>OY757924.1:55083121-55110621 GCA_963585895.1 Sepioteuthis lessoniana | reverse complement strand
TATTCTTTTTTGTCAACTAAAATTCAAGTACTATAAAAATTATTTTAAATCTGTCCTCTAACCTATTTCTTTTGTATATATTACTTGAAAGAAAGTATATAAAGAAACGAGGGAAAAAAAAGAAAGACAAACGAAAAAGAAAAAGAAATATGAAAGAAAGAAAGATTCTACCTCGCCAAAAAATATTTCAAGCAAAGTCGGATTCAATGGATACCTACTTTTTCCCCAAATGAAAACAATTATAAATATAAAGGATTAAAACATTTAAAATTATTCAAAGCCCTTGAAACAGAGTGAGCACTTCGGCAGCCGATAGCGTAATGTAAACAAACGAGGGGGATGTCCTCGTGGTGTAATGATTAAAACTCTGGACTGCGAAATCATATTAAGCGAGTTAGAACTCTAGTCGCACTATTACATTCACTTTCGGACGAATACCATCGGGAAAGGTATGAACCCCCCGATCCCCCAGCTATGGATCAAATAGTACCACTACTGTTCTTCTAGAAGGATGGCTTTGGTATTAAATAACCAAAAAAAGGTTGATATGCCATTAAAACCAAGAAACATAACTAAAGAAACAAAACAAACGAAAGTCGAGGCATATGTGCTAAATTTCCGAGCTGACGTTGAGTTGCAAACTGGCTTAGGGGTATGTCACCAGCATGACGTATACATATAACCCTAGAATAGAATAGTAAATAGAATATAGTTAGAATAGAATATAGGTGAATAGAAGTGCTGACTTGTTTCTTTAAATATGGTATATCAGTCAGTTAAAAGGAAGAAAAAAATCTGAGTTCAAACCTGTAAAACTTCACCTAAATAGACCTGGTGTCACATCCTGGTTGGGTATATATAAGCTGGGATTGTGTAGAAACAGATTCAACGCCGCTCGGGGACAATCAGTTTCTCGCATATGTGATCACCAGATTACGTATCTTAACGTATGCATATATATATATATATATATATATATATATATATATATATATATATATATATATATATATATATATATAGTGTGTGTGTGTGTGTGTGTGTGTGTGTGTGTGTGTGTGTGTGTTCAAAAGAATAGAGACTGAAGGTGTATGTACAAAGATAGAAATCAACGATGAATGAATGGACCAGTCAGCTGAGGTTGTAGAATACACCGACTGCATCTCTGCAGAGGGGTAACACCTCCCCCCAAATGAGAGTCCTGATTATGATTCTAAACAATCTGATGGTGAGGTTTCAGTTATACTGAAGCTTTGGGGAGTGCGGAGTATCCATTCATCACCATCGCTCCCAGATCCACTCTGGCCCGGAGTGGTAGCACCTGATAGGGTCCTATCTATCAGTCAAGTAGAACTAAACCCTGAACTTATGTAAAACTAGATTGCTTGAAATAGAACTGCTTTGATATTTAACTGTTTATAAACAAAAGCTCGACTTATACTAAACTGAATTGTTTGAAATTTAATTTGGCGTTAAATGACCTAAAAGGGTTGATACGCTGTAAACCAAAACTAACAAACAACCAACAATGGATGAAACAAAAACTCTCTTCAAAATTCTCCTATTGTCATTTCACACAGATAATCCAGCCAATTTCTAAATGGTCAAAGCGCCTCTAAAATCATATTTAATGTGAGCTTCATCAACGCTGTCTCATTTCTTTTTCTGTCTCCTATATCCTCAGAACTTAGCACTTGTGAGAAATTTTACTTTAGGAAACAAGAGTCACACGTATCTAGTTCCGGTGACTATAGAGGATGCTGAACGTACACAATCATGATTTCATCCAAAAATAAAACAATTTTTTTAGAATATATACAGACTACTGATTAAAAAGTATCAAAATTTGAAACTGATTTGTCAAGAGAGCAGTCTTGATATGAACATTTATTCAGGGTGTCTCAAAATAGATGTAATCCATTAATATGATAATGATTTATTACTGAGACAAGGGCAATAGTGGTCATTTGGAAAACGTCCGGTAAAAAATGCATCCTTTGAGCTCGAGATATCAAATTGATATCTTTTTAATTGTTATTATATCAGGTTCCAGGACATGCAATTTCTTTTTAAGTTTCTCGTCTCGATAATTGATCGTTATCATATATTTGAGTTGCATCTATTTTGAAACAGTTTTGAAAGATTTTATCACCAAATAAGCAGTAACGCAAGATATTTTTCATCTCTTGTCCGAGTCCTTGTGATTGAGGATTAATAGTTGAAATAATATACTATTTCCAAATCTGAAACAAAAAAGAACACAACATTACTATTGGTACAGTTATTAGCAGTCACATGGGCCCCATGTATATTGAGAAACCTTATATTTTAAAATTAGGTGATGATGCCCATGGTCTAGTTTGGTTTTATGGTATATCATCTATTGTAGGTTATTTAATGCCAAATCCATTTTTATTCATATAAACAGTTCTATTTCAAACAATTCAGTTTGGCATAAGCACACAATTTAGTTCTATTTGACCCATAGGTGCCCATGGTCTAGTTTGGTTTTATGGTATATCATCTATTGTAGGTTATTTAATGCCAAATCCATTTTTATTCATATAAACAGTTCTATTTCAAACAATTCAGTTTGGCATAAGCACACAATTTAGTTCTATTTGACCCATAGGTGCCCATGGTCTAGTTTGGTTTTATGGTATATCATCTATTGTAAGTTATTTAATGCCAAATCCATTTTTATTCATATAAACAATTCTATTTCAAACAATTCAGTTTGGCATAAGCAGACAATTTAGTTCTATTTGACCCATAGATAGGACCCTATCAGGTGCTACCACTCCGAGCCAGAGTAGACCTGGGAGCAATAGCAATGAAGGGCTACTCCGACTCCCCAAAACTTCAGCATTACTTAAACCTCACCATCAGATCATTTAATGTCATATCAGGATACTCGTCAGTGGGGTCTTAACCCTCTGCAAAGATACAGTCGGTGTATTCTACTGCCCAAGCCGACTGGACAACATATTTAATAGAATTATAAATATCAAATATTAATATTTGAAAACACTACAGCGTCCAAATAAATTTTTCATATTAAATAGAATTTTTCGAGTTTAAATGCAATACTTTAAAACATTTAACTGCTTAGAAGCCAAATGAGCTTTGACTCGTTTACAAAGAGTTGCATACAAACTATTCGCTAACAAATCATATATATATATATATATATATATGTATTGTCATCCACAGAAAGACTGTTTCGTTGTATCACAACTCTTCAGTGTGGCTAGACACGCTAGATTCCCGAAGGAAATTTAAACGCTTATGTATCACATTTGTTTTGTTTACATATATCCGCTAGAGAGCTCAGGGTAGGGGAGCATATATATTGTCATCCACAGACAGACTGTTTCATTGTATCACAACTCTTCAGTGTGGCTAGGCACACACACACACACACATATATATATATATATTGAGAGATAGAGAATTTTGCTTTGAATAATTCACAAGGGTTGATATGCTATTAAACCAGACTTAATGTAATGAACTCTGGAAAATTCTGAAATACAAAATTGGATGATCTGACAAAGGTGTTCTCGAATGATTAAGAAAAGTTATTTTATTTTACATAAGGGTAAATATACCGAGAATTCACTGTGCTATTTACTATGAATTCATATGAATTTACAATTGTTCTGAACGTTATGGATAACGAGCTTTCTAAAGTTAATTATGCTTGTCGAAATGCAGACACTTTTAATGTGCGTTGTAGAAAATACGGAGTTATGCTGAATATTTTTTTTCTTTTTCTTTTCTCCTGTCATTGATTTCATGAATGAGATTGAACTATTATTCTTCGAGACTAAAGCTTTCTTGACAATAGTTTCATTATTGGAATCTCGCCAGTTGGTAATGAAGTTATTGTGTTAGAAGGAAATATAATCCTGTTTTACACACTATTTTCATATACTTCTATATGCACATACACTCCATATATATATATATATATATATATATATATATATGTACGGACACACACATACACTGTCCCCTTATATATATATATATGCATGCACGTGTATCAGGGTGCACATGTGTACAAATAAAAAGAGAGTTAGAGAGAGAGAGATAAATCGACCAAGTCAAAGAGAGAGAGAGAAAGAGGGAGAGAGGAGTGTGATGAGAAGAAAAAAAGAGAAAAAAGAAGAGACTGAGAAGAGAGACAATTGAAGTGTAAAATAAGAGTAAAAGTAAAAATGGTAACCTTTGTCGAGAGTGACCCGAAGGTTCCCTTTTCAATAACTACTACACCGAGGTGTAGGGGAGGGCGTTACTCCTTTTCCTGGATTGCTCTATTTTACCCTTGATTCTCACCTTATAATGCTGAGTGCTAAGCAAGACGGCATTAAGTACCATTTTTGAGTCTTCCGTATGACTCGACCTGGGATTGAACCCCCGTCTCCCGGGCCTTTGACGAACACTCAACTCATTATGTAAATCGCCCGGTATATAAAAAATAAAGAGAAAATAAAGAATAGAGGTTAAGTTTCTTTGTTAAATGGCATATCAACTTTCGTAGGTTACTTAATGTCAAAGCCACCCTTTTAGAAGAACAGTAGTGGTACTATTTAACCCATAGCTATGAGAATCAGGGGGTTCATGACTTTCTCAAGGTATTTGTCCAAAAGTGAAGTTAATAGCACAACTGTGCTACGATCGCGCTATTTAGCGTGTTGACCATTACGCCACTAGGTTAAGACGACGTTGACAACAACAATGATAACAACAACAACAACAACACCACCAACAAAACTTTACTTTTTGTTGACATTTCATTCATAAACGCAAATAAATGTTCATACACACATGTTTATAAAATAGAAAGAGGGTGAGAGAAAGTAACAGAATCCGTAAGAAAGAAAGAAAGAAAGAAAGAAAGAATAGATGGATAATGAAAAGAAAGTGTGGGTTAAGTTTATAAAGAATGGGTGGAAAAGAAAGAAAGAAAGAAAGAACAGATGGATAATGAAAAGAAGGTCCGGGTTAAGTTAAGAAAGAAAGAAAGAAAGAAAGAACAGATGAATAATGAAAAGAAAGAGCGGGTTAAGTTAATAAAGAAGGGATAGAAAAGAAAGAAAGAAAGAGAGAAAGAAAAAAAGAACAGATGGATAATAAGAATAAAGTGCGGGTGAAGTTAAGAAAGAAAGAAAAAAAGAAAGAAAGAAAGAAACTGTAGGAATTACAAAGAGAAAAAGTGAAAAAAATGGTTACCGCCCAGAATGTGGATATCTCGTTGTTAAAAAAAGGAAGAGTTATCACTACGTCTTGTTTGTTTTATTCTCGTAGACATAACACATTCGTATACATAAGCATACCAATTTTGCACATACACACTAGCTCACAAACCCATGCATACATGCAGAAACTCATCACTCACCATTTAAGAGGGGCGTAATGGCTAAAGTGATGGACTTTAGAGTTCGAATTCCCGTTACACAATGACGATTACTTTCGGACAAGTACTCTTGGCAAAAGTATAAACCTTTTAATTCAGCTAACTATGCGTTAATTAACTGAGGAATTATTATTTACTTGGGCTTTTAATATTCAATTTTAATGGTGCCTTTTCTTGGCAGCTTGTAAATAGTCGTTATTTGCCAGCCCGCAAGAGAGGGCATCGTTAAAAATTGAGAATTTAAAGTTTAAGAGGATCTGTAACTTTCAGTTAACTCTTTTATTGATTTAAATTCTTACGACCTTGTAAAGTAATCTTGGTATATATATATATAATTGCGTTGCCATTAGCGTATATTGCAAGGCTCTTCGTACATGAATTGAGCTCTCGGTAGCAGTGAAGCGGATGTATGTAAACAATAGTAATTTTGATTCATAACCGTTTAAAATTTACTTCGCTGCTGCTGGTTTTCTCGTGTTTGAGGGGTAGAGTCTTGGATTGACGTATGAGTCGACCGGGTTTCGATCCCAGCTACGGGAATCTAGTATGTCTAGACACACTGATGAGTTCTGGTAGAACAAAACAGATCTGTCTGTGGACGACAATATATATATGTAGAGGAGTTGGACAAACTAATAGAAAGACTTCGAACCTCGGTATCTTAATGTTGAAACTCCAATAAAACCATCAAACGTTAAATTTTGTGTTTTTAAATTTATTATTAATTTTTCTCGTCTTATTTAACTAAGATTTTTGTTTTTTACTGATGCCATCATCAGAAATTTACCAAAATTCATTAAAATGGTCGATCTATCAGACTTTAGATTGGACAAACTGTTGGAGCTCTTATAGCAGGCGCTAGTGTAACAGAAACCGCTGAATTATTTGGTGTATCAAGTATTGCGGTCTGGAAAGTAATGACAGCATTTGAGAAAGAAGGAAAAACCTCATCACTGAAACAAAACAATGGAAGAAAGCGAAAGTTGTCTGATAGGGACCGTCGGACTCTTACGTGGATTGTTTGGAAGGATCAAAAGAATTCAGCTCCCAAAATTAAAAGCTGGATTTCACGGTAGAGCGGCAATCAGAAAACCATAACAAAATAAATTTGTTTGAAATTTCTAATTGTTTCTATTATTTTGTCCAACCGTTGTATATATATATATATATATATATATATATATATGAGGTACATACGATAAGTTTCCAGACTTTTTCGTATGGGCATTTAAAATTGTCGTAGACTCTTGAGTTCAGTATGTTATTGCTAGACATCTTATGAGATGACTGACCAATTTTTTATGATTTCAAGTTCAAATGAACACCTACAGCAGCAATTGGAATACACCCTACTAAAGCCTGATTGTCACTGCTGGTGAATTTCAAAAATGCAATCTAGACGTGAGGACACTTTAGAAGAACGATATGCAATAAAATTCTGTTTTAAACTTGGAAACAATGCCACAGAAACGTATGGAATGCTTCAGAATGCTTTTTAACCATCTTGTATGAATCGAGCATCAGTTTTTGAGTGGCATAAGAGATTCAAGGAAGGCAGGGAATCTGTGAGGGATGATGAGAGGTGTGGGAGGAGTAAGGAAGTCAATACACCAGAGTTGATGGGCCAAAGGGTTAGGGTTAGGGTTACTATGTTGAGGTTTTAAGGGGATTCAGGAAGAGATTCCTAGGGAAGAGGCCTGCACTCTTCAAATCGGGTCAGTAGCATTTCCTCCAGGACAATACACCAGTCGACAACTCCATCCTTGTCACAGACTATTTGACCAAGATGGGGATCAAGACAGTTCCAGACCCTCCCTATTATCCAGACCTTGCTCCCTGTGACTTTTGGTTATACCCTAGGCTTAAAGAAAAACTTAGAGGCTGTCGTTATGAGACAATGAAGAAGATGAAAGAGGCTGTGACGAAGATCGTTGACACGCCCACACAAGAGGACATCCATGGGGCCTTCCAATGTCTGGAAACTTATCGTATGCACCTCGTATATATATATATATATATATATATATATATATATATATATATATTATGTATAATTCAGTCCAGTTAAACCGGAGTCGGGAATAATTCCGTCAGGACAATAAAATCATTCAACTATGAACATTTAAATTTTTCTGATAAAGAGCTCAATGTAACTGACATCATACAGCAATAATTCTTTAAAGAAAAAATCCTAATGTGGCCGAGTTTTGTTTTTCTTAAGGGTATATATATATATATATATATATATATATATGTGTGTGTGTGTGTGTGTGTGTGTGAATAAATTGGTCGTTTAAGAAGTTTTTCTAAAATTAAGAGAGTACTCTCATACAGACCAGTAGAGCAATATAAAAACCAGAAGTAAAAGTTGTCACACCTCAGTATCAGTACATAAAGTTTCCTGTAATAAAAATGTAGTCGACGGATAAAACCGGTAAGTAGAATGGACGAAAATAATCTAACGAATACTGAATATTCACTGCACAACGCAAAAATATTTTACTGATCTAGAAACAGTAGATATCGTCGAAGGAAATCGACACCACGAACCGTGTTCAAGCCCTGAAGGAGACTGTTTGCATTTCACTTTGCGCTAATACATTTGGGGAAGTTTTGAATCCAGCTATGGGTAAAATAGTAGGACAAACTGGGCTCTTAAACCTTGGTATGGCGACCAGTCTAGGTCACTGATAACTCTTAATTCAAAGCTGTTAAACATAGCTTAACATTTTGACTATCTATTGCATCCAGCTCGTTTGGAGGAGTTGGTAAATACATACATGTTTTAATATCATTTGTGGTATTCTATGGCAAATAAAACCTCGTGGGTTATTTGATGCCGAATCCTGTTCAAAAATATATATCATGTATAAGAAATACAAGGGAATAGTTTATAGGTAACCTATTTTTAAATGATCAGGAGCGCATTTATTTGCACACAGTTGACTGGTTTCAAGTATTTCTATATAACACTAATAATTCTATTTCATATTACATATTTGTTTCCACATGGTTTAATATTCCAAGTACAGCTATTTAACACTAATACTATCTAATATTAATAATGATAAGATTAAACAGTTCTGTTTGACCATTAAAAGGGATCAGAGTAGATCTGAAAGTTATTCCCTGAACTCAAACACTGACGCCTCACCATCAGATGCACTTTTTTGTAATACATAGAACTCTAAATAGTTTCAAGGTTTGGTTTAGTTTCTTTGTTTAATGGCATATTAACCTTTTTAGGTTATTTAATGTCAAAGATATTCTTCGGGAAGAACAGTATTGGTACTATTTAACCCATAGCTGGGAGGATTAGGAGGTTCATACCTTTCCCAAGGGTATTTGCCCGAAAGTGAACGTAATAGCGCGACTAGAGTACGAACTCGCTTACTACGATTCCGCAGTCCATCGCTTTAACCATTACACCACGAGGATCCCCCCTAAATAGTTTCAAGCACTGCTATCTAACGCTAATAATTCAATTCAATATTATTCTTTTCTTTGCACATAGCTCAATATTTTCAAGTATTGCTATCAAATATTATTAATTCAATATAACATTAATCATTTGTTTGCACTTCGGCAGTACATATACTTATTAAACAATAGATGGGATTCTGAGTTAGAATCGATCTGGGATCAATGGTAATGTGTGAATACTCCGCATTTCTCAAAGTTCCAGAATTGGAGCCTACCATCGAATGGTATCGTGTCATAAACAGGACATTCGTTTGACGAGGTCTTATCTCTCTGCAGAGAAGAAATCGGCATCTTTTTTGGCCCAAGCTAACAGGGCTTATATATGTATTTATATTTATATTTATATTATCATCCCTAGAAAAACTGTTTCGTTGTATCACAACTCTTCAATGTGGCGAGACATTCAAGGTGCGTTAAGTTGGAATCGAAACCCGGTTGATTTTACGTCATTCGGTTACCTTACCTCTGATATATCTTCATTCTCAGCGTAAGTAAAGGAAATTTTTTTAGTTATATATTCGTATACGCTTTTCGGTTACCAGAGAACTCACTTCATAAGAGCTTTATATATATATATATATATATATATATAGGGTTGTCCAAAAGTAGTTGGACAGTAGGTGAAATAGTTTATTTGTTTATATTAGACTTCAAAGCTGTGTAAATTGTGATGGACTGCAGTTTGAGCACCTGCATTGATAAAAATTTCGTTTTTTGCATTATTGTACACAGTAAAAACTAATTTTCAATGCAATGATTATATTAGTAAATATAATTGTATATGTTACCTCAAAATAAATGTTATTATTTACTGTCCACCAACTTTTGGACCACGTAGTATAATATATATATATATATATATATATATATATATATGATCCAAGGAGGAAATCCATGGGGTAGGAGTATCCAATATGAGTGCCCAATACTAACGGCTACTTATGTATAATAAATTTGGAATGAATGATACATCAATATTCAACGTACAAGGCTAAAAAAACCCTTTTATATGAAGACAAAAGAAAAAAATTCACGTTCTTGGCATCATTAAAAATTTATTTCAGGCTTTTATAAAGTTTTTTATAAAAACCTTCCTCAGATAAGAAATCTAAAATTTTTATATAGAGGTTTCATATTGCATATATATATATATATATACATATATATATATATATATATATATATATATATATATATATATATATATATATATATATATATAAAGTAAATATATATTAGTGTTTATGTATATTCAATAGCATGGGAGCTTGTCAGTGATCTCAGGTTTCATGACATTTCAAACGACAATCATCAGGCAGATAACGAAAGATAATGAGGAAATCGAAAGAATTGAAAAATACAGTAAAAAGAAGGATAGAATTGTGTACAACTATGAGTGTGTGTGTGTTTGTGTGTGTATGTGCATGTGTTTGTGTGGTTTATATTTGCGTACGCAAATATAACCTACACAAACTACACATTAAATCTGATATATATTTACTTATAATTATTAATACAACACTCAATAAGTCCCGGGTCTAACTAATAAAACAAGAACTTTTTGGCAAAATTCGACTTTATTCATCAACATAGTCTCCTTCTAGGGTATTACACTGATTCCAATGTTTCTCTAAAAATTCGAAGACTTTTTTGTAGAACGATTTCTCTTTGGCCTCAAAATACGCGTCAGTTTCCGATATCAATTCTTCATTGGAACCAAATCTCTTTCCTTGGAGCATTCTTTTGAGATCTGCAAACAGCCACTTGTCACTGGGGGCCAGATCTGGAGAATAGAGTGGGTACAGAAGCAATTCGGAGTGCAATTCATGTAGTTTTGCCATCGTTACGATCGACCTGTGACACGGTGCATTGTCTTGGTGAAAGAGCACTTTTTTCTTCTTCATTTATGTCCGTTTTTTTGGCGATTTCTTCCTTCAAACGCACCAGTAATGCTACATTATATTCGCTATTAACATTTTTTCCTTTCTCAAGGTAATCGATGAACAAAATACCTTGTGCATCCCAAAATACGGAGGCTAAAACCTTGTCTTCAAATGTTTGCATCTTTGGTTGTTTTGGACGGATTTCACCTGTTGCTGTCCACTCAGCTGACTGCCGATTTGACTTCGGAATAAAGTGGTGGAACCATGTTTCATCCATTGTCAAATATTTGCGCAAAAAACTCTGTTGCGTTGAAACAGTTGCAAACAACGCTCTGAATCGTCGACGCGTTGTTGCTTATGACCGACTCTGAGCAAACGCAGCACCCACTTTGAATACAGTTTCCTCATTGACAAATATTAACGGAAAATAGTGAATACACTGCCTTCTGATACCTTCAACTTCTTTCCTATCTCACGCAACTTCAATTTACGGTCGGGTAAAACGAGTTTGTGGAGTTTTTTTTGGTGTTTTCCAGAGCAGCTGCTGAATTCGGATGACCTGAGCGTTCAGCATCACTTGTGTCACCACAGCTCAAATTTTGATTAGTGCCATATGATAGTTAGTACTTTATAAAAATAATATAGATTTTTTTTTATTATTGGTGCCATCTATATGTCACGCCGGGGACTTATTGAGTGATGTGTTATACAATAGCTCTATCACAGATATTGAGCACTCTCCAGATTATATCCCATTTGGTTAACCACAAACCCACAAACTGAAATAGTGACAACCAACACTGTTACAATATATATATATATATATATATATATATATATATATATATATATATATATATATATATAACTCTCCACCCGGGCAGGATATGACACCTGGTCAATTTTTAAGCGGAGTTTAACAGGTTTGAATTCAGAGTTTTTTCCTTCTCCTAGACTAGTTGCCTCACCAAGGCTGAAGAACCTAGTCTGCCCTACTATCTACCCATTGCTGGAGGGAGAATAATTGGATTCATACCTTTCCCAATATATATATATATATATATATATATATATATATATATTATCCTCATCTATTAATTTTGCTTCCTTTCTATTCTTCCTTCACTCTTTCCCCCCATTAATAGACAGACACACCTCATAATTCCTAAAAACATACTGAACTGTACAGATCTCATAAGTGTTGTGAACCTCTTTTGAATTGAAAATGCAAGCCTACACTTTCACTCGTTTTCTACTTCTCACCTGACCAATATCAACAAATAAAACTCAACTTGCAAAGAAAGAAAAAAAGAAAAAAAGAAATAGTAGACAGATATTTATCGTTGGTTCTTAATTAGCACTTAATTGATACTTGGAATCAAGTTGGTTCGCAAATATTCATTTTACAAAAAAAAAAAAAAAAAAAAAAAAGAAAAAGAAAGGAAATGCTGAAAGAATTAAAATCAATAATTTAATGCTTCCAAAGCCTAAACAGTTATCTCCCTTCTGAAGACAGTCTGTTGAAAAAGAACGAATTGCCGATATGGAATCATGTACAAAAATCATCACTGATACTCGTCTATAAGACAATCTTGAGTTCAAGTGGATGATTTGTGGACATAAAATCATTGTATTTAAATTATTTTTGCTTGGTATAGCGGTTATTAACTTATCAAATTTTTAAATAGAAATGAAATCGATAATGATCCATCGTATTTTTATTAAACTTATATTCCTTGGGATTTTAGTAGATGTAGCACCGAATCTAGTATTCTGTTCGATACAACACACACACACAAACACACACACACACACACACACACACACACACACACACACACACATATATATATATATATATATATATATATATATATATATCATTTTCAATGTTTCTGGATCTGAACCTGATCAGCTAGAGCTGCAGAATACACCGACTGAAACTCTGCAGAGGGTTAAGACCTCAGTCAACTAATGCTAACATATGATTAATACTAAACCGAATTATTTGTATTAGATAAGAATACTTTAAATCATTTAGTCTGTGAAAACAAATGAGTAATATAAAGATTTTTGGTAGTACAAGGCACTTTTTGATCTCGTAAACATTGTGGAAACGTACATCATACCGTTAAACCGAGAAAAAATATGACAATAATAAAAACTCTAATCAAATATAACCAATGTGTATGGGAAATTAATATTGATCAGGGATACCATCCAAATAAAATATCTCATTTCTTTCTCGATATACATTCTGTGAGCTAGAGGATTGTTGGTTAGTTGGTTTTACAGGGTATCAACCCTTTTCGAGTCATTTAAAGCCGAATTAAATTTCAAACAATTCAATTTAGTATAAGTAGGTTTTGTTCACAAAAATTTTAATGTAAAAACAGTTCAGTTAAATGTCAAAACAGTTCTATTTCAAACAATTCAGTTTAGTATAAGTACACGGTTTAGTTCTATTTGACCCATAGATAGAAACCTATCGGGTGACACCACTCCGGGCGATAGTTGACCGGGGAGCGATGAAAATGAAGGTGTACTCCGCATTCCCCAAAGCTCCAGCATTAATGGGACCTCACCATCAGATTGTTTACTCTCATAACAGGACACTCGTTGGCGGGGGTCTTCACCCTATGCAGAGAAGCAGTCGGTGTATTCTACAGCCCCAGTCGACTGGGCAATAAAGTTTGGTGAAAAATATCCCTGTAATCCAACATTTCTCTGATTATGCAGTTTCAAGTCCTTGTGAATCTATTTTCTTCCCAAGAATCAAAACCCTGCTCCATGGTTTTCCTTTAAAAACTGCTGAGAACATTCAACTGAACTTAATAGAGAAAGTGAAGCAAATGACAGTCAAAGTCTGTCGTCACTGTTTTCATAGGCAGGAATGATTTCTGTTCAGAATTTTAAAAAATAAGGGGAAAAATGGGTGCAAGAAGGAGAAAAATAGAAAGGAAACCAAAACCAAATCTAATACGACGGACCATGTTTTAACATTCAAATTCCAAAATAACAAGCGACTCATGTTATTAAAGATACGAAACTTTATTCAGAAATGAGATATAATTATGATAGACGAATTTTAATTCACTGGGAAGTCTATGTTCCATAGCATACCACAACACAATGCCACTACAAGTGTTTTGTTTTGTTTTTCAAAATATCACCATCTAGAGGGAAAATAATGCTGAAAGAATTCAAAATTCACACTTGAGATTAGTTCCCCTTTCTGTAAACATTTAAAGCAATTAAACGTCACAAATCTGTTTTGCAAACCACAAAATGCCATTTACTTTACAAAAAAAAAAAAAATTCATAGCATGACATGACGTAGTTTGAACATATTAACCAGTCTTACATAGCACTGTCTACAAGCCCAGATGAAGACGTCCTATTTTCAATCATAATTATTTCTCATTCTAAAATAATTTTGATAAAATATTTTTGCATTAAAAAAATATTGAAGTAAAAAGTGTTGGCAAATAAACAAACCATCAAACAACTATCTTTCTTCCGTTTTACCTTTCCTACGAATATATATATATATATATATATATATCAGGTTTGGTTTCTTTGTTTTAATGGCATGCCAACTTTCTTCGGTCATTCTAATGCCAATGCCACTCTTCTAAAAGAACCGTTTTGGTGTTATCTAACGCAGAGCTGGAAGGATAAGAGAGACAATTAGTTGTCTAAATTTCTGGGACGAAGCTTGGGGATTTTTTTTCTGTCCTTATGGAATAAACTTGAAATAATTGATTGGGCCAAACATTAGAGGATTAGACGCCTTAAGGAATCAGCACAAGTGTTGGGCTACAATGATCTGCTGATGAGACTAAGTATAGAGTTGAATACAATATGGGAACCGATAATCAAGAAGGCTAGAGGAAAATAAAAAAAATATCTGAATATGAGCACTGGTAAAAAATCGTACATAATAGTAGTAATCCAAGTCAAGTAAGAACATTAAGTTTATAAGTCCCAAAAATTCACTCTAAACTGTCCAGTAGGATATATAGCGTAACGGTTATAGGCATTGGTTCCCTAAGCTTCTGAGGAGACAATGCAGGTTGGACTTGCAGGTTCAATCCTGACTGCAGGCGAGTAACAATACAGGAATACTTAACACTTGTACCTGGTTATGGCTAACGGAATCAGAACAGGTGACCCCCGTGGATTCAATAAAGGACGTAGTTCGATGTTCTGTGAAGGTTCCCGAGTTCGACAAACACCTGAAGGTGGCCGGAGGACATATCGGCCGAAACGTTGCGGAAATAACAATAAAGGTGCAGACAATAGTCCGAAAACCCTTAGTGATAAAAAAAGAGACTATACTTTCTCTAAGTCATTTGTCCGAACGTGAACGTAAAGGGCAACTAGAGTTCTTACTACAATGTCGTCGTCCAGTACTTTAGCCTCTATGTTAAAAATTTGACTGCCCAATAAATCTTAATTTTCCTCTTAAGATAGATTTTTCAACTCATAACCAGGAGAGATAAAATAGTTCATAAGGGTACAAGTCCGAAAGTAACAGTGTGACAGGTTTTGTTTACTTTGATTTTATGGCATATCAACTATTGTTGATTATGTAATCCCAAATTCTGTTTTTACATACATATCAAATATATGATTTATAAACACATTTTGTAGATCCTATTTACCAACCCCTCCGCTCAGGTTGGATATGACACATAGTCAATTTTTAAGCGGAGTTTAACAGGTTTGAATTCAGAGTTTTCCTTCTCCTTGACAAGTTGCCTCACCAAGGCTGAAGAACCTAGTCCGTCCTACCATTTACCCATAGCTGGAGGGAGAATAAATGGATTCATACCTTTCCCAAGGGTATTAGTGCTATATGAAATGAAATCAGTCTCGTCCAGGATTTGAACTCGTGTTACCGTGTTCATTTCCTACGACGATAACCATTACACCACGGGCACCTCCATTTTGTAGATACACACAGTTAAATGATCAAACTGTTTTATAGTTCAACTTAGAAAAATTCCACAAAGTTAAATGGTTCCAAATATTGCTATGTATCTCTAACAATTCAATCAAACATCACTCATTTGTTTATATACAGTTAAATGATCAAACAGTTCTATATCAAGCATTTCAATTTAGCGTAAGTCATTTGTCTGTACACAGTTTAAATGTTAAACAGTTCTATTCGACCCATTGATAGGACCAAATCAGGTGCTACCACTCGGGGTCAGAATGGATCTGGGATTGATGGCAATGAAAGGGCACTTCATATTCCCCAAAGCTCCAGCTTTACTGCGGCTTCACCATCATATCAATTTAGTAATCTATCCAGGAGGTGTCCGTGGAGTAATGGTTATTGTCGTAGGAAATGGACACGGTGCCACGAGTTCAAATCCTGGACGAAACTGATAGCATTTCACATAGCACTAATACCCTTGGGAAAGGTATGAATCCAATTGTTCTCCCTCCAGCTATGGGTAAATAGTAGGGGCAGACTAGGTTCTTCAGCCTTGGTGAAGCAACTAGTATTAGAGAAGGAAAACTCTGAATTCAAACCTGTTAAACTCCGCTTAAAAATTAACGTTGTGTCATATCCTACCCGAGCGAGGGGTTGGTAAATATGGTAATCAATCTAGAGCATTTGTTTTTTTTGGGGAGGGGGCTTACTCCTTTGATGAGATACAGTCAGTGTATTCTATATCCCTTGGCAACTGGGCTAGAGTAACAGGAGTTCGAACTCACTTACTACGATGTCACAGTCTGGCACGTTACCTACTACATTAAGAGGCTTCCTCCAAATATATTAACAACTCCAGTAAAGTGCTGTAATGATGTAGCTATCCTGAAGAGAACTATTGGGGACAAGATAAAATTAATTTGTAATTAAATTGATAATTAATATTGTAATTTGTAAAATTGCTTACACAATTAGTTCATTACTTAATTGAAAGCCAGTGTACATCGCATAATAGAACCACTTGTTCCTAAGTTTGGAGTAGTTTAGCAACTGAAATTCAAACCAATGGCATTTTTGTGGATCAAAAACAAGAGATGATGTCGCTGACTTTTCGATTTTCGATTTGTTTTTTTTTTTTTGTCTCCATGGAGAAATTTCCTCAATTAACAAATCTCTGAAATCCAGCTACCTCTTTCTCGGCAACCAACTAAGCAGACAATGTATGACATCATTAAGCAATTAATCAACAGTCAATCGAGTTCGATTATTTTGACAATAGGTCAGTACCAAATTCATTCTGCTCTATTTATCATGGTAAAAGGAAATCGATCGACAAAGTAAAAAAAATCATAAGATATGTATAAATAACAAATGAAAGAGAATGTAAAAAAACATTTCGCCGGCGAGTATAATATATATATATATATATATATATATATATATATATATATATATATAATTTTATGTTATATATATATATATATATATATATATATATATATATATATATATATATATAAAGCATAAAATAGTCAGAAACTACCAACCCAGCCTTCTCCTAAGGGATTTTGAGGATAATTCCGACTAAATCGAGTATAATATATATATGTATATATACATACATACATATACATATATATATATATATATATATATATATATATATATATATATATATATATATATATAGTACATCGTAGTCGTGATCGAATTTGTTTACTTATTTTTTATTTAAATTCAGAAATTTTCCTACTCCTTGGTCAGTTGCCATAAGAAAATCAAGGATCTCAGTCTACACTACTATTTATTCCTAGGTAAGAGTGAAGAGTTAAACTATTGATTTATTTAATAGAAATGTCAACTCGTCTTGAGTTATTTTATGCTTATATGTTAGAGAATCGTGATCATTGTACGTTAATATTAACGTTTTTGTGTAGTTGTTTTTAAGAAATTTGTTTTTAGGAGCACAGGGTCCATTCAAATATAAACAATCTTTAAACAGATCTATTTGATCCCTAGATAGGACCCTACCAGGTATTCCTGGCACCAGTAAGCCTGGAAGTAATTTCAGTGAAGAAGTACTCTACACACAATTGATTTCCTTAAATTGAGACTCATCACTAGATGCAGTTTAATGTGACGTCTTGGACACCAACTTTTTAAAGTGGGGGGTTCTTATTCTTCTGCAGGAGGATAAAATCAGTATATTCTTAGCCCCACCGATCCAGTAAGGAGAATATTTCAATTTTATCTTTCCCTCGGACATTTGAATTCAGATTGCCGAACCCAACACTTTTGACGATAACTGTTATATCATCAGAGCCTGAGTTTTATTACTGTGCAGTGAGTTCGAGTCTTATTGTTGGTCATCTACTTTCGGCTTTGTGGCAGAATAAGCAAAGCTGATACTTAGGTACTCAGGGTATAATGCTTGCAGTCTTAGGAAATAGACACGGTGACCCGAGATCAAGTCCTGGACGAGACCGTTTGCATTTCATATAGAGCTAATACCATTGGGAAAGTTATCAATTCAATCATTTTTCCTTCCAAGGATGAGTAATTTGTTAGAAAGACTTAGCTCTTTAGCGTTGGTAAGAAAATCGGTCTAGAAGAAAAACTCTATATTCGAACCTTTTAAACTACGCTTTGAAAGTGACCTTGAGTCGTATTCTACTCATGCGGGGGGGGGGTTGCGAAAGTATATATTTAGTTAGATTGGTTGTAAAGTACAGGGTGTCTCAATATACAATGGACCCATGTGACTACTAATAACTCTACTAGTAATCATTTTCAACTCATTTTTGCTTCAGATTTGAAAATAGTTTACTATAACAACTATTAATCCTCGATCACAATGCCTTGAACAACAGAGAAAACTATTTTGCATCACTACTTATTTGGAGACAAAATCAAACAAAACTGTGCAAGCAAAATGTAGCAGGAAATTTAACTTATCTATAATCCCCAGAAAAGCCAAATTTATCGTTGGATTCACAAATTATAAAGCCACAGGGTTAGTAAACAACCTTATTAATAAGGCAGAAAATTCCAGATTTGGCAGGAAGTTTACTGCAACATGTCCCGACAATGCGGATGCAAAAAGAAATTCTCTCCGAAGAAGTCCGAAAAAGTCCCATTGAAGACATTCCCAAGAAGCTGGTCTTTCACGTGCACTGTAGGATAAGGTCAATCAATTTCTACACTTGTCATCTGGTCTGACCTTTCTGAAGTGATATGATTGCTTTTTAAGAGTCAGATGAAAGAATACTTGATGCAATATGAATTATCATATTAAAGGGTTTCATCTATTTTGAGGCAGCCAGTATCACTTTAAACCGCTCCCTCCACCAAGATCAGTTTATGACACAGTTTTCCTTCTTCTAGACTGGTTGTCTAAAGAAAGCTCAAGAACCACGTTTCCCTGACAATTTCGTTCCTCTTAAAAAAATGATTCTTAGTACATCCTTCCCGAAGTTGAAGAATCCAGTTCGTACATACATTATCACATACAGTAAAAAGTCTAAGCTTAAGTACTTTTAACACAAAGACCTACGTGTTCGGCACCCAGTGTAGATCAAATTCTTTCAACAATCAGTAATTGTCTGCAATATAAGATACCAGATATCACAGTAAGGTACTATAAATATTAGTTTATGTTAGGTTACTTGGTTTAATGTCAACCCAAGGTTGTGAAATACCATATCACACACACACACACACACACACACACACACACACACACACACACACACACACACACACACACACACACACACATATATATATATATATATATATAAAGAGATAATGAAAAGGAATCCGACAGTATGTCGAAAAATTTTGACAAACAGAGTTGTCTAAAATTGATGAATTTATTAAGCCGGGAAGTCGAGATTATAACGTTTCAGTGTTAATTTATCATCATAAGGACCTTAAAAGGTGACATCAAGTGTTGAAAGAATAACGATG
This sequence comes from Sepioteuthis lessoniana, assembly GCA_963585895.1. NCBI lineage: Eukaryota > Metazoa > Mollusca > Cephalopoda > Myopsida > Loliginidae > Sepioteuthis > Sepioteuthis lessoniana. The sequence continues at coordinate 55,090,916 of OY757924.1, read as the reverse complement.
AATATTTAATTAATGTTTATTTCTTGTATTTTATTAAACATCCGTCATTATTCTGTTAACACTTGATGTCACATTTTAAAGTCCTTATGATGGAATATCAATACCGAAACGTTACAGCGCCGACTCTCTTGCTAAATAAATTTATTACTTTTGCACTAGGTTCGTTAAATTTTTTCTCCATACATATTAATATATATATTAAAGTAGGTAGGTCCACGAAGAGATTTGTATTTTTTTTAATTCATTTAAATTAATAAATTAAAAAATATAAACCTCTTCGTGGACCTTCCTATTTTAAAATATCTTTATTCTCTCTTTGGACCAAGAACAAAATTTATATATATATATATATATATATATATATATATATATATATATATATATATATATATATATGATATGATATGATATGATATGTTTACGCTCAGTTAAGTGATTTCTTGTTTTTCTATTTAACTCTCATATTTCAAAATAATTGATATTAATCATTTGTATGGGAAAAGTCAAGGTGTTTCAAGTTGAGTAAAGGATTGCATAGTTTAATTCGACCCATAGATGAGACCCTAACATATTCTTCCACTCCGGATCAGAGTGGAACTGTCAGTGATAACAATGAAAGTGTACCTCAGATCCCCGAAGCCCCAAGATTGGAGCCTATTAGATGCTTCGATATCATACCTAGAACAATCGCTTTGAAGTGGGATCTTACTCATCTTCAGAGATGCAGCCGACCTATTCTGCAGCCTTAACCGACAGGGCAAACTGTAAACATTGAATTTAATTTAGTCGGAAAAAATTCACGCGTATGGGGCATCTGTTACATTCAAATTCACTCTTAAGTTATGATGCTCTGCCAGAAAAGCTGGTTAAGTGTCACTCCACAAATTACACCAAGTTGTAAAATAAAAGATGATACCAACGGAGGCTATCAAGACGTGAACAAAAAAAGAAAAAAAATGTATAAAGTGAACAGTCAGTACGTGAAAAAGTACGGCAAAGCAAAGAGTGGGAGACGAAGAAGAATGAAAGGCGATGTCAAGCTCAAAATATACGATGTGTTTTGCATCGATCGAAAATAATGTGTTTGTTGTCGACGGGCAATTATCTCGGCTAATAATATTACAGCGATACGAAATAGAGAACTGAGTCATGTGATCTGAACACACACAGGCTAAGACTCAAAATGAAGAAGAAGGAGGATGGGGGGAGGAGGAGGAGGAAGAAGAAGAAGAAGAAGAAGAAGAAGAAGAAGAAGAAGAAGAAGAAGAAGAAGAAGAAGAAGAAGAAATTAATTTTACGTAGAGTATAAAAAATCCTAATAATAACTATAATAATGTGAATGAAGAAAACTAGTTCAAAAGGAGTAAAAGACTAGGCATAAAGAGGTAGGAAAGGTGATCCACCGAGAATTGTGCAAGAGATTAAATTTTCATCACACTAGCATATGTCTTATGTACAGACCAGAAAGCGAGGAGTCCCCATGGTGTAATAGCTGAAATGCGTGATCGCAGCCTCGAAATTAGTGAGTTCGAACCCCAGTCGTGCTATAACGATCACTTTCAGACTAATACCCTTGGGAAAGGTAGGACGTCCCCCATATACCCCAAATTATGGGTTAAATAGTATCCCTCCTGTACTAGAACTCTGTATTTGGCATCGAAGAGCCAAAAAGATTGATATGCAATCAAAGAAAGAAAGAAAGAAAGAAAAAGAACTAAAATCCCAGAATCCTTTCCAGAAAATTAAACGCATAAAATTCTCGAGGATTCGGAGATTCAAACCGATCAACCGATCCCGCCCAGAAAACCAGATCTATACCTTTTCCAGTTCAAAATGGGAGTAGTTCATTTCAAAATGGAAGTAGTTCATTTCAAAATGGGAATAGTTCATTTCAAAATGAGAATAGTTCAGTTCAAAATGGAAAAATTATTATAAGTATAAATATAAAAAATATTTTATAAACTATTTTCGCAATAAAATTGTTAACATTTTATAATATAAAAAAAATTTAACAAATCAATACCTTGTTGTAGCACCAAAGATATTTATAAATTTAATTTTTTTAAATTTTAAATTTCTTATTTTGAACTGAACTATTTCCATTTTGAAATGAACAAGTATGGTCTTTAATCAAAGCTTACGTCAAGCAGGATTTGGCTGCTAAAATTGTGAGTATTCTTGCAATGGAGAGAAGAAATGGCTTGTCAATTACTGAAAAGAACTTTGACTTCATTAATTGAGGAAGAATTGGGAAGGGTTACACCAGAAGTATGCAATCGTTTCATAGCTGGAATTCAATCTAAAATTCCTGCAGCTGTAGCATTAGAAGATGTTGTGTTCTAATAAATGACTTGAAGAATTTTTTTATATTATAAAATGTTAACAATTTTATTTCTAAAATAAATAATTTTTATATTTATACTTATAATAATTTTCCATTTTGAACTGAACTATTCCCATTTTGAACTGAACTATTCCCATTTTGAAATGAACGATTCCCATTTTGAACTGAACTATTCCCATTTTGAACTGAACTATTCCCATTTTGAACTGGAAAAGGTATAGTTTTAATTAAGAAGAAAAATAGAGCGATCAAGTGGATTTTGCTGTTTCAAACAATGAAAAAAGGGGAAAAAAGCGAGAAGATTAATAAATACTTAGACATTGAAAAGAAAAAAAATAGCTATAGAACGGCAGGGTGATGGGGATGCATACTTTGGTTGGTGCGTTCTGAAAATCGACCAGAATACTGAGAAGAGTCCTGGAGAAAAGTGGAGACTTGCTGTCTGTCATTCAGACTCCAGTGAAAGACCACCAGCAAACACTGGTTTGTTGTGTTTTATGCCATATCAAACTTGGTTATTTATATATCGCTAAATCTTGTTTATACGAATATAAATACATATGATTTGTAAGCAAGTAGTTTGGTTTGGAGTCCATTTTCTTGATCTTATCTTTAAACGACTCTAATCTCATTTTTCTTTTTTTGCACACAGTTAAATGGTTTCAAATATTTCTATCTTATTCGACTTATTCTGTTGACAATCAATTATTTGTTTGCACACAGTTAAATGGTTTCAAATATTTCTATCTTATTCGACTTATTCTGTTTACTATTAATTATTTGTTTGCTCACAGTTAAATGGTTTCAAGTATGTACTATGTAACAGTAACAATTTAATATCAGTCATTCGTTTGCGCACATGTAAATCGGTATGCGTATGATTTCTAAGCGAATAGTTTGTGCGTGATTTCATTTTTAAATGAGAACTAACTTAATTTCACACATTGTTTCTGTACAGTTAAATGGTTTCAATTATTGCTATCTAACACTAACAATTCTATTCAATTTTAATCTTGTTTGCTGACAGTGAAGTGGTTACAAGTTTTGCTATTTAACACAAATTATTCTATTTCAACATTATCCATTCATTAGCACTGAGTTAATGGTTCCATGTACTGTTTTTTTTTAAATAATAATTCAATTTAGGCAACAGTTAAAACGTTGCCCAATCGGCTGGGGCTGTAGAATACGGTGGCTGCTTCTCTGCAGATTGTTTAGTGTCATTTCCAGGACACTAAAAAATAGGATAATGAAGTTCCTGTAATGGGGTATGCGGAGTACCTCTTCAGTGTCATCACTCCTAGGTCTACTCTGGCCCCGGAGTGATAGCACCTGATAGGGTCTTATCTATGGCTCAAATAGAACTAAACGGTGATTTCGAGAATTTACTGTTTTTGTATATAAACTGCATATTTATGCTAAACTGAATTATTTAAAATAGAACTGTATGCGTGACTGAATTACTTGAAATAGGATGATTTTACATTAAAACTACGTACTTATGCTAAACTGAATTGTTTGAAATGAATCTGTGTTTTACAATGAAACTACTTACTCTAAACTGAATTATTTGAAAAGAAACTGTTTTGACATTTAACTGTGGGTAAACAAAAAACTATAAGTTTACTAAATTAAATTATTTGAATTAGAACTGCTCGCCTAAACTGAATAGCTTGAAATAGATATATTTTTGACAATTAACCTGTGCACTTATGCTGGACTGAATTGTCTTGTGCTACCATTAGAACAAATTCAGTAATTCTCTTAAAGTTTCACTTTCTTAGTTATATTCCGAACTTCTCGAGTGAGATTCCATTATTTTTTGTTGCTAGACATAAAGTTGTTTTTTCTAGTTTCTATTTCCTATTCATTGGGGTTCTATTGATCCCTGTGTTCTTTGTGTTGTTTCAAGTCATCGTTGTTCTCTTGATCCTTGTGTTCTTTGTGTTGTTTCAAGTCATCGTTGTTCTCTTGATCCTTGTGTTCTTTGTGTTGTTTCAAGTCATCGTTGTTCTCTTGATCCTTATGTTCTTTGAGTTGTTTCAAGTCATCGTTGTTCTCTTGATCCTTGTGTTCTTTGTGTTATTTCCAAATTTTGAACGGGTACAGTGTACAAGCTTGATTCTTCGCTGTCTTGTCGACAGATTGAATCTACAAAAAAGGCCTTAGGCCTCATCATACATAGTCCCGTGTCCTCCTTTGGGTCGTTATCAATTTCTTTCTTCTTACGGTCAAACCGACATGCAAATCATAACTTTTCATTCGGTTTCATGAGCCTCACTTCAATAATCCATTGACTACCGCCAACTGAACCCGTTACACTTAACTTCTAAACTCAGTGGTAGCTCAATACATTGGGCTTTGTGCCTAGTCAAGCTAAACGTCATAGATAATTATAATTATTGGCAATTATAATTGCCAATAATTAAAAATGTATAGACTGTACAAATAGAAATCATAGTGTATATCCATTTATATATGTGAGCGGCATTTAAACAGCTTTCTTCACCAGAAAAAGGATTTATTACAAAGAACGAAGTGAATTGATTCATTTTGATATTACTAGGTATGTTCAGGGTGAATCAAATCGAGCAAGAGAAGACTTATTGTAACAGAAAAAGAGAGGCAGTCAGAAAACTTTGACTACGAATATAAGTAAATAGATATAAATACGTTCATACAATAACCGCTGTATGTGCTGCAGCATTGCTTTCAATAAAGCCTTCGTTAGATAATGACTCTGGATTCAGGTATGGTTTTGGGGTCGAAGAATTATTACTACTAGCCCATTGCGCCCTATCTGATACCACCAAACTTTGTTGGATTGTCGTCACTCTATGGGATCAGTCTGATGAAGAAAGACCAATGTTAGTCAAGAATGCGGTGGTTGCGTTGGTAATGAAACCTCGGCATCCGACCTAGATAGGAAATAGATTGGTTATCCAGCCATTTCTAATATATTGTTCTCGCAGATCCTCATATTTTTCCAATTTACACTGATGTGCCAAGTCAAAATTTTCTTCAAAAGGGATCTATCATTAACTCAATAACGAACCAAATGACAATATCTAGACGCTTGGTCGCTAACGTTATTTCAGTTAGAAATAGGAAATGATGTTCTAAATCGGTTGCAACGTGCCAGTCCATGTAGCCATCAAATAATGGTGATCTATGCATAATCTTACGCGAAAGTTTCGAACTATTTCCTTCTTTAACGAAATGAATCGGACAATATATATCTACTATCATTTCTGAAAAAAAAAATCAGCTTACGGAAATTTAAAAATATAAGTGTATATTTACCCAACATAATCGCCACTGCAGGATACGATGCACGGCCCATTTTTAAGTAGATTGATGTTAGTTTGAACTCTTCTTGGCCGGTTGACATTTACAGGCAAAAGAAATCAGTCTGCCCTACTATTTACTCATGGAAGGATCCCTTCTTTAAGGGTATAAAAATGAAGTTAAATTCAAACAGTCGTATCTAAGTTTTATATCTGGCTCGTTGTAATATGCCTTGCTATATATCCCAAGCTGAAATTTTAAAAAAAAGGATTTATGTCGTTCCTAAGGAGATTAGCGCGAAGTGAAACATCAACAGCCTCGACAAGGTATTGAACTCGAGATGCTGACTCCATTTCCCCTAAACTTTGATCAGTTTTTATATGATTTTTTTTCAGTCGATTCGTATATGGAGTATGTATTTACCCTAACCCTCTACCACGAACTGCGTATTTTAAGCAGTGTATAACTAGACATTGGCATAATGGTTAGAGAGTCTGCCAATGGGAGACCTGGGTTCAAGCCCAAGTCGAGTCATACCAAAGACTCAAAAATGCCACTTGATGCCTCCTTGCTTAACACTCAGCATTTTAAGGTACGGATCAAGGGTAAAGTTGAAAAATCCAAGGAAAGGAGTTGCGCCCTCCCCGATACCTTGGTGTTGTGGCTTTTGAAAAGGGAACCTTCAGGTCAACCTCGACTACAGTTGCTAACTTAACTTTTTACTTATAACTGCTTTGAATTCAGATATTTACTTCTCCGAGACCGGTTACCACTCTATGGTAAAAGAGCACTTTCTGGACTACTGTTTATGCATAGCGCTAATACCCTGGGGAGAAGTATACCACCAACTATTCTCGCTCCTGTTATAGGTAAGTAGTTGAGCAGATTGAGCTCTTAAACCTTGGTATAGCAACCGTTTTAGGACAGAAAAAAAAACTCTGAACTCAAACCAGTTAAACTCTGCGTTAAAATTGACCTTGTGTCATATCCTGTTCATGGAGGGCGGTTGGTAAATATAGTTACATTCGTTTTTATTGCTTCTTTCTAATCTAACAGTACAAAAATACATGAAAATAATATATATTTACTGACGTTTGAAAAAATGTTTCTCGTTGCCATCTAGTCTAATCAAATATTAGTGTACAAAAGAAACTCTTCCGCAATCATTTGTAAGCCTTTTTCATATACCTATCAAATACGCTGATGTTATAGTTGTAAGTTCTTTTATGCTTCTTCAAAATAAATGTTTCTATTGTTCGTTCTATTCAAAATACTTTTGATTAGTAAAAAAAGAATAGAAAAATTCTAGCGCCAATTTGCTGTATGCTTGTTTGCTTCTTTTTTGGTTGATTGATTTTAACGGCATGCCAACTTGTCTGGGCTTATTTCATGCTTGGAGGTTAGGGAATTGCGTACATTGTAAGTTTATATTTACATTTTTATGTAGTGTTTTTTTTTGTTGGTTGATTGATTGATTTTAACGGCATGTCAACCTGTCGGATGTTATTTTATGCCTAGAGGTTAGAGAATTGCGTACATTGTAAGATCGTATTTACATTTTTATGTAGTTTTTTTGTTGGTTGATTGATTGATTTTAACGGCATGTCAACCTATCTGAACTTATTTTATGCTTAGAGGTTAGAGAATTGCTTACATTGTAAGTTCATATTTACATTTTTATGTAGTTTTTTGTTGGTTGCTTAATTGATTTTAACGGCATGTCAACCTGTCTGGAGATATTTTATGCCTAGAGGTTGGAGAATTGTGTACATTGAATAGTTACATTTTTTTGCAGTTTCTTATGGATTTTTCGCACGCAGTTATGTCATATAAAGTAGTCCTATCTAAAAAAATAATTTGAAAGCATCTATTTGAGCCTAACAGGTACTACCACATTGGGTTAGAATGGATCTGGGAAAAATGGATATGAAAGGATACTTCACACTCCTAAGAGCTCCATAAGTGGAGCCTCACCACAAGATCCAGTTTTATTAGTTTCGCTTTGATTTCTTTATTTAATGGCATATCAACTTTCGGTGGTTATTTAATGCCAAAGCCACATTTATAAAAAAAAAATAACAGTAATAGTACTATTAACCTTATTGCCAAAGAATAAAGAAGTTCATACCTTTTCAGATGGTATTGATCCAAAAGTGAATGTTA
>OY757924.1:55077412-55079912 GCA_963585895.1 Sepioteuthis lessoniana | reverse complement strand
CACTTTTAGCAAAGGACAAAACAAAAGATTGTGCCACGTGATGAGTAAATGCCTGGAGTGAGATTGGTAGGGGGTTTACATTTCTGACAATTCTGCGCACGCGCAGCGACTTAATAAAGAAGCCTGCAATAAATAAATGAAATTTGGGTATTCCATTTCTCCGCCATTTTGGATTATTAAAACAGCTTTTTTATTTGTTTTTTTTTTTAAATTTTCTTAACGCTTTTCACATTTTTTTTCATTGCTTGCCAGCAGGCATCGTTATTTATTAATAAGTTTAAAAGAAAAAGAAAAGAAAAAAAAAGAGAAAAGCTTTAAACGCTTGCATATAAACATCTTTTTTTTTTCAAAGTTAATGAATGTTCAGAAGGAAAAGAAACGAATAAAAAAAATTGAAATGATACAAGCTTCAAAAACAGACATAACGCAATTGTTATAACTACAAATAACACCCTAAATGTGTTTTTTTTGTATAGTTATCAATTCATTCTTAAATAATAATAATAATAATAATAATAATAATAATGGTGAAGATTTATGTCACACAATATTAATCACCAGACACTGACAGTATCAAAATCAAGAAGTACTACGAATAATAATAATTATGGTGGTGGAGATTTATGTCAAAGAATAGTAATCACCAGACACCTACGGTATGAAAATCAAGTAATAATAATAATAATAATAATAATAATAATAATAATAATAATAATAATAATAATAAACAGTGGCAATGCCAGTGTCTGTAAGAAAAGTGAGGAAAGAGCCCAAAAATTTTTATGAAACAACTGCAAGCAATATTGTGCGAACAAGCAAATAATAATGGTTTATCATGCCATCAACAGAACTAAGACAGGAAAGCCTGTTTTTCCTCACTTTAATGTAATAATAATAATAATAATAATAATAATAATAATAATAATAATGATAATGATAATAATAATAATAGTAGTAGTAACGATTGTATAAGGAAAATGGTATCTCCAGTAAAAAGGTTTTTTCTATTTTTTATGAATTTGATATCCTTTTTTTTCTTTTTTTTTTTTTGAGATTTTTCCATTTTTTTTTCTCTCCTCATTACAGTAACCATTGTCTTTTTCCTGTTTTATCCTCCAAAAGTGGAGCAAATTAGGCAACAAATACATTGTTTTTTTTTTCTTTTTCAATCAAAGTATTTTTATCTGATCAGTCCACAATTTTTCGAGCAATAAAAGATATGGATTAGGCGAAATTAAAAAAAAATGTTGAAAAAAAGAAAAGAAAAACAAAAAGAAAAGGAAAAAAAAGGAAAGATTTCACCTATTCATAGAGCTAAGAAGGTAGATATATATGGACATATATTAAGAAACGCACATGTTGGTTAGCGAGTGCATCTATTAATACATACACATGCATTTTTACTTACAGACGAGATTGAATGCTCTCATAAATTTATATATATATATATATATATATATATATATATATATATATATATATATATATATGCATATATATATATATATATATATATATATGTATATATACCTTTATATATATATATATATATGTTAATCCAATGTTCACGTAATAAAGAATGAAAGTAAGCCGTAATCAAAAGATGTCATGTACATGAGCTTCTATGTTTCATTCTGCGTGTTTTTCAATGTTATATATAGGTGCGTATGCGTGCACATGCACACACACACGCACACACACACACACAGACATGCAAACACACACACACACACACACGTGCGCAAACACACACACACACACACATGCAAACACACACACACATACACACACACACACACATATATATATATATATATATATATATATAGATAGATATATATATACTGAAAAATCAGTTCGATAAAATTAAGTAGACGTGTTTCATCTTAGAGTTGGCGTCATTAAAAGAAATTTAAGAAATTTGCTTTTCTTCCTGATAACGGCACTTCTCTCTAATGAAACGTGTCAATTTAATTATTCCGAAATGGCTTTTCCTTTCACACACATACAAACAAAGTTCCACAAGCAAACACATACATACATACATGTAAACACTCATACATCCAATCACGTCAGCGTCCACACCACACACTACCACACGTAGACACACAGACACGTATATATATATATATATATATATATATATATATATATATATATATATATATATATATATATATGCACGACCGTTTAATGCTAATTCTTAAAATTGCTTTAACTGTTTGTTTCAGAATTAAATCGCTTCAATAAACAGAAATTTATGCATTAAGCTGGAAATCATATTTCAAAATGGCACCAACCTTCAGCAACACACAAACCCATCCTCATCAACATTTTCATCCACACAAGCATCTCTACAAACACAAGCGCTCCACAGAAAATTGCATGGTTTTAATGCAGATATATATATATATATATATATATATATATATATATATATATATATATATATATATATATATTTATTTATTTATTTATTTATAAATATATATATATATAT
>OY757924.1:55022412-55072412 GCA_963585895.1 Sepioteuthis lessoniana | reverse complement strand
TTCTGAGGGTGTATTTTTTCTATGTAAGATAATATACCAACGTTTCATTTTGTTTTTTGCTTTTTTAGCCATCTTCAAGGGGAGGTTAAATTGTTTAATAATTAAAAATGCTTCTCAAAAAAAATGTAATAGAGTTTCATTATTAGATATAAAAAATAAAAAATAATAAGAAAAAAACAAATAATTTTTTAAAAAATCATTTAACTACATAAATAGATATGTTTCTAAATTTCAAATTCATAATTCATAATTCTTACAAAAATTTACAATTTAAAAAATATCTGAAGCAAAGATGTTATCCTTCATGAAAAAAATCGAACTCCGGTAATGTCTTTAGAAATGGAACTCTTAAGAATTTTCGAATTTTTCATTAGAAAAGGATGAGGCATTTTTATCATCGCATTTTAACATCGCCCAGGAGATGATTTAACAACAAAAAAAGAAAAAAACTAAACATTGGCATATTATACAAAAAATGCATTATCTGGATACTTTATTGTTCGCATATTTCTATATTTACATATTTCTGGATTTATTTACATCTATTCTTTAATATCTTCTCTATTGAAAAAACACATACGGATGACATAAAATGATACAAAAATATTCAAAAAAGCTATTGCTCTCCACACACTCTTTCAAAAACAGAATAACCCTTATAAAAACAGATTTCATTAAAAAGGTCAATTTGCTCATCTTCGATTGTCGGGTCTTTCCACCACATTTTTCCGTGGCAGAAAAAAAACTTTCCAGGAATCTTTTGACAAAAATGTAAATTTCTATGACGACGCTTGGTATTTGTTATTACTTCGAGATATTCCGACCATTAAATTAATATTTTATGTTATCATAACACCTTCTGATAAAGGTGCAGGGGATGTCATTCTAAACATTATTATAATAGAATTATTAGAAAAGAAAACCCATATGAATAATTGACACCACAAACTATAGCTAATATATATATATATATAGATAGATAGATAGATAGATAGATAGATAGATATTGATATAGATATAGATATATAAATATATACACACTGTTGGAAATAAGTATATGGCACCTCGTAGGTGTCCGTGGTGTAATGGTTATCGTCGCGGGAAATGTACACGGCGACACGAGTTCAAATCCTGAACCAGATTGGTTGCATTTCACATAGCACTAATACCCTTGGGGCAGGTATGAATCCGATTATTCTCCCTCCAGCTATGGGTAAATAGTAGGACAGACTAGGTTCTTAAGCCTTGGTGAGGCAACTAGTCTAGGAGAAGGAAAACTCTCAATTAAAACCTGTTAAACTCCGCTTAAAAAATGACCTTGTGTCATATCCTGCCCGAGCGGAGGGGTTGGTAAATATGATATGATATGGCACCTCGTAAAATTGTTGATAGTTTTCTTATTACAGCACAAATTCCTCTGAAAATTTGTGTATCGTACCTAGATCCGATGGGTATCAGTATACATATTTGATTTTACAACTTCCTATCAAAAAATGTTGTTAACAAAACTTCGTTTTTGAGGGTGGAAATAATTATAAGATAGTTATAAAAAATTGTATATCTGGTTTATTTCAGAATGCCAAAGAAAGAATAAGTGCATGCGCAGATTATAAAAAGACTCATCATGATTTTAAGCCATGTGAGACCTATTTAAACATTTCATGATTGAATACAGTTACTGCAAAATGCCTAGGAACTCTCCTACGTAATAAAAATGAAAAAGGGCACATTTCTGCCAAGAAACTGGAAGGAAAATCTATAAATTCCATTGTAAGAGAACTGTCAAGGTTCCGAAAAGTTGTGAGAAATTATCTAAAAGACCCTGAATCGTATGGCCACAGAAAACGTCAAGGTCATCCACCTAAAATTACAAATGCAGCCAGACATCGACTTTTCAAGAAGCTTCTAAAGGACAATCAAGCGCTAGAGATCTGCAAAAATCTCAGAATTTACCTATCACTCCAACAAGAGTTCGTCAACTTCTCCCTGAATCGCCAAATCTCGTGTATCAAAATAGGAAGACAGACCCTCCTTTAGCTGCTTAACACAAAAAGATGCGCATAGATTGGTTAAAGAAAAAGTAACATTGACAAAAGAGAAATGGGAAACCATGGGGTTTTCTGATGAGAAAAAGTTTAATTTGGATGGACCCGTCGGCTCCCTGTGTTATTGGCATGATTTAAGAAAGGAGAAGCAGCTGTTTTCAAAAAGATTATTTAGAGGAGGATCTATTATGGTTTGGGGAGCTTTTTCTGTGTCTGGAAAGGCTGATTTAGTAGTGATGGAAGCGAAACAAAACCCTGTTCGATATATCAATGTGTTGGAAAAAAATTCATTTACCATTTATGAATCATCTTGACACCAGTAATGCCATTTTTCAACAGGACAACTCAGACATACACACTTCTAAGCTTACGAAAAACTGGTTTAAAACAAAAAATACAGAAATTTAGACTGGCCCACAAAGTCTCCCGATTTAAACCCAACAGAAAATTTGTGTGGAGTTTGTCAAGATGGGTATACACAAATAAATGTCGATTTGAAGATAGAGAAACTTTAAAATATTGCATTATTGGAATGAAATTCCATCTGAAACAGGTGTGTTAAAGTATTACAGTTGAAAAGGGATAAATGTAAATATTGAATTTTGTACAATTTTGCTGTTAAATACAAATTTTAAAAACTGTCTTATATTTATTTCCACCCTCCAAAACGTATTTTTCTTAATAACTTTTTTGTGGAAATTTGTGCTGTAATAAGAAAATTATTAATAATCTAATGGGATGTCTTATACTTATTTCCACCACTATATATATATATATATATATATATATATATATATATATATATATATATATGCATGCAGAGTGCGGAATCAAAGTATGGAATAATTATTAAAACATTTTTTGTTTGATTATCCAATTTTTGAAAAAAATGCGATAAATCTAAATTTTCATGATTTGCACTAGTATTCAAGCACATTTAAAAAATAAAATTTAACCCAATATGAGTGAGCAAGAAAAAAAACGACAAATTATCTTGATTTGCCTAACGCTAAAACTAAGCTAAACTTTTTTTGTCTACCTAGTTCAAAGTAAAAAAAAAAAATTGTATAAAATAAGCTTTTTAAGGAAAATGGGGGATTGGAGGTGGAACAAAAAAAGAAAAAGAAAAGAAGGCTTTTTAACTGCTCTTGCGACGGCGATTAAGAAGGGCCCCACAAGAAAGCCCGCTAATGAATTGAAAGTCCAGGAAAAAACTGTGAGGACAACAATTAAACTAGATTTAAGCCCAGACCTTAACCCCCTTGATTTCGCTATATGGGACGTTTTAGAAACCAAATCAAATGCGACTTTCCATCCAAATATTGGTTTGCTTACACCTGCAATTGAAGAGGAATGGAATAAGATGTCTGAAGAATTTATTTTGAAGGCATGCAAATCCTCTCGAAGGCGTGTTGATACAATAGTTTTTAAAAAATGGAGGTCATATTGAGTAAATTTACTATTTTCCGTCCATCTTCTAATTTTGTAGTTTATTTTTTAAAATCAAAATTAATCTTGTTTTTGAGTCGTTTATTATAATACTAGAATATTCTTAATTTTGCCTCGTTAGTTTATATATATATATATATATATATATATATAATATCATCCTTCATAGACCTGATGAAGGTTCATTAGAACCGAAACGTTCTAGTGTCTACTTTGCTTCTCAATAAATCTCTCCTTCTACTTGGATTACCTTGTTATCAATTTTTCTTTATAAATATATAAATGGAAGAAAAACTCCACAGACCGTCATTTGGCTATTATGAAATTATTTCAGCTTGTCACTCCATAAGGACAACTAACCGTAGAATAATCTATTGAAAGAATATTTTTATACATTTTTCTCTCCATTATGAGATGGCTCTCCGAAGAAGTCGGTCGCTTTTAGAGAGTAGCTAAGGTGAAATAAATTTATTAAAGCCAAATGACAGTTTGTTGAATTTGTCTTCCAATTACATAAATTTATTCTGTATGAAATTTGTTTATTTATATATTAATTATCATACATTGAGCACTCCTGGAGATTTATAAGAACCATATTAGATATTCTCAAACTGAATTATTCCTAACTCATCTTCTTTGGATTATATATATATATATAATGCAAAATTATGATATATGCATCTACTTAACCACATCAGCTTTCTCTAAAAAATTTTGTTGAATTCAGTTGAAATTTGTTTATGGCAACAATTATCGTAATCACTTAAAATATTTATTTTGAGGCTATTTAAAATGGCAGAAAATAAAACACAGTGCTCCTGGCTTGAATAGTGGTCTGTTATCAAACTTCTGGTGGCTGAGAAGTGCAATCCATGTGAAATCTAAAGATCAATGTATAGTATGTACGGGGAAGAGTATATTAGGGGAAAATCTTAACGAATTGGCTAAACATGGATTTGCCAGTATGAGCCCGTGTCAAAAAGACAGTGTTTAAAGTGGAAATACACAGTCTCACTAGAAAGATTTCCCAATGCATAATGGCTAAAATCTTAGACTGTGAGCTACAGCGCAATCAAGGGAGTTAAGGTCTGGGGTTGATGGAAGACATAAACTCCAATTATATCGGAATTTTTTTTTTTTTTTTTGTTTAGTATTGGCGTTAGGTAAATCATAGATTCTTTGTCGTTTCTTTTCTTGTTCACACATATTGAGCTGAATTTTAATGAAAAAGTGCTTAAACAATAGAGCTAAACATGAAAATTTAGATTTTTCCTATTTTTTTCTAAAACTGAACTAATCAGACTAAAAAATGTTTTTAAAATATTCCATATTTTGCGTCCGTACCCTATATATATATATATATATATATATATATATATATATAGGAAAGTAATATATATATATAGCAAACTATATATATATATATGTAGCAAAGTATATATATATATATATATAGGCAAAGTTATATACGTCTTGTCTAAGGTTTGAACTTAGGTTACCGTATGACTTTCCTACGACGATAACCATTACGCCAGTAGTGTCTTTTAGATTGTTTGTAGATATCTCACACTGCTTGAAGACGTCAATAATGTTGTCTTTGTATTGCTTCTTCTGGCCTCCGGTTAAGCTCTGGCATTCAGCCAGTTCTCACTTGAATATCCATGTAGATATGCAATTCAAAGGTATCTGGATGACACAGCCGTTTCATCGCACTTTACAGAAAAACATGTAGAAAGAGACAGTCATTCAAATGACCGCTGAATAGCGAAAAAGAATCGGCCTCTTCGGACAAAATTCAATCAATCAAGCCAAACACTTTTAGATAGAAGAGTATACATATATATCTATATAATACTAAATCACTTAACATTTCTGGCATAATAACCACCATCATCATCATCATCATCATCATCAAGTCGTGCTGACAGCACAAATACCTTTGACACTCCCTCTCACTGTCTCTCTCTATCTCTGCGTCTCTCTCTCTCTCTCTTTCTCTCTCTCTCTCTCTCTCTCTCAACCGGCCATCGCTTTCTACAGAGCTGACGAACATAATTCTTGAACTAGCCAGCCAACAGCAGTTTGTCCACGTGTAGGAGTCCAAAGATGAACGTCGTTTATGAGTTCGTTCTTACTTTCTCGGCAGTGACCCCCATGTCTTGCTCGTCTTCCTTGGTTTGTTTATGAGATGCGAGGTAGTAATTTACTCAGCTGTTTGCCCAGATGTGGCACAAGGATGTATGAATAGGGTATCCAATGGGAATCGAACTCACTCGTGAAGATTTGCTAGTCTAGCTTGTTAACCATTACACCACCAGAGGTGTGATGCACAGTAAGTGGCCAAACAACTGCTCTTTTGTTGGGTGCTTGTTCCAGGTTTTGTTCAAGGCAGCACTCAATATCTTTGTGTAGTTCCCATCTCGCTTTTTCTTCAAGCTTTTCGTTTGAGTTCAAGTGGTGAAGCCATATATTGGTACTGACACAACTGCGGTTTGGAATGATCTCTGTTTAGTTCTATGAGAGAGATTAGATTTCCATATGGTCATTAACCTCACAATAGACCTCTACAATTTGCCAATGTGCATGTTAATTTTGTTTTCAATCGATAAGATATTGCTACCGAGGTATATGAACTGATCTACTAATTTCAGAAGATTGCTATTTTGTGAAAAGATTGTACAGAATAGAATTTGTCTTACACGGTCTTATTCTGGGCAAAAAATCAAAGTTTGAATGCTGCATGTTCTCTAGGAACCAAATTTGTCTTACATAGTGTTATCCAGAGCAGAAAACTAAGTTTATACCTTTACTCCGTACGCAATTGAGAAATAACACATACTATTCTGGTATACAACCGTATATATATATATATATATATATATATATATATATATATATATATATATATATATATATATATATAGCAAGTTTTTATTATCATTACAGCAATACACTAAAATGATCTTGCTTGGAGAATAAAGTAACTAATGTGCAGCTTTCTGATGTATTTATGGTCTGCATACGGGCTGAACATAATTGTTTATTCTTTATTTAACGGCAAAAACGCTGAAATGTTAATTTGATTTAGACTTTCGTAAAAAGAAGAATACTTATCCTGAACTGATCCTGAATGACCCCTGTTTAATTCTTTGAGAGAGATTAGGTTTCCATATGGTCGTTAACCTCACAATAGCACTCAATAATTTTCCAATGTGTATGCTGACTTTGTTTGCAGTCGATAAGATATTGCTACCGAGGTATATGAACTGATCAACTAATTCTAAAAGATTGTTATTTCCTGAGAAGATTGTACAAACTTGATTAAAACTCATGAGTAATGCTTTATATAGGAGTTAATGTAGAGAGCAATGCTTTTTACTGCTTGCTAAAGACTATGCCTCCGAGCTTGAACAGGTGTTTTTTTTTTTTTTTTTTTTTTTTTCAAGGAGCGCTATATCATCAACGTCGTTTGTTTTCGAAATAATTTCTGCCGGATGAAGTCTGCTTTTTAGCTGTTTTTTTTTTTTTATCTTTTTATTCTTTCTTATTTTTTTTTAAATTTATTTATTTATTAATTTATTTTGAGGAAACGATTTTCTTTCCCTCCAATTTTTATCATCCAGAACAAGGAGAAAGGCGGAAAAAGAAATAAGTCTTAATGGCCTGGGAGACCTGGGTTCAATCCCAGGTCGAGTCATACCAAAGACTCAAAAAATGGTACCTGATGCCTCCTTGCTTAACACTCAGCATTATAAGGTACGGATCAAGGGTAAAGTAGAGCAATCCTGGGAAGGAGTAGCGCCCTCCCCTACACCTTGGTGTAGTAGCTATCGAATAGGGAGCCTTCGGGTCACCCTCGACTATGGTCGCCAACTTTACTTTTTACTTTACTAAAAATCTTAAAAAGAATTTTTTTTCTCATTCTTTAGAAGAAAATAATAGTACCTTATTGCACATGGCTAAATACAGCGGAAAAAAATTTTTTTTTTTCAAACATTGCTTTTGTGACCTGGGTAATGAATTTTTTTAAAATTCAATCATTCTTCTTGTAGATTCGGGGCTGAGTTGCTGAGTAAGCGGCGGCTTCTATCGAGCTTCCGCCTTCATACGAACGCAAAGTGCCATCTTCACTGGCGCGCTCTAGGTGGGTGGTATTGAGCATTTCGTCTGACTCGCCTGGTTTCAGGAAGACATTCCCCCGGGAAATACCCGCTTTGCTGAGCAGAGTTCATTGCTTGGCGTCTGAGGCAGCTGAGTCGGAAAATACCGATGTGATCAATCATTTTTGTTATGGCCGCGCATAAGTCTCAATTTTTGTGTGGCTCCCCACATTGAAATGACCTTCTGTCAAACACTCCCTGGTCGGAGGTCGGGTAAATGATTAGGGCTGAGGTGCTATTGTGAGTAAGTAAATAAAGTTGACGACCGTAATCGAGGGCGACCAGAAGGCTACCTTTTCAATAGATATTACACCGAGGTGTAGGGGAGGGCGCTACTCCTTTCCATGGATTGTTCCACTTTACCCTTGATACGTACCTTATATTGCTGAGTGTTAAGCAAGCAGGTATCAAGTACCATTTTTAAAGTCTTTCGTATGACGCAGCCTGGGATTGAAGCCAGTTCTCCCGGACTATTGGCGAATACAATTTTCCTATTCATCCAAAAACATTTTTGTTCCTTTTTCTATAACTTTAGGATAAATACATTTTCATTCGTTTGTTTTTTATTCAGTAAATCAAAATATGAAAATTTGTCAGTTTTTAAATAGAAAAATTTGGTTCATTTTTTAATTGTCTAATCCAAAGCACAAAAGCAAAATTTGAAGCGAATAATGGCAATTTTCTATTCTTTTACAACATAAGCAATAAAGAAATGATATGTAGTATCTAAGAATTGGATTTGTCTTACACACTGTTATTCAGAGCACAAAATCAAAGTTTGAATGATGCATACTCTCCAGGAACCATACTTGCTGGGCCGTCTGGCATTCATGCCGGATGAGGTATCGATCAATGGCAGATTCGAGGCTGAAAAGCCCCCAACTTTGGCTGGGCCACATTCGGGTGGGTGAGCTGCTTTTATGACTCCTATGCATCCCTTGTATAGCACTAGACCTCACGGTCTAGTTCAAGCTATATTCTGGCATACGTGCCCGGATCTAGATTTGAGTCCGTGATACTGCTTGATTCATTAGACCCACATTGCACTTAGAGGGTCAAGGACCAGCAGGGTTCGAGTCTCGGCTCGTTCCCGACCTTCCCCTTCCGTTTATCCCCACTTTAATCGGCCTTCGGGCTTTTGACCTTGTGTCAAGTCCTGTCTGGTAGGAGGCAACGACAAATATCATACTCTCCAGGAACCAAATTTGTCTTACATAGTGTTATCCAGAGCACAAAACTAAGTTTATACTTTTACTCCGTACTGAATTAAGAAATAACACATACTATTCTGGTATACAACCGTATATATATATATATATAGCAAGTTTTTTTTGTCATTACAGCAATACACTAAAAAGGATCTTACTTGGATAATAAAGTAACTAATGTGCAGCTTCCTAATATATTTAAGGTCCTGCATACGGACTGAACTTAATTGTTTATTCCCTATTGAACGGCAAAAACTCTGAAATGTTGGATGTGTCCTCTACGTGTAATGGTTAATGTGATGGACAGCGGAATTGTAGTAAGCGAGTTCGTACCCTAGTCGTGCTATTACGTTCACTTTCGGGCAAATACCCATGGGAGAGGTATGAACCCCCTTATCCTCCTAGTTATGGGTAATAATAGCACCATTATTGTTCTTCAAGAAGTATAGCTTCAGCATTAAATAACCTACAAAGGTTGATATGCCATTAAACAAAGAAACCAAACCAAACTATCTGAGATGTTAATTAGAGTTAGTTCTTCGTAAAAAGAAGAATACTTATCCTGAACTGATTTTTACAACAGAAATCTAACGGGTTTTTCTGATAGTTTTTTTTTAAATCTCTCGTCAATTCTTGCAATAATAGTTTTCTATTTTTTGTTCCTGTTTTTGGCTTTTTGAAAAGACAATTTGCAAACTTCTTAATCGGATGTGTTTCAACCTTGATCAAATTCAGCAAAAAGAGTTCAATAAGCGACATCCGTTTCCATATGGCATGTAACCCACCCACGCAACAGAGGACGGGAGACGGATTTGATCGATCGTGATCCTATAAGCAGGCGATAGAGACAACGAGTAGTCGAATGAACGCGCGACATTCTATGTTGCCGGGCAACAGGACTCATGTAATCAGGAGAGAGAGAGAGTGAGAGAGAAGCAGATGATAATGTAGAAAATGCTCGATTCAAAGAAATTGACATAGCGATATGGGATCTGCTACACGATATATGTACATAAAAAATTACCTAGTAAATTATCTATCTATCTATCTATCTATGACTGTCTTCCTATTTATGTAAGGTTTCTCTCAAATTCTTTGAATTAAGTTGCTATCTATCTATCTATCTATCAAGCCAATTGGGTGGGCAGTAGAATATACCAACTATATCTCTGCAGATGAGTAAGACACCTCTCACCAATGAATGTCCTGGATATGGCTCTAAACAGTATCTGATGGTGAGGCTCTTGGCCTGGATCCATGGGGATTTGAAGTTCTTTTTCTTTTCCGTAATTTCCCGGTCCACTCTGACTCGGAGTGATAGTACTTGTTAGAGACCCATCTAGGGTTTAAATAGAAATATTTAATCATTTTCTATACTTGAAGCCATTTAACTGAGAACAAGCAAATGAATGCTAAGTTGAATTATTAGCATTACATAGCAATTCTTGGAACCATTTAACTATGTGCAAACAAATGAGCTCTTCCTCGTTTAAAAATTGTTACCTTCAAAGTATTCGCCAACAAATCAAATATATTCAATATATATCTATAAACAGGATTCAGCATTCAATAACCTACAAGAGTTGATATGCCGTAAAATACCACCGAAAATCAACCAACTGATCTATTTATGTCTGTTTGCCTGTAAGACTGTTTATTTATCTATCTACGTCAGTTTCGATCAATTTTTAAAAAATTCAGTTACTATCTATCTATCTATCTATCTGTATGTATGTATGTATGTATGTATGTCTAACTACATCCGGTTTGAAATCATAGCTTTATTTCTTCTCTTCTGAATCCCTAAACAAAGCGAAAGAAACCAGTCTGACCGACTAGTTATCTAGAGCTGTTGGGAGAAGAGATCAATTCGCTCCTTTCCCATAAGTATCAGCGTGGTCTTCTAGAGTGAACATTCAAATGTATGAAGTAAAAAAAGAAACTATATTCACGAATCAGAATCTTTCTCAGAGAATAAGATAAAAAGTAATGAATACATTTCTCTCAAAAGTCCTGATATCACAGTTCAGTACTTTAACTAATTGGCTACGGGACTCCCGCAATGTTTGCTGTGTATGGAGAAGCATGTGCTAAATTTTGGATTTGCTACTCCAACCCCTCGTCGATAGATGGGATGGAAATGCATTGAATCCCCTGTAAAGAAAAAGTACCGGGCACAGCAGTGAGTGGAGGTGTCCGTGGACGTGGAGGTGCCCGTGGTGTAATGGTTATCGTCGTAGGAAATGGACACGGTAACCCGAGTTCAAATCCTGGACGAGACTGATTGATTTCACATAGCACTAACACCCTTGGGAAAGGTATGAATCCAATTATTCTCCCTCCAGCTATAGGTAAATAGTAGGATAGACTGGGTTCTTCAGACTTGATGAGGCAACTAGTTTGGGCGAAGGAAAACTCTGAATTCAAACCTGTTAAACTCCGCTTAGAAATTGACCTTGTGTCATACCCTGCCCGAGCGGAGGGGTTGGTAAATATGGGCACAGCGGTGAGTAAAAGAGGTTATGCTTTCTGAGTCAATCCAAACCAGAAAAAAAGAATCTAGTTATCATAGACAAGGAAAACAAAATTTGCCAGATAATGGCTTTTGTTGCTTTAGCTGACGGCAGTTCGAAGAGAAGGTTCACACGCTCAGATTCCGCCCGCATAAAACAAGGTTGGAACTTAACAAATCAACTTCCGGTAAAAGCTGACAGCCAAACCCAATAAGTAAAATCATTTTTTTTCCTTTTCACATAGAATAAGATAGATTAGATAAATGAAATAAAAACAAAACTCAAGCAAAAACGAACACGTGTGGGTCATCCAATGAATAAGGGAAATTCATTGAAAAATATATGGAAAAGAATTATTTTTCAGAATGTTTTTCCATAAATATAAACACAGCACTGTTTAGAATTGGTTTATAGTAACAATTACCTTAATCTCTCCAAAACTGTTTTGAGACTATTCAAAATGAGAAAAATCAAACAGAGTTTTCCAGGCTTGAAGTGGCGGTCAGTTATCAAATTTTTGGAGACTGTGAAATGTGAACCATGTGAAATTTACTGAATAATATGTGTTGTTTAGTTTCATTTGGTTTCCTTGTTTAATGACATATCAACCTTCGTGGGTTATTTAATTTCTGAGGCCATCCTTATAGAAGAACGGTAGTGGTACTATTTAACTCATTCGTTATGGGGTAATATCTTTCCCTATGGTATTAGTATGAAAGCAAACATAATAGCGAGAGTTGATTTCGCAATTGCTTATTCTAAGATGTCGCTATTCTAAGATGTCGCTATCCAGCACTTCAGCCACGAACACTCCGCCAATGTATGCTGTGAACGGAGAAATTGTAGTCAAAAAACCTTCACTCATGTGCTAAATATGAATTCGAGAGTGTTCGCCAATGGCCCGGGAGACCGCGGTTCAATCCCAGGTCAAGTCATGCCTAAGACTAAAAAAATGGTACTTGATGCCGCCTTGCTTAACACTCAGCATTATAAGGTACGGATCAAGGGTAAATGGAGCAATCCGGGGAAATTAGTCGCGTCTTCCCCTACACCTCGGTGTAGTAGCTATCGAAAAGGGAGCCTTCAGGTCATCCTCGACTACAGAAGCCAACTTTACTTTACTTACTACAAGCCTACGTCAAAAAGACATTTCAATGGAGTGCAAATACATTGAATCTCTTGTAAAGGAAAAGTGCTGGGCGCAGCAATAAGTAAAGAAGTTTATGCTGACAAATTACTGGGACAGGGAAGAAGCCATCCCTATTGATTTCCTTGAAAAAAGGTGCAACTCTAAACAAAGCTTACTCTTGCCTATTTCTTAGATAAAATTCACCTTATTCATCGAATAACTTACATTTTTCTATTTAAACCTACTAAAATTAAACATCTAAAAATTATTTCCATTGATGATATGCTTCCATGCGGGAGGCAGATTTTCAATCGTGTCCCGGCTTGGCACGATTTGTCCAAGAAAAAAAATATTATTCGTATCTAACTTCAACACCGTTTCCAGCTAATTAATTAAAATCAAGGAACCAGGAACTTCTTAAATACATAGATAGGTAACAATGTGCGTATAAGGAACCTAAGTACTATGTACCCGACTTCGTAAAGTTTAATATATAACAACAACAGTATGTTCCATGAGTGCGTTATTGTGACAACAACATTCCTCCGTCCCTCAGTACAGCTAAATTATCTGTTGGGTCTCAGCGTCCAGTGATGTCTTCTGCAAATTAATTTGAATTTCCTTGAACGTCTGGATAGTACGTCTTCTTTAAATGGCCGGAAAAATCAAGCGCTGTTGATCAGCGAATCTATCGCTGTTCGGCAATGCGAAAGAAAATGATGATGAAGCTTGTCTGCCAATTGAGGTGGAAAAAATCCGATTTTTAAGGACGGAACCAATCAGTGGTTGTCTCTTGTGCCAAGCAGATTAAGCGCAAGAATTGAGAGGAAGGAAATTGTGTTGGCAGACAATGAAGGTCGAGAAGGAAGAGGAGAAAAATGAGGAGGAGGAGGAAGAGGAGGAGTAAATGTGTTTTGTCAGTTTACGTCTTGTCAACGACGTCTATGATTTCGTATCCATCGTCCTCATTATTTTCGTCACTTGAAGGCCTCCTTCGGTGTATGTTATGTTCGATGACAACTCGCATTCTGTATATAAAACTTTTATAAGCGGAGGGGTTGGTAAATATGATTAGATAGGCTTTTTATTCCTTTTGTTTTCAGTAGCACATCAAAATACGGGGGCTATTTTATGCCAAAGCCATAATTATAGAAGAACAACAGCGATTTGGTTTCTTTGGTTTTAATGGCATCTCCACCTTCGTGGGGGATAAAAAGATAAATACTTTTCCGCAACGGAGATCAATCCCAATGTGTACGTAATAGTGTGACTGGACTTCGAACTCACTTACTTCCATGTTGCAATCTTGCAAATAAGCCACTGCATCTCAGGGACTCCATCCAATTAGATATGAACTTGTAATATCATATAACTGTGAGCTAAAAAACTACACAAAATAGATAGATAAATAAAAACGTACAGTCTATGTAATTCCCAAACCTTTAGGCATAAGATAAACCTAGACGGCTTTACGTGCCGTTTGACACAATCATAAATGGTTTCCAATCAAAGTACTGAACAGGCTCGTCTGTGTTTAAACTTTTATCATCTGACGTCAGATTTCTGATCTGAAGTCACTTTAGTCGTGGAAAATATTTCTAAACCTCAGAGTTTTCATCCAACTGTATTATGCTATACACTGGAATCAGATAAAAAGCAACAATCTATTATCCTTAAAGAAATCGTGAAAACAAGTGGACCGGATTGAAAAACCTGCCTTAGCATATGACACGACAGGAAATCATCTAGGTTTCATTTTTGGATGTTTAAATAGCAATATGTTCGTTTTTGTCCACCTGTCTGTGGGGCTTCGAATATGCAAGGCAGCACACCCAAAAGAGTACACTAGGTATGATACTAAACTGTATTTAACAGTGAGTCTCCCGTTCAGGAGATCAAAGTATGGAGTACTCTTTCGTTGCTATTCTAACAAGGTTCACTCTGGCTTAGAGTATTTGTGCATGTTAGATCCAAATCTCGTGTCCAATAGATCCATTTGAATATCGTTAGTATTCTTTAGGAATAACTGATACCACATAGCTCTAATATGATTGTATTAAGAATACTTCACTCAGAATTATTATTTGTTACTATTGCATATTAACTCTTGACCGAGCCGTCAATCAGAGACGCATCTATGTAAATAAGTGGAAACAGTCACGTGATCTATCGAAAGTGATGGGCTTTATGAAATAATATATGCAGATGCCTGCTTGTCAAAGAGTCAGTGAGGGTCTGAGTCAGAGTCAGCTTGCCGTCATTGAGAGCGCCCCGCTAGGGGGCAGTGGCACACCGGGAATAACTGTAAATTATTTGGATAAAGATAACTGCTTACTAAGGACCGTTATTGTCAGTTACTTGAAACCAAATGAGTACTAACAAATGACTATCATTATCAAAAATCAACATTACTTGAAACCACCTAACTATTGATATTCGATAAGAATACTTGAAACTATACAATTATGAGTAAAATTATTTGTAATAGATAAGAATACTTGATATCATATAACTGCGTGCCAAAAAATTCTCAAGAAAAACTACACAAAAGTATAATTATAAATGTACAAGGAACGCACTTTTCTAACCTCAAGTCAAAAAGTCACCCTAGGCAGGTTGATACGCCGTTAAAATTGATTTACCAATCAATCAATATCTAATAATGGAAAACACGTGACAGTTCAAGTCCTTAAATTTGATGATATTTCAAAACTGTTCTTATTATTTACTAAGGTTTTACAGGTACCGTATAGACAACATGTTTTCGGTATCTTTCCGATTGGGTTTCTTCGTTCAATGGCATATCATTCGTGGGTTATTTAATGCCAGAGCCATTCTCGTAGAAAAATAATAGTGGTAGTGTTTAATCCATATCTAGGAGGGAGAAGAGGTGTCATGCCTTTCCAAAGGGTGTCAGTCTGAAAGTGAATATGATAGTTCGAGTAGGGTTCGAACTCGTTTACTACGATGTCTAATAGTAACTCTCTTTAGTGTTCTTGTTGATTTCAGATGTGCCGTGGTCTAAAGTATCTAGATTCTCTAATTAATCTTATTTTTTGCAAGTATCCGAGCACCGTCTCTTGAGGTCCTTGTGTGACCTTCACCTGGATTTGCAACTATTATTATTATTATTATTATTATTATCAATTATTTTTTTAAAATTTGTTTTAAACTACTTTATTAATTCGTCTTCGTTTTCAAAAGGACACTTCGAAAGGCAACGAAAACTGATTAGCGCTGATATTGGACTGCAGCCCAAGATGGTAGCAACAGTGATTTTCTGCTCGACTGAGCGAAGCTGTTTGTGATTCAAAGTGGATAGAATGAAAGAACTCAGTAAAGTCAACCTTTTCAGAGAAAGAAAGAAAGAAAGAAAGAAAAAAAATACAATTTGTCTCCGACAAGTTATCGATGCGAAAACAGCTTGGATTTAGAAGTGTGTGCTCGAAAGTAGCAGTAGCAGCAGCAGTAGAAAAAGAAGACATTGTATTAGACATTATTTTATGTGCTAGTTACAATCCGTGAAAAATATTCACGGATATATTTTAATTTACATGAGATTTTTTTTATTTATTTCCGTTTCTCTCCTTCCATCTCTGTCTATTGCTCTCCCCCCTCTCTCTCTTTCTTTTTCTCTCTCTCTCTCTCTCCCCCCCACACACACACTTAATCTCTCTTAGCTAAGCTTGTCTTAAAACACTAAGAAACTTATCCATCCCTTCTTTTTCCATAATGCACGGATATCTATCTTTCTAGAGTTATATAGAGAGAGAGACAGAGAGACAGAGAGGGGAAGAGAGAACAGTGTGCATGTGTCGCTACAAAAACAACGCATGATCATAGAAATTGACTTGATTTGTCTCAGTTGATCCAAAACGGAATCGATAGCCGAAGACACTCTTGACAAACGGAAATCAGTTATATATATATATATATATATATATATATATATATATATATATATATATATATATATATATATATATATGTGTGTGTGTGTGTGTGTGTGTGTGTGTGTGTGTGTGCTGGTTATCCATTCTGAAACAAATAACTAATATGTTTCAGTTTCTACTAGAATATTACGTTAGAAAATGACATTTTACATATTTTTATCAAGTCTTTTCAGTCGAGTCAAAAATTACTTTCGTTTCTTTTTTTTTTTTGCTTCACTTCCGACACTCTCTTTCTTCCCTTTCCAACTCTCTCTCTCTCTCTCTCTCACACACACACACACACACACACACACTTTCTTTATCTCTCTAAGTTGAACTCGATTCAAACTTCAAAAATATAAATCTAATTATGAATAAAACTATAGTAGGACATTCTCAGACACAAATCCTGGAATTAGAAAAATCATATCCTATCAAAACAATATTTACTATAAAAACAACAGAAACTCAAGTTCACCATTGAAAATTTCCTGGAAAAGGCATCAATTCCGAAACACGTGTAGTGAACAAGATTATGAAATAAATATTATGGATTTAAATATAATCTTCACTGATTATAATTTTGCTTCGTTTCAGACACTCTCTTTCTTTCCTCTCCAAATCTCTCTCTCTCTCTCTCTCTCTCTTGCTCTCTCTCTCTCTCTCACACACACACACACACACACACACTTGCGCGCACACACACATACTTACACTTTCTTTATATCTGTAAGCTGAGTTTGATTCAAACTTCAAAAATATAATCTTCACTGACCCCTCTCTGTCACCGTTATGATAGAAGATGACACGAGTTCAAATCTTGGACTAGAGTATTTTCATTTCTCTTCACTTGAAAAAGACATGAGTAAATAATTGTTCAGAGTTGTAACTAATCTAAGAGAAGGAAAACTTTAAATTTAAACCAGCTGTACCTCACTTAAAAATTGACCTTACATCACATCCTACACGCTAAATCTCGAAATCACTTCTCAATCAGATTGAGTTTCTATGACATTTTTCGTCGATTCTTCATTCCTATCAATAATTTTTTATCTGAGTTCTTTTAAAAATATTCCACGTTACTCAGTCAAAACGCTTATGTTAACACAGGTGACTAGTCAGACAAATAAATACGCCTATATTCAAAGGAATTATGTTTCTTTTTTTATTTCTTACATTATGTTTATATGTTTATGCCCGTAAAATATAGGAAATAATGTTTCAGGTAACAAGACTTATATATATATATATATATAAAGGTGCCGGGTTGAAGGAATACACAATATGTGAAACAACTTCTAATCATTGTTTCAGATTATCTATTGCAAGGATTATAAGCGTGTCGTTCAGTTTCAGGAGGATCATCTAACCACTTAAAGAGCACCCCCACATTACACATAAACATCAGTGTTTGATGCCTGAAATACGATGCTAAAGAAGTCGAGCAAAGACTGTCTCTACCCAGGGGACCTCGGGTAGTGTAATGGTTAGCAAGCTTGACTAGCAAACCTGCAAGAGTGAGTTCGAGTCTCATTGGGTGCCCCATTC
The DNA here is from genome assembly GCA_963585895.1 of Sepioteuthis lessoniana. Taxonomy (NCBI): domain Eukaryota; kingdom Metazoa; phylum Mollusca; class Cephalopoda; order Myopsida; family Loliginidae; genus Sepioteuthis; species Sepioteuthis lessoniana. The sequence continues at coordinate 55,054,428 of OY757924.1, read as the reverse complement.
AATCGGCCTTGTGCCACATCGAAGCAAAGAGCTTCGTAAATTACAAAGACTGTCTCTACCCTCATTTATGCACCAGAAGAATATGTGTTAAACTTGACCTCAGGTTCCATCCTCCCATTGCGGGAAGACAATTCCACATAATGGGAGGTTTGGGTTGGTTTGGTTTATGGCACATCAACCATTGTAGATTATTAAAGCCAAATCTATTTTTACACATATAAACAGTTCTATTTCTAACAATTTAGTCTAGTATAAGAATAGTTTTTGTTTACACACAGTTAATGTCAAAACAGTTTTATTTCAAACAATTCAGTTTAGCATACAAAAACAGTTCCATTTCAAACAATTTATTTGAGCCTAAGTACACTGTTTAAATGTCAAAACACTTCTGTTTCAAATAATTCAGTTTAGCATTAGTACGCAGTTTAAATGGAAAAACAGTCCCCTCTCAACCAGTTCAGTTTAGCATGAGTACATAGTTTTGTTCTCTTTGACCAATAGATAGGATCCTATCAGGTGCGATGGTAATGAAGGGGTACTCCGCATTCCCTAAAGCTCCAGCATTACTGGAGCCTCACCATCAGATTGGTTAGTGTCATACATAGGGCACTCGTAGGGGGTCTTACTCCTCTGCTGAGAAGCAGTCGGTATATTCTACAGTCCCAGCCGAGTGGGCCACATAAAGGGAGTTTTTTTCTCTTGTAAATAAACTTGCTGAGTACCCACGTCGAGAAAAAAATGTTTCGTTTCCTTTGTTGCATTCAAGTGAATTGATGCGTTTCTCACTGACTTTTCAATAAAAAAAAGTCTCATTCTTTTTCCTACACTTCTTCGTACTTTTTTTTTTTCCTTTTCTTCTTTACTCGTCATTTTTTGCCCTTTTTTCTCCTCTTCTGTAACACTATGTAGGTGGTCCGCCAAGCAGACGATCTCTTGTCTGTTTTGGCGCGAAACCAGACAAAGAGGCTGTTAAGAAAATGAAATTAATCGAAAATCGAAAAAATACAGTCAAAAAACCGTTGGGATTTTGTATGATTTTTTACGTCTAGTTGTGAGTGTGTGAGTGTGTGTGCGTATGCGTGTGTGGGTTATAGTTGCGTATTTATGTGTGTTTGTATGAGTTTAAGTTAAGCTACAAATATATATATTATATATATATATGGTTTGGTTTGGTTTTATGTCATATCAATCATTGTAGGTTTTTTAATGCCAAATCCTGTTTATACATTTATATAAAACATATGTGATTTGTAAACATATTTTCTAAATAATATTTTTAAACGAGCCTGAATTCCTTTTTATGCTAACGGTTAAATGTTTCCCTGAATTGCTATGAGTAACAATTCAATTAAACATCAGTCAATTGTTTACACACTTTTAAATGATCAAACAGTTCTCTTTTTAAACATTCAATTTAGCATAAGTCAACAAAGTTAAATGGTTCCAAGTATTGCGATGCATCACTAACAATTCAATTAAACATCAGTCATTTGCTTGCACTCAGTTTGAATTGGCAAGCAGTTCATTTTGACTCATAGATAGGACTTAATCAAGTGCTACCACTCCAGGTCAGATTGGACATGGGAGCAATCGCAATAAAGAGGTACTCTTCATTTCCCAAATATCCAAGCCTGGAACCTCGCCATCAGATTGTTTAGTTGTCATATCAATGACACTCGTTGTCGGAGCGGGGGGATCTTACCCCTCTGTAGAGATGGAGTCAGTGTATTCTACAACCCAACCTACTGGGCTGATGTCAACACTTGTTTATTCAATGTCGAAAAAAGTCATTTTTTGCAAGCAATTATATGGTTTCAGCTAACTTACGATAATAACCATTCGTAAACGATAATATCCTCGTGAAGCTATTTTTAATACAATTAATTTGCTAACAATGATATGAAGTGGGAATTCTCACGGCGTAATGGCTAAAGTGCTGGACTGTGACATCGTAGTAAGAATGTTTGAACACCAGTCTCACTATTATATTCACTGTCAGATTAATACCCCTGGGAAAGGTATGAAAGACAATAATACCCAGCAATGGGTTAAATATTACTGCCATAGTTCTGCTTCAAATAACCCACGAAGATTGATATGCCATTATAAAAAGAAAGCAAATGAAACCAAACAGTTAGATGGTTTGAAATATTCCTAATACAAATAGTTTTAACAAAATTTTATGGTTTTAATTAACCATAGACCGGTTCATTGGCCTAGTGGGTAGAGTGTTCACCAATAGTCCGGGAGACCTGGGTTCAACCCCAGGTCGCGTCATACCAAAGACAATAAAATGGCACTTGATAGCTCCTTGCTTAACACTCAGCAATATAAGGTACGTATCAAGGGTAAGGTGGAGCAATCCAGGGAAAAGGAGTAGCGCCCTCCCCTACAACTTGGTGTTGTAGCTATTGAAAAGGGAGCCTTCTGGTCGCCCTCGACTATGGTCGCCAACTTAACAACTAATTAAACATTCCTGTCTAATAATCATTAGTTATTGGCACACAGTTGTATGGTTTTATGTATCCATCTGGCTAGGATTGGGTGATCCATTTTATATGTTATTTTACATATCTCATTCTCTAAGATGAATTCTAATTTATGCATCCACCATTTGATTGTATAATCGACTTTTAATCTTTTCACAGTTACCAATGAATCACATTTCCGAATTAGTTTTGTCTAATCTTGAAATCCTTTTGAATCAGTTTTTTTGCATTCGCTGATTATTATTTGACTAAGAACTTGCTTTTCCTGTAGCGTATTATTTCGCTTTGATATAATTAGTCCTTATGGCGTTTTTTTTTTGTACTGCTATCAGAAGAAATTCATTTTCTCTCAAAGGGATTCCATTTCATAGCAATGTCAAAGTTTTCTCGAGCGTATCAATTACAATTAATCATTATAACTAATATCTATCTCTTTTTCACACCATCATTTTATTATTATTATATTCAGTGCAAGTTTTTCACACCAGCAGTAGCAGGTGGTCTTTCACTTTCGTATGATAGACAGTAAGTTTCCTCAGGACTCCAGGACTTTTCTCAGTATTCTAACCGATCTTACCAATGCTATGGTTTGGATTATCTCGATTCATCCACAGATTTTCAATTCCTTCATTATCCTTTCCAAACTGTTCCTAGTTCACTAGCTATAACTGTTATCTTATGTCCTGCCGTTTTTTTTTTGTTTCTTTTTTTTTATTTCTCTGTCAAGGTCCAAGTATTTGTCTATTCCTTCGCTTTCTTTTATTATCACTTTGTGATCAGCAAAATCCACCAGATGACAACTTTTTTCCTTATTAATTAACACTTGGTCTGGATTTTCTAGCCAGGAAACTGTGATCCATTTGTTTCTCAAAACCTTATAAATCTTATTATCTATTTTGGATTCTGGTTTGGGCATATACCATTTGGTAGTATAACTAAATTATAATCCCTTACACAATTGCCAGTGGATCACCTTTCCCACCCAGTCATGCCGAGTCTTGTACCTCTTTTGTGCGAATTAGTGCATCAATTATTAACTGTCTCATCTCTGTCTTCATATGAACTACACTTGCTATTCGATTGCGTATAATCAACTTTAGATTCTTATTCTTCTTGCCCATCGTAATAATGCTGTCGTTTAAATGAGCACGATTCTTGCTCGGATTTCCAATTCTTCTAATCTTTTTTCCAATACTTTGGGAACTGTTCCAAGTGAATCAGCTACCATTGGTATCACTGTCACTTTTTTCTTTTCTTTTTTTTAGTTTTCTGGCATGGTCCAAGTACGTATCTAATTTTTTCTTTTTATCATTTTGAATTTCTTCTTCTTCTTCTTCTTCTTCTTCTTCTTCTTCTTCTTCTTCTTCTTCTTCTTCTTCTTCTTCATTCGAATTCTGGCTTCACCAGACCCTTCCTTTTACTTTCTTCTCCACTTCATCTCAATTCTAATTTTTTCCTCCATCGATTTCATTCTGCTATCTTTTCCAATCCTGAGCAACAATAAATAGCCAGTCACTTAGTGCAGTCTGCCGCACTCCTCTCCAGCAAACCGCATGGACTTCAAAGCCTGTCTATTAGCCTGACATTTCTTCATCAATTAATCTTTGTCGTTTAGGAATGATATCTATTCTCATGTCAATTAAGTTCATACAACACCCGATGGATCTAATTTAGTAGCAACGAAAAGTATTTCATAATCATCATCTTATTAAAATCAGTTTAAACAAAAAACGAAAAGAAAAGAACTGAGAATTGTTGTTCCAGTTGAGGGATACACAATTAATCATATAACAACAATACATAAAAGTTTGGACTCGAAAACCTAATTGATAGTTCGACATAATCGACATAGAAATAAATTGGGTTTATAAAGTAAACAATATTGTAAGTTTTCTTTTCCTTTTGAAATATTCAGAGATCTTGATCATATCAAGATTGGTTGACAAATCGATAGATATGAACGCACAGACACACACACACACACACATACAAAAACGCACACGCAAACACACACATACACACACACACACACACACACACACACATATATATATATAATTAAGAAAAAAGAAAATCAAAGTATATTCCATTATAAATTTATTTCACTGCTCTTTAATATATATACAGAATCTATTGAATTATATATATATATATATATATATATATATATAGTTGAGTAGTGTGTTCGCCAATGGTCTGGGAAACCTGGTTCAATCCCAGGTCGAGTCATACCAAAGACTCCAAAAATGATACTTGATGCCACCTTGTTTAACACTCAGCAATATAAGGTACGGATCAAAACTAAAGTGGATCAATCCAGGAAATAGAGTAGCGCCCTCCCCCTACACCTTGGTGTAACAGCTATCGAAAAGGGAGCCTTCGGGTCACCCTCGAATACGGTCGCCAACTTTACTTTACTTATATATATATATATATATATATATATATATATATATAATATATATATATATATAATATATATATATATATATATATAAAGAAATTGAATTGATATGTTGCTGGTTAGTTAGTTACATAGAAATTAATTCATATGAATATTGATGAATAGATAGATAGAGAAAGAGAGAGAAATAGCAAAAGAAGACAAAGGGAAGGGAAACCACATCGATAGATAGATAGATAGATAGATAAGGAAGCCCTCGTATAATAGTCGCTAAAATGCTGTTAAGACATCGTAGTAAATGAGTTCGAACTCCAGTCGCGCTACTACACTCACTTTTGGACTAATACCCTTACCAAAGGTATGAACTACCTTATCCTCCCAGCTATGGGTTAAATAGTATCGCTTCAATTCTTCTAGAAGGATGGCTTTTGAATGGTTGATATACCATGAAATAAAGAAACTAAATCAAGTCAATTTTACACACGAGTTCTAAGACGGTCATTCTTAAAAAATAAAAGATGTAGAGTCGTGTTCTTCAAAGTTCAGAATAGTTATTCATATTTAAAAGAGACAATGTTACAGTACTCATCCACAAGAGTTATGGGTTGTAAAATGGATGATAAAAAGACTATTTTCTTATCAGCCATTCTTAAATTAGATTAAAGCCAGAGTACTTGTTAACTATTACACTTAACCAAGCAAGAGTAGTATTTTAACATTATTTTAATTAAGCTCAACTAGCTATTCAAATATCACTTTCAAATAAGTCAGATTAGCAATTCAAACACCACTTTCAACTAAGTCAGACTAGCAATCTAAAAATCACTTTCAACTAAGTCAGACTAGCAAATTTAATGTGCACTTTAAACTAAGTCAGACAAGCAATTTAAACACTACTTTCAACTAAGTCAGACAAGCAATTTAAATACCACTTTCAACTAACTCAGACTCGCATCTTAACCATCGTTTTCAACTAAACCCGACTAGTTTGTAAACAAACATTCTTAATCAAGCTAAACCCGCTAGCCAACATCATATTCCGCCAAGTTAGCGCTTTACCATGAATCTTAATCAAAGCAGAATATTTGTTAACCATCGCGTTTTACCAAGCCAGACCACATGGTTACCAATCACTCTTCGTCGATCCAAAGTACTTACAAAGCATTATTCATCCACAAACGTTCTTATCAATTCTTGTCAGTTTGAACTTTGAACAAGACAAAAGGCTTGAAACACCTAGGAAAAATCAAATTAACTACAGTAGTAGTTCTCCAACGATTTGCTGTCCTTTTTTATTATTTACTCCTTTAGAGTTTTTCACATCAATAGTAGCTGATGGTTTTTCACTGGAGTTTGAGTGACAGGAAGTCTCCTCAAGTCTCCAGGACTCTTCTCAGTAGTCTGGCCGTTCTCAGTAATGCTGTCATTTGAATAGTCTCTACCCGTCCGCCAACTTCCAAGTCCTCCAGGCCTTTAATAATCCTTTAGTTACTGCGCCAAAAGCACCAATCACAATTGGTACAATCGTCACTTTCATGTTCCACAGTTTTTCAAATCTCTTGCAAGATCGAGGAACTTATCCTTCGTTTCCCATTTTTTCAGTTTTATTCTGTGGTCAGCTGGGACATAACACTATATATGTGTGTGTGTGAGTGTGTGAGTGAGTGTGTGTGTGCCTGTGTGTGTATATGTTTGAGAGAGAGAGAGAGAGAGAGAGTGAGAGAGAGAGAGAGAAATACAATTATGTTTGCTGATAAGTCTTAAATCTAATAAGGATTACCGATATTTTGAGGTTTAGCAATATATTTTAGAAGGAGATTACATCAGTACGTTGATCTTGTTTGCATGATAAAATGTATTAAAAACAAAAGAAGTTTTTTCGATTTGTCTTTCTTTGATCTTGTCTCCGTTTCCTCATTTTGTTCGATAGAGTATCTTAAATAAAATCACCTTATAAAATACTCATTATGTTGAACCTCTTTCAGGAATCATGTTTACATGCAGACTTAAAAACATTATCAAAATTATGATAATATACGAATAACTGAAATTAAGTAGCAACGAACTTGTTATGTAGTCAGATCAGGGACCATTTGTGAACACGTGATCTGTATGCCAAACGAATATATTTTTCTTCATTTTTAAGGGTGGTCTTATATTTCTGTCCAGGGATGTGTATATTCGAACAAGTTTTGTTAAAAAGGATGGAACACTTTATTATTTTTAATTTTATTTTTTCGAATCTCCTTGTAATTTTTCTTGAGTAGGGATCTAGGTGGTAAAGGAATTATCCCATATCTTCCGTTCAAGTACTTTCGACCATATTTTGGTCATCATCAGGAGTAGTGTAGTTTTGAGTTGACAGTTTGAGTTTTTATTGTTTTATTTGTAGCGTTGTTTTTAAGCTGTCGGTTGGAACGTTTTCAGTGTTTTGTTTTTAAATGTTCGGTTGGTAAAAAAGGTTTACTCATAGAGTTAGTGATTTTAGTTATCAAAAATATTTAATATGTTGGTGCATGTGTTAAATGCTATTTATTCATGTTTGTTGTTTTTCTTTATTTTTATGCATGTTGCTTTTAGAATCTGTAATCGTTTTTCATTATTGTTTTTATATATAATTATTGTATTATCTATGAGAATCTTCCTAACATCGGAAAATGTAAGTTGGTTAGTGCTATTGTTGTGTTTTATGATTAAAAGTTGTCGAACGGTAATATGTGAGACGACGAGATAATGTGGTTGTACAGCCAATAACCGATAACTTCAAAATAAAACGCTACAAACAATTAAACTACAAAACTCAAACAGTCAACTCAAAACTACACTACCCTTGATGACGACCAAAAGTATGGTCGAAAGCAGTTGGACAGAAGATATAGGACAATTCCTTTATCACCTAGATCCCGAAACAAGAAAAATTACAGAGATTTGAAAAAATTAAATAAAAAATAATAAACAGTGTTCCGTCTTCTTTGACAAAACTTGCTTGAATAATAAGTTGCTGCCTAAATATACACTCTTCAATATATATATATATATATATATATATATATATATATACTAATGATCTGGTTAGGTGAAACCTAGGTAGATTACTTTTGATTCAATAGATATTCGTTGATATATATATATATATATATATATATATATATATATATAATCATATCTATCTATTTTCATATTAATATATCTATTTATCTACCACTGAATGTTTATATCAATCTTTTTACCGATGTTCATCTATCCATCTATCTATCTTCCGGGAGGTGTCCTCGTGGTGTAATGGTTAAAGCGATGGACTGCGGAATCGTACTCCAGTCGCGCTATTATGTTCACTTTCGGGCAAAGACCCTTGGGAAAGGCATGAACCCCCTTATCCTCCCAGCTATGGGTTAAATAGTACCTCTACTGTTCTTCTAGGAGAATGGCTTCGGCAATCTTCATGAGTTACTTAATGCCAAAGCCATTCTTGTAGCAGAACAGTAAAGTACAATGTAATTCATAGCTGAGAAGATCAGAGAGTTCATGCCTTTCTCGAGGTTAATTGCCCGAAATTGGACGTAATAGCGTGACTGGACTTCGATCTCCCTTACAACGCAGTTTAGCATGTTATATCAACTACGGCACGGAAACTCCCCTCGTATGTAATATAGATGAGTACTCTAACGTTGACTCTTTTGAATATGCATAACTATCCAAAATTTAAATAAAACTGACTTAACATCTCTTACTTTTTAAAAATTACCATTGTATAATATGGATAAATACCTCGATTTAGGATAATCAAAATATAGTGCATTTAAAGCGTTAGATGAGTTTCAAAAACCTAAAGTCCTGAGCGTTTCACCATGGAAACTGAATTGATCACAAAACGAGAATACATTTGATAGACACCAATAATTTAAATCGCTGAGGATGGAAGCTCAAATAACGTAAGGGATAGATGCTAAGCGTCTCACTTCCTATTAACAAAAAGGAAATGGATTTTCGAATACATTATTATTAAGGTTTCGTCAATTTAGAAGAATCCACACAAAACGATTGAAGAGCCCTTATACAGGAAATGCTTTTGCCAAAACTTACCAGCGTTTGGAAATAAAGATGTGAATTAAGAGTAACGGATTCTGACTTCTCGAAATTCAATACAAAATTTTATCGATAGTGCGCAATGCTGAATATTTGAAAGTATTTTCTTATTGTATCTTACTTGTTCATATTTATTTCTCTTAAATCTATACCTGGTGCTGAAAAAAGTCATTTATCATTTTAAAAGGTTTCTTTGTTTAACACGGAGGTGCCCGTGGTGTTATTGTTATCGTCGTAGGAAATGAACACGGCGACACGAGTTCAGATCCTGGACGAGACTGATTGCATTTCACTTAGCACTAATACCCTTGGGAAAGGTATGAATCCAATTATTCTCCCTCCAGCTATGGGTAAATAGTAGGGCAGACTGGGTTCTTCAGCCTTGATGAGGCAACTAGTCTAGGAGAAGGAAAACTCTGAATTGAAACCTGCAAAACTCCGCTTAAAAATTGACCTTGTGTCATATCCTGCCCGAGCGAAGGGGTTGGTAAATAGGATCATTTTAAAAGGTAACTGTTTTTTAAAAAAATTCTAATATACTTGGTCTTTCGAAAATTTGGTATAATTTCAGATGTACAGTTTCTTTCATAAAAGTTTATATAATTTCATAATCTGATAACTTGAACAATTCTCGATCTATTCTCGTTCAAATGATTTCAAATTTTAGCAGCAACTGAAAAGTTCTATCTTAAAGGTTTAATTTTTTTTTTATCATTTTATATATATAAATACCATTCACAAGAAAAGAATAGGCGTTTAAGCGTTAAATATAGAATTTTAACTTGTTTCTATGCATGCTGTTAAAATTTGAGAATGGTCAAATTATCAGATTACAAAATGATAACAATTTTTCTGAAATAACTTGCATTTTATTTGAGGGGTATTATATGTCACAATTAGTGCAAAGGGATTTCTAAAAGTCAAAATTTAGAAGTCAATTTTCTCTGAAACAACCTACATTTTATTAGAAGGATATTATGTTTCACAATTAGTGAAAAGGGAATTCTAAAAGTCCCAATCTAAGAGTGAAAATTTAAGAGTCATTTTTTTTCTGAAACAACCTGCATTTTATTTGTGGAATATCGTGTTTCACAATTAGTGCAAAGGGATTTCTAATAGTCAAAGAAAAAAATAATCATTAATAAACATTCTTTAATTTTTTTTATTCACAAGCTGTCCAGCTTTTAAAACAGCCCATGACATTTACGATGCTATACATACAGGGTTAAACTGTTGTCTAAATTACCAAAAAAGGAAAAAAAAAACTGATATCTCTCTTTAGCAGATATATTTACCGACATTAAATGAAAATATCTTAAAAGACAATCAATCGAATTTATTCAAGGAAATTGCCATTGGCTTCAACCACGTCCTCAAGACGACTTCAGAATCTCCTGAAAGCTTTTCCGGTTTTCCTCTTGTTTGAATAATTAAATGCTGCCGTTATCCTTGTCTTCAGTTCATCTTTGAAATTGCACGGAATTTTTTTGGTCTGTCATTCAACTGCACCCTATTCCAAATAATCGAGGGGATTGCAATCTAGGGAATAAGGTAGCTAGTTTTGGATGTGTTTTATGGCCTATCAAACATTGTAGGTTATTTAATACGAAGTTCTCTTTAAATATATATTAAATACATATGATTTGCCTTGGTTGGGTTTCATGGCACATCAACCATTGTAGGTTATTTAATGCGAAGTTTTCGTTACATATATAATTTATTTTGGTTGGGTTTCATGGCACTTCAACCATTGTAGGTTATTTAATGCGAAGTTCTCTTTACATATATAATTTATTCTGGTTGGGTTTCATGGTATATCAACCATTGTAGGTGATTGTTGTGGGAGCCTTACCCATCTCACAATAATGGACTCTTCTCACCGTTATTTGTACTGAGAGATTTCGCTGCCTGAAAGGTAGATCAATATCGGTGTTATCCGAACAGTACGAGACTTCTTACCTCCTATGTAACTCTATCTTTCTTGTGTAATATAATCTGTTATCTAATATCCGTGTTTGCGTTTTCATTAGTGACCCTTTTCGGGGCCACAAGAGTTATTTAATGTGAAGTTCTCTTTACAAATATATTAAATATATATGATTTACTCTGGTTGGGTTTCATGGTACATCGACTATTATTTAATGTAAAATTCAATTAATACGTATATATTAAATATGTTTAATTTGTAAACACATCTTATCGAAAACATTTTTAAACGAGCTTTAGCTCATTTTTTTGCACTTTTTTGTTTTGTTTAATGAATTCCTATATAACAGTCGCAATTTAAATTCAGTCATTTATTAGCAAATATCTAAACAGATATATATGATATGTTAGTTTGTCGGTAATGTCATTTTTAAATGCATTTGACCTACATTGTTTGCACTCTAGTATTTCTTTTGTTTCTACACGGTGAAATGGTTTCAATTATTGTTATCAAACACTAATGATTCTATTTGTTGCGTTCTGGTTAGTGAACGCATCTAATATCAAATAAAGGACAAACCACGATACGAGAGGAAATAGAGATATATTCTCAGGTAAAAGTATATACAATAGAAAGACTATTAGTAGACAAGAACATAGGATTAGTGAATACAGAATAAAGATATAGTCCAACGAAGTTATTGGCTTCCGTTATTACGGTAGCAAGTAAGGTGATCTAGTGCGATCTCCAGTCTCCAACGCTCTAATACTATTCCTATAAGAAGCTGCTCTTCACCATCTAGTCTGCTTTATTCCTGCGTATGATACACAGAAGGCACAAGGCCTTGAAGTTTTTGGGGAGGGGAAGGGAGCGGTCATACTTTTCTATATAAACTAAGGAGACCTAGCTAGCCACATTCGCCGACCCATTCAACAATACAATATAAAGCCATTCATCCATCGCCTTTTGCGCTGCAATCACCAAAATACCACATTTGCTCTATGAAGAAGTCCTACTTAAAATCCCGAGATTCATGAATGATTTTATTTACATGTATGATTTATTTACAATGAGTGTGATGGGAATGGGAGAAAAAACCCCGAAATATATACAAAAACAAAGGAAAAATCCCCCGTTTGGTTGCCCTCCCATCCCCCCGTCTATAAAATTGGAGGCCGACTGTTTTCCGGGGCGAAAGAACCGGAAACAAGTCGGACCTACCCTAGGTGGGGCAGGGATCCTAATCTACAGGGGTAAAAAGAAATAAGGGGTCGGGCGCGGTATGGGTTAATGCAAGCAGGTGATATGATTTTTATACATATGAATGTTCAAGATCTTCAGTAAACGTGGACTGGGATACTGGTTGAGGTCGAAAAATAATGGGGATGGGGAAGATCTTGAGAACTAAAAACTAGATGACGGGGACAATGACTCACAACATACTGCTAACTAGGTACCTTGGTACCAAAAGAAAATGGGAACAGTTCTACTCACCAGGGGTGGGGTCCCTAAGGACCCGTACCGTAGACGCCATGAGCCGGCAGAGGAGGGAAGGATGACTCCAACGTTGCCCCCTTTCGCACGACCAGGCTCGCTGCATGCACCCACCTTTTGCTGAATGTTATGTGATCCAAGCGTTTTCTATCGCATCTGATTTTGACCCTCAGCTGATGCCGAAAATACAAAATCAGATCACGATGAGAAAAGTTTTCATCGTCATACAATCCCTTGTTTCGCGTCGTCCAAATCACCATTCTAGCTACAGCTAGGATTGCGAGAAACACCACACGCTTCTCACCCTGATACGGAGGAAGAACGTTGTCCACGACGTAACCAACGTCGAGCAGCACGAGCTGTTTGGGTTCGATGCGAGCCGTCCACTCGCCGACGTGATCCCAAAACGGGCGAACTCGCTTGCAGTAGTAGAAGGCGTGCTCAGCCGTTTCTTCCAAGCCACTGGCGCAGCGAGTGCAATCGGGCATGTCTTCCAGGCCCGCCTTGTAGTTCAAGCCGACAAGGGGTAACGCATTTCGCACAAGTCGCCAGGTGAGCGAGAACTCGGAGTTGTTCAAGAAGCTCGATCCTGGCGCCCAATTCCAATGAGAGCGAATCTCCTCCGTCGTCCAGCCGTGCCGCTCGCTGAGAGGATCAGAAGCGGAACCCACCACTAGCTCCCGATATAGTTCTTTTCGAGGCCGTGAAAGGTCACTGGACCCAAGAAGGTTACGAAGGGCCGTTCGGCACTCGCGGACAAACAGTGTTTCGCCCAAAGGCCTACGTCGACCTTCAGCCTTTGGGTCTGACTTTAGGCGAGGAAAAGTCCGACTCGCCTTCAGTCTCCACACTGCGTCCCCCGTCAACGCTCTGCCCAAGTATGCAAGTCTTTCAGCAAGCCAGTGGCTCTCCAGATCAGGCATACCTAGACCCCCGTTGCGTGTACGTTGGATACAGACCTGCCTACGGACCATCGGCCTTGCACCCCCCCAGAGCAATCTGGAAAGGGATCGTTGCAGCGCCAACCGATTTACCTTAGGCAGAGGAAGTACAGCCAATCGGTAAAGGATCAAGGGGAAGACGTACACAGCGCACGCCTCCGCCCTGCCCTTTAAGGACAACCTCCTTGAAAGCCAGATTCCCACCTGAGCATTCACCTTGGCTTGTACTTCCGACCAATTTCGCTCCAGTTGGAGGCCGGGCCCGAACCACACCCCGAGGATGCGGACGAGTCCGTCACTCCAGCGGAACGGCCCCGGAAGAGTATTTCTACCCCTCCAAGCACCGAGCCGCAAACCTTCGCTTTTGTCAAAATTGACCTTGGCTCCTGCAATCCGCTCGTACTCGCTAACCGCCTTCTTCACAGCCTTTATATCCAGGCGGCGGGATACAAACACTGTGATATCATCGGTGAACGCGGAAACCCTTGCCGTAAGAGGGCCAGCAAAAGGAACACCGCGCAGGGCCGGATTTGTCGTCCTATCCCTAAGCCTACGGAGCAGGGGCTCCAAAGCTAGGACATAGAGAAGAGGAGACAACGGGCAGCCCTGCCGGACGGAACGCTCGACCGCGAACACCCTCGAACGCCTTCCGTTCACCTGCACCACTGCCTGAGGGTTGTGGTACATCATGCTAATCCATCTGCGGAACTCCAGTTTGAATCCGGCAGTCTCCAAAACAGTCGCCAAAAACCGATGGTCAACCCTATCGAAGGCCTTGGACTGATCTAAACTGATCAGCGCGGCCTCGGTGCCGTCTTCTATACCCTCTAGGACCTCGCGAATCAAGTGCAGGTTGTCCTGGATCGATCTTCCCTTCACAGCAAAGGTCTGCTTAGAGCCGATCAAATCGCTAATGACAAGCTGTAAACGATTCGCTAAGACCCGGGCCAAAATCTTTAACTCTGTGTTAAGCAGAGTTATGGGCCTGTAATCGTCTAAACCCTCCCAAACATGCCTGCCACCTTTCTTCAGCAATGTGATCACGCCCTTGGTAACGCTACCAGGGATGGCTCCCTGGGCGAACCAATGGTTGAACATATCTTCACCATCTAGTCTGCCCTGGTATTAGTAGCAACTGCTATATATGGCAGATGGACTAGTTCATTGTGTGGAAAAAGGTGGGTGATACCCAACACTATTCAGTATTAATCATTTGTTTGCCCACTGTGAAGTGGTTACAAGTATCGCTATTAACACTAATTATTCTATTCAATATTACACATTCGTTTGTATACAGTTAAATGCTTCCAAGTATTGTTATGTATCACTAACAATTCATTTGTTCACGTACAATTAAATGATTAAACAGTTCTATTTTTAACAATTCAAATTAACATATGACATGTTTGTTTACTCACAGTTTAAATATCAAACAGTTCTATTTGACTCATAGATAGGACCCTATCCGGTGCTACCACTCTGGGTCAGAGTGGACCTGGGAGCGATGGCAATGAAGGGGTACTCCACCTTCCCCAAAGCTCAAACATTAATTGTCCTCCACCGTCTGATTGTTCAGTGTTATATCTAGAACCCTCGTAGGGGGTCTTACCACTGCATTGATGGAGTCGGCATATTCTACAGTCCAAACCAACAGCGCTCTTTTTGTGGAACATCATACCATCAAAACTGTTTTATGAAGTATATTTTACTAAATTCAGCAGCAATAAATGTGTGATCCAAAATAAAATGGCATATATATATATATATATATTAATTCATAGTAGTGAATTAATTTAGAGGGCTATTGCAAAGCAAGATAATAATTATTTGAGTCTAATTAATTTCAAAGTAAAACTTCGTCGTCAAAGACTTTAAAAAAAATATAAATGAACCTCTAGCATCTTGTTCATTTATAATAAAAAAAAGTCTTTGTCGAAGAAGTTTTATTATGAAATTAATTAGACTCAAGTAATTATTATTTCCCATTGCTATAACCCTCAAAATTAATTCTATACTATAAAATAAAAAAAATTGTCCAATGCTTTAAGAAAATTACAATATATATATATATATATATATATATAATATGAAATGTGGTTAGCATCACGATTATCGTCGTAAGAAATCGGATCGGTGACCCGAGTTCAGTTAATGGGCAAGGCTATTTGCATTTCACTTCGCACGAATGCAACTCAGAAAGACATGATTCCATCTGACGCCAATCCAGCTTTAGGAAGATAGTAAGTCAGACAAGGTTCATTAGCCCTGGTTAGCCAACCAATCTAGAAGAAAAAAAGCTCTGAATTTAAACCACCTCTCTTCCGCTCAAAAATGATCTTATACCTGTAATATAATGGCTGAGGAATTTCGTTTTATGCCTTTGAGTTTAGTTAGGCTGAGAACCTTTCGGCTCAATGTATGGGTTAGCTAGGTGCAACATGAACGCAGGTGTTCATGCGCGCGCGTGGGGCGAACATGTCATTCAGAGATGTCAAAATAAAAATCCCAGATAGGAGGATGTGAATAACTTCATGCACCGGAAGCGCGCGGAGGATTTTGGGAGATTTGAAAAAGTCAGTTGAGTTGAGTTCCTGGCTCGGAAGAAGACGGTTGACTTTCGCAAGCTCGCCGAAGCCAGGCCAGTGGCCTTGTGGCAGTTACCACACGTGTTGGCGGGGTGGGGGCTGATGGAAAAGCCAGCATAGAAAGATTGTGCTTCTCTCTCCTCATGTCAAAAAAACCTTTAAACTCAAAGGTAATAAAGAGTTTCGTACCTGAACTAAGAAGTCTTTAGTGTTTTTCGTGTTTCGGGATTCCTATATTTTATGTATATATGTTATGAACATTCTAGGTACGTTTCACATATCCGTATCATGGGTATGGTACATACCCGTGATGGAGAGTTTGGATAAATACAATTTTTTTTTGTACAGCTACAAATTCATATTTTTAGTTACAGAATGTCTATGTTGTAGAGTTTTGTAAGGAATAACTATCATCATCATCATCATCGTCAAGTCTTGTTCATGGAATGGAAATCCTTTAGTCGCTCTCTCTCACCATCCCTTCCTATCATCTATCGCTCTAAGCAGGTCCTATACACTGCTTCCAGTGTCTTGCTTTTCGGCCAACATCATCAAAATTAACAGTGTATGGGATTTTGCACAAGCTCTGATTGAATCCCAAGTCCATAAGAGAACATCGCTTCTCCATCAGTGTCAAGCATGACTTACTTGTCTTCGTGAGATGGGAGGTAAGTGGCCGTATAACTACTGTTTTATTGGGTGTTGATTCCAGGATTTGTTCAAAACAGCATGCGTTATTCCTGTCTTAATTTTTCTCCATGATCTTGTGCTTCTCACAAACACACCAGCTAAAGCCGAATATCTGTTGCATAGACCAGAGTAAGCAGCAGGAGGCATTGGCTTCTCTGTGAACGCAAATAAAACAGAGTTCATTTGTTTGAAACATGAGGGAGCCATTTCCTCGTTAAATGGCAAGTCTCTTAAATTAGTTCACATGCCTCTGCAGCAATATCTCATCTACTGAAAGCGATGTCAACATACTTATAGGAAAACCAGGAACTGGTATTGATAGGTTAACGATCATATGGAAATCTGATAAAATAACAAACAGTAGCTATCAGTACTGCTGTCCGCATGCAACAACTGGACGCAAACAAAATGAGAGTGTAATGGTTAAAGCGCTGGACGGCGGAATCGTGCTACGCGAGTTAGAACAGTCGCGCTATTAAGTTTACTTTCGGACAAATACCCTTGGGAAAGGTATGAACCCCCTTATCCTCCCAGCTATGGGTTAAATAATACCACTACTGTCATTCTAAAAGGATGGATTTGGCATTAAAGAACCCGAGAAGGTTAATATCCCATTAAATAACAAACAAGCAAACAAAATGCAATGATTATACCGAATAATACCTGTTTTGATTCTTCTTTTGTAAATCATAAAATCCTGGTAGGTCTCGTTTGGAAAATGGAATTTTTATTTAGAATTATGAATTTTTATTTAGAATTTTTATTTAGAATTAAAATGGAATTTTTATTTAGAATTAACTTGATTGGTGATGCCGAGCGTATTATGTCATATCTTTGTTATGGATAGTTGTTTTTAATCGTATATCAACCCTTGTGGGTTACTTAAAGCCTAATTATATATATATATATATATATATATGTGTGTGTGTGTGTGTGTGTGTGTGTGTGTGTGTGTGTGGATGACTGTAGAGATATATACTCCCCTACCCCCGTAGGGTTGAGTTCTCTAGCGAATGAAGTAATCGTATTGCTATTAGCGTTTATTGCAAGTCTCTTCATATATGAATTGAGGTCTCGGTAGCCGTTAAACCGATGTATGTAAACAATAGTAATTGTGATTCATAACCGTTTAAAATTTACTTCACTGGTACTGGCTACTTGTGGCTGAGGGTTAGAGGCTTTGGATTGGCGTTTGAGTCAACCGGGTTTCGATCCCAGCTTTGGGAAGCTAATATGTCTAGCCACACTGATGAGTTTTGATAGAACGAAACAGATCTGTCTGTGGATGACTATAGATATATATATATATTGAATGTATAAGATTTGTAAATTAATCGTTTTTTACGACATCATTTTTAAACGAGTCAGAGCTCATTAAATAGTCTGAAGTATTACTATCTAATGCTAGTAGTTTTATTTTCACGCATTTAAAATGTTCCAACACATGCTGTTTCATACGAATAATTAAATATTGCTAATTTAATTGCACACAGTTGAATAGTTTCAAGGTTAGAAAAAGGATTACACATTTCTATTCGACCCGAATATGTGATCATAACCGGATAGACCTGTGAGTAATTACAATGAAAGGGTACTCCACATTCCTCAAAGCTACAGAACAGGAGCCTAACCATCAAGTGGTTTATTGTCATATCTAGGACACTCTTTAGGTTGGGTGGGAAGGCTTATCCATCTGCAGGGGTGCAGTAAGCGTACTTTACTGCCCCAGCTAATTGGGCTGGTAAATATACAAGCAACTTAATATAAGTTTCCTCTGAAGAGTTACCAGAAGGAGGCTGATTACGATTTCGGACTGTCTTAGAGAATTCGTCACCTAGTTTTTAAATTAGATCAGTTGCCTTAACAAGGCTAGAGAGACCAGTCTGCCCGTCTATTTACCCATAACTGCGGTAGTATGTATTATAACATTATACGCAATTTCAGTATAATTGACATGGTTTCTTAAATCTTTTAGAAATTTTAATAAATAGGCACAGGTTTTAAGTGTTTCTTCTCAACGATTTATAAAAGAAGGATGAGAAAAATAGATTTCATAGTGAAAACACAACCACTTGCCAAAACTAAGGAAAAAAGAATTAATACAATGTTCACTTTGGGTTAGTTGGTCGGATGTTTGTGTTTTATCGCATATCAACCCTTGTAGGTTATTTAATGCCAAATCCATTTTTATACAAATAATCAGTTCTATTTTAAACAATTCAGTTTAGCATAAGTACACAGTCTATGAACGGGTACTCCGCTTTCCCAAAGCTCCAGCATTACTGGAACCTCACCATCAAATTGTTTAGTGTCATATAACCAGGACACTCGTTGGGGTTGGGCTTTACCTCTCTGCAGAGATGCATTCTACAGCCTCAGCCAACTGGGAAAGTTCACTTTAGGATTTCGTTATTTAGTCGTAAATAAATAAATAACAGATAAGTTGCAAAACATCTTTTTTAATTGCTTAGCATTCTAGCTCTCAGAAATATACGTTAAAAAGACTAAATTACTTGTTTTTAGGCTTTAAACAATGCATTTTTTCCATGTAACTTCTAGATCCTATAACTATTTTACAATACTTTTATCTATTCTTATCTTTTTAAAGAATATAGATATTATACAACGCACATTTGAGTATGGTGAGACTTTGAGGGAGTCTTATACGGTGATCTTAAATCATGTTTTTAGTGGGGAGTCCCCGTAATATTGTTATATATTGACCCTCGACCGAGCCGTCAATCAAGAGATACACCTGTGAAAATAAGTGGAAGAACAGCGGAAGCAGGTGAACGCTAGAAAATAATATAACCAGGTGCCCGGGCGGTTCGAGTCAGTTAAAGACAGGATGCCGAAGTGAGAAACAGCTGCAGATTGAGAGCTTTGGGCCCTTAGTGACCCCCGGTTGAGCAATCCAAGCCAAGATGCGAAAGAAGTGCTGCTATGGTCGAGAGAAGAACTTGGGTCAATATTGTAGTCCGTCCTTGTTTCCACTCATTTCTCACACACAACAAACATCACCTTTTCGAAAATAAAGAGTGTGAAATTTATATTTTCATAAAGAAGTGTATTCGTTCGTCATTGAAGTCGTCATTACCGATTAATGATGTTTCCGCATGTAAGTGTATATTTTTTATATGTACACGTGTAGTTGTATTATGGATATACAACAATATAACAGGCTTCAAGTAAGTGAGTTTGAACTTCAGTCACGATATAACGATGCATTAAATAATATCACAACTGTTCGTCTAAAAAGATGACCTTGGTATTAAATAGTCCACGAAGTTTGTTATGCCTTTTAACAAAAAATCTAAACCTGAATCATTGTGAAGAAAAATACACAATGTAATTTGAAAGTAACTCCAGAGAAAAATAATATTTCTAACATATATATATGAAAAATATATTACATATAAAGTATGATAAAACATAATATTATACAATACAATATAATATAACATTTCTACTATGAGTATAAAATGGATATCTTATTATACATGAAATATAATATGAAATTATGATATTTCCACTATGAAAATAAAAAGAATATAAAACAATATATCAAATATAATGTAAAATCATAACATTTCTACTGTGAAAATAAAATAAATATAAATTGACAAGAAATATAATGTAAAATCGTAATATTTCTAATATAATTCCGAGAATGTTGATATTATTTCTAAGATAGATTAAAAAATAGATATGATATATAGCATTAAAATATTGATAATGTAAAAATAAATATAAAATATACATGATATACGAAATAAATTTATATGAAACAACTAAATTCCTGTCATAGATGTAAAAAATATATATAAAAATAATATGAAATAATTAAATTTCTAATATAAGTTTTAAAAAAACTAAAAAACAATTTAGAGAATAAAATGTGAAATAATATTTCTAATATATAAGATAATATTTTGCAGATAAATATAAAATGGATCTATCTATCTGTCTATCTATCTATCTATATATATATATATATGTGTGTGTGTGTGTGTGTGTGTGTGTGTGTGTGTGTAGAACATATATGTAATACGTACTTATATATATATATATATATATATAATATTTTTAATTCAATAGATTAAATAATGATATTTCTAATATAAATATAGATCAGATAAAGGATAATAAATAGAATATAATAAGAAATATTTCGAATATCTAAAATTATATTTCTAATATAAATAATGGATGGATACAGAATGATATATTTATATAAATGTTTGTATATATAATATATATATGTATATGGTATATATAAATATATGTATGTGTGTGTGTGTGTGTGTGTGTGTGTGTGTGTGTGTGTGTGTGTGTGTGTGTGTGTTGAAAAAGATAAACAGACAAAAAATATAGATCTGGTGTAATTGATGACTTTTTAATAAATTTATTGATTTAATAATTTTGCCAACACGCGTTTCGACTTCAAATTTGCCGGCATACAAAAACATTCCTTTTAAAATTATTTTAAACATGAAAATAAGATAGAATTAAATAAATAGACAATTTTTTCATGCAAACTGAAAAACTTCATCAGGACTGAATGGTTTTGTTTTACGAAAACGAGTAACACAGGAAAAGTATACAAACTTAAAAAAAAAAAAAAAAAAAAAAAAAAAGCAACATCGTTTTACGGATTGAGAATAATTTTTTAACGGTTTACAATTTTAGATGTCTGGTGGCAAAAGCTGTTTGGTAGCGCCAGGAGTGGCAGTACCCCCTTGAGCTACCGAAACTGTGTTATCACCCTGGTTGGTGGCTGATGAGGGCAGAGTATCGCACATGCTTTCACATGTTGTATGATGAAAATTTGTCAAGAAAAGGGCAAGTGTTATAAATGGATGTTAAAATACTTTAGCCTCAAATTTTGCTATAGAAAGTGATAACTTATAAAACTTTTGTCTTTATAGAATTGTATCAAAATGAAATATAGAACAGGCTTCAATTATTCTACATTTATTTCTATAGTGAATGAAAGCAAATGTAGTGGAGTTTTTAGAGTCAAATGTGTGGTTTTCTACATATATCTTGTCTGCTTCATTTCACATATAAGATATATATATATATATATATATATATATATATATATATATATATATATGTGTATATTTATTTATTTATTTATCTATTTATTTATATATAGTATTATTGGAGTTGGGAGTAATTCCACCAGGACAAGAAAAATATTCAAGAGTGAACATTTAAATTTTCCTGGTAAAGAGCTCAATGTAACAGACAATACAGAGCAATAAATTCTTTAAGAATTCATGATTTGTTTTATCCATAGGATCTGAAGAAGTCCTTTTAAATCTTTTTCGTGTTTTCGAATTTTTCAAAAACGCGTAACAGGATGGAAATAAATTTATAATCCTAATATGACCGGTTTGTTGTTTTTCTTGAAGTATATATATATATATATATATACATATATATATATATATATATAAGTAAAGTTGCAGACCGTAGTCGAGGGTGACCAGAAGGCTCCTTTTCGATAGCTACTACACCGAGGCGTAGGGGAGGGCGCTACTCCTTTCCCTGGATTTCTCCACTTTACCCTTGATCCTTACCTTATAATGCTGAGTGTTAAGCAAGGTATCATCAAGTACCATTTTTTGAGTCTTTGGTATGACTTGACGTGGGATTGAACCAAAGTCTCCCAGGCCATTGGCGAACACTCTAACCATTATGCCAATGTCTGGTATCTATATATATATATATATAAGTCAGTAAATCTAGCGATCGTTGTCGAACGGAATCCTTAGGCTGCCTTTTCATTAGCCACTACAACGAGTTGTAGGGAAGGGCGCTTCTTCTTTCTCTGGATTGCTCCACTTTACCATTGATCTGTATCTTATAATGCTGAGTGTTTAGCAAGAAGCCATTAAGTACCATTTTTTGTGTCTTTGGTATAACTCGACCTGGGGTTGAACGTCAGTCTCCTGAACTATTGGCGAACACTCTACTCACAAGTAAATAAATTTGACGACTGTAGTCAAGGGTGATCCGAAGGGTCCCTTTTCATTGATCCCTACCTTATAATGTTTACTGTTACGGAAAGAGGCATCAAGTACCAATTTCTTGAACCTTTGGAATAGCTCAGCCTAGGATTGAACTCCGGTCTCCTGGATCATTGGCAAACACACTACCCACGAATTCAGTATATGTATAAAATTTCTGACTTATAAAATAATAATATTTCTAATATAAGTATAAAATAGATATAAAATGATATATGAAATATAATAGAAATTAATAAAATTCTGATTAAAATATAGTTTTAATATAAACCATAAAAATCCTGGTGTTTTCGTTCAAAAGAATATACCTTGTAGCTATCCCTAGTGTGGTCTGAATTTTTTAGATCAAATGATTTTATTTATTTGTATGTTATTCATTCATTTATTTATTTGCTAATTTTTTTCACTCATTCACTGAAGTAGACTTTGCGAGTTCAGATGAAGATTCATATGAAAACAATTGTAAAAATAAAATAAATAAATAAATAAAAGCTACTCACCCTCTGATACAACAACAACAATAACAACTAAGTCAAGCAAGAAAGTAAAAAAAAAATGTCTTGAGCGAATAAGTTTTACACAAAGAACGACGTTTGAATAATTCTGACATTTCTTGCTGGAAACAGAATCACAGAAGAAACGAAGCGGCCAATATCAATTGACATTTTGATTTCCAACTATCCAGAAACAAGATGCACACTGGCCGCATGGGATGACTAACCCTACGTGTAAGTGTGTATATGTATATCAGAGAGAGAGAGAGAAAAGAGAGAGAGAGAGAGAGAGAAAGATTGTGTGTGTGAATATGTGTGTGTGTTTGAATGTGTTTGAGAGAGAGAGAGAGAGAGAGAGAGAAGGAAAGAATGAGAGAGAGAGAAGCAGAAAGAGAAACAGAAAGACAGAGAACCTATATATGTAAGTATGCGTGTGTATGAGTGCTTTCAATTATTTCAGGCCAGGTAATCTATCTTTTACATTTTCCTTCTTTCTTTCTTTCTTTCTTTCTTTCTTTCTCAGTCTGTATGTATGTATGTATGTATCTCTCTCTCTATATATATATAAATATATATATGTATCAATCTATCTTTCAATGTCATTGTCTATTGATCCTAGTTTCTTTCTTTCTTTCTTTCTTTCTTTCTTAGTATTTATCTCAATTTATACATATTTACCAATTTATATCAATTTCAATCGCTCTAACTTAGTATTTATCTCACTATATACATATCTACTTATCTATATAAGTTTCTATCTATCTATCTATGTAACATCCCGGGTGCAAAAGTGCACGTGCACATATTCAATTAGAGTGATTCCTGGATTTTAATGTGTCTCCGCTATTTACACACACACACACACACGCATACACACAACCATGGACACACACGTATATATATATATATATATATATATGTGTGTGTGTGTGTGTGTGTGTGTGTGTGTGTGTGTGTGTGTATTTATGTATGTATGTATAAGAGACGAACAAAAAATGACAAAAAGGGATATTTTCTTGTAGTAATATTTTTTTAATAGATAATTTCGACCTTAGATCCCCAATCAGAAGGAAAAAATTTTACGCAGGAATATATTTTTAGAAACTTTTTCCAAAGACCTATTTTGCAACAAACGATTCACGTTAAGAACAAGTAAAAACAAATAAATACAAGGGTCGTTCAGAAAGTTTTGAGCCTCACCCAGAAAGAATAACAACGGCAAACATTTTTTGTTGAAGAAACACACTACCACTTCTTATAAAACAAGAAAACGAATTCAGATTTTTCTAGTTTTATAAAAATTGGTTGTGTGTTGCGATAACAAAAATGTTCAGATGCGACGTTATTTCGGGGTGAGGCTTTGAACTTTTCGAATGACCCTTTCACTCACAAATGAATATTCATATTTGTCGCCTCATTTTTGCTCATCTCTTCCTATATATATATATATATATAGAGAGAGAGAGAGAGAAGGAAATAATGGAAGGCAAAGCGACAATATGGAGAAAATTAAAAAAACAAGGTAATCTAAATATTATGAATTTATTATGAAGGAAAGTCGACGCGTGTTGATAGAACAAAGACGGATGTTTAAACATTCATCGTGGATCTATTAACACTTGTTTCACCACCTAAATGTCCTGATGAAATTTCATTAAAGCCGAAACATTTTAACGTCACTTTCCTTCGCAATAAATTCCTTACTTTTGGATAAGTTCGTTTTTCAATTTTCTTCACACACACACACACACATATATATATATATATATATATATATATGAGTGTGTGTGTGTGTGTGTGAGAGAGAGAGAGAGAGAGAGAGAGAGAGAGAGGGAATGTGAATTGAATCCGACAGAATGTATTTTGAAAAGGGTAATAATGGAAGAAATAATGTTTGGGGATTCGTCTATTTGTGCCAATGCGTATCGACTTGAAGTCGAAACGCGTTAACACAAATAAACGAATCCCCAAACATATATCTTTCTTCCGTTCTTACCTTTTTCCACACACACACACACACACACACACAGATAGATAGATAGATAGATAGATAGATAGATGTTGCAAATAAAAGAGCAAATGTAAGAACAAAAATCCGATCAACAAATGTTAAAATTTTATTTTTTTTTAAACTGTGAAATGTTTGCTAAAAAACAAAAGTATAAAATCTTTTCCTGTGCACAAACGTACAAAATATTTTCCTGTGCGCAAAGATAATTTTGGTCAGAGTGTGGATATTTTTAGTAGATATAATTAAGAGTCGTGCAATGAAGGATAGCAGCAATTGATTGCTTAAAATAATTGACAACTTTTGTGTGTGCAAATATCTTTGTATAAGTTTATCATGGTGTGAGAGAGAAAATGTATATATGCCCTAACGTGTATGTATGTGACTGGTGTTAATATTCTATCAATGAGTTGGCGCTGAGATATGAGTATTGATAACATCTGTAAACTCTAACAACTCCACTCAATAAATAAGTTAAAAGGATATCCATTCTTGTAAGAAAAAAAAATTGATTTTCACTCAAAAGAAATAAACGAAAGGATGGTTTAACAAAACATAAATTTACTTATGGAAGAAATATATATCTTCGTTTATATATACAATTTAGGTTGGCTAAAAAGTTAATGGTTTATCGATGATTATAATTGGCTAGAAAATCGCAGTTTTAATATTCTTTGAAGGAAAAGGTTTCGATAATAATTATTTGGGGTTTTCATCTTTCAAACTTTCCGCGCCAAGTCAAATATTGTCGTCTTTGAATTATCTCGAAATTTTAAAACTTGCGTGAAAAGGCCGATTGGTTGTTTAATGGAAAAATACACATAGAAAAATTACAGCTTCTATTTTTGCACAGAAATGAGCAATCAGTTGAGTTCCCACACACACACACACACGCACACACACACACACACACACACACACACACACACACATATATATATATATATATATATATATATATATATATACATGTATTATTCCGTCCAGTTAAACCGGAGTCGAGAATAATTCCGCCAGGACAAAAAACCATTCTACTATGAACATTTAAATTTTCCTGGTAAAGAGCTCAATGTAACTAACATCACAGAGCAATAATTTCTTTAAGAAAGACAAAAACCGGCCACACTAGGATTATAGATTTATTTCCATCCTGTTATGGGTATTGATATGAATCAATATCACTAGATCTGTAGAAGTCCTGTTCTTGTTGTTGTTATTGATTCATACCAATACCCATAACAGGATGGAAAAAAATTTACAATCCTAATGTGATCGGTTTTTTTAAAGGTATATACGTGGTGCATTCAATAAGTTTCCATGGGGTCTTCCAAAAGTACTGGAACGGTACAAGAAGTGCATTGCAGCCGGAGGAGATTACTTCGAAGGGGACTAGAGTTTCATGTGTGTACTATCAATAAAAGTGTCCATACGAAAAAAGTCTGGAAACTTATTTAATGACCTTATATATATATATATATATATATATATATATATATATATATATAACTCTCTCCTGCGGTCATTGGTCTAATGAGTTGAGTGTTCACCAATGGTCCCGGAGTCCAGCTTTCAATCCCAGGTTGAGTCATACCGAAGACTCAAAAATGGCACTTGATTCTTCCTTGCTTAGCACTCGGCATCATAAAGTAATGATGTTAGGAGGTGCCCGTGGTGTAATGGTTATCGTCGTAGGAAATGGACACGACAACACGAGTTCAAATCCTGGACGAGACTGATTGCATTTCACATAGCACTAATACACTTGGGAAAGGTATGAATCCAATTATTCTCCCTTCAGCTATGGGTAAATAGTAGGGCAGACTAGGTTCTTCAGCCTTGGTGAGACAACTAGTCTAGGAGAAGGAAAACTTTGAATTCAAGCCTGTTAAACTTCGCTTAAAAATGACCTTGTGTCATATCCTGCCCGAGCGGAGGGGTTGGTAAATATGATCATAAAGTAATGATCAAAGGTAAAATGGATCAATTCCAAGAATTGAGTAACGCCCTCCTCTTCATCACGGTGTAGTAGCTATTGAAAAGGAAGCCTTCGGTTTACCATCGACTACAGTCGCCAACTTTACTTTATATATATAACGAGGGATGTCCTTAAATAAGTTATGAACATCTACAAATTATCAAATATTTTCATTAGTATACAAGTAGGAATGTTTGCATGTTACTAAGACTACTATATTACTTTCCTACACGTTGCCAACAAGATTATTGCAATTGGACCAAGAGAACACAAGTGCACACTCTCCTCAAAGAATGTGATGATTTGAGGAAATCACTGGAATCAGATAAGTTTTTTCTTTGTTTCATGGCATAACAAACTTCGTGGATTTTTAGTGCCAAACCAAAACCTTTTGAAAAACAGTAGTGGTATTGTTTAACCCATGGCAGAGAGATAAGGAAGCTCATACGTTTCCGTGGGGGGTGTCCTTGTGGTATAATGGTTAAAGCGATGGACTGCGGAATCGTCGTATGCGTGTTCGAATTCCAGTCGTGTTATTTCGTTTAATTTTGGACAAATACGCTTGAAAAAGGTATGAACCCCCTTAACCTCCTGCTAGTTATGGGTTAAATAGCATCACTACTGTTCTTCTAGAATGATGACTTTGGCATTAAATAACCCACGAAGGTTGATATAACATTAAACAAAGAAACCAAACCAAACCAATCATACCTTTCCCAAGGGTATTAGTCCGAAAGTGAATGTAATAGTGCAACTGGAGTTCGAGCACGCTTACTAAGATGTCACAATTCAGCTCATGTATCATTACGCCAGAATCAGATCGAAGAACCCTGAAGCATATCGATCTTAGTAAATTATTAGTAGCAGATATGAATACTTGGAATCATGTAACTGGATACAAATAAAATGCCAATTACTAAATAAAAAGAAGTACTTGTTTTTTAATATTCGGAACAATTTCTTCGTCGTCACTTTTGTAATGTTCGTAAGTGGGGTGGGGGAATTTTTGGCTGATACTTAAAAATCTGTTCACTCTCGTACAATGCCGACTACTGAGTATGGAATGCTAAACAAAACAAACTCGCAATTTCACATCTAGTCTGCATAAGCACTGGTCGCTCTACACATAGTAATTTACAAAGCTCTTTTGCTTCGATGTGGCACAAGGCCGAATGAATGGCGCACCCAATGAGACTCGAACTCACTCGTGTAGGTTTGCTAGTCAAGCTTGCTAACCATTACACCACCAGAGGTGTTATTTGTCGCTGCCTCCCACCAGACACGACTTGACACAAGGTCAAAAGCCCGAAGACTGATTAAAGTGGGGATAAAGGGGGGGGGGTCGTGAACGAGTCGAGACTCGAACCCTGCTGGTCTATGCTGCTCATCGGCTCACTTGGTGCAATGTGAGCCTGATGAGGCAAGCAGTTACACGAACCCAAATGTGGGTCCGGGCACCTACTCCAGTTTACGGCTTAAACTAGACGCTCGGTCTAGTGCCATACATGGGTGACAAAGGAGACAAAAGTGCAGCTTGCCCACCCGAGGGTAGCCTAGTCGAAACTAGGTGCCTAAAAGGCCCCAAGTCTGCCATTGTTCCTTTTGCAGAGCCACGCTCCGTTTATTTGTCGCTGCCTCCCACTAGACACGACTTGACACAAGGTCAAAAGCCCGAAGGCCGATTAAAGTGGGGATAAAGGGGAGGGGAAAGTCGGGAACGAGCCGAGACTCGAACCCTGCTGGTCAATGCTGCTCATCGGCTCACTTAGTGCAATGTGAGCCTGATGAGGCAAGCAGTTTCACGAACCCAAAATGTGGGTCCGGGCACGTATGCCGGTTTACGGCTTAAACGAGACGCTTGGTCTAGTGCCGTACATGGGTGACAAAGGAGACAAAAGTGCAGCTCGCCCACCCGAAGGTAGCCTAGTCGAAGCTAGGTGCCTAATTAAAGGCCCCAAGTCTGCCATTGTTACTTTTGCAGAGCCACGCTCCGGAGCGAAGTCCAGAACAGGCTCTGGGGTGTCCGCAAAGAACGTGGACGGGCCCCGTTACACCACCAGAGGTGCCCCGGTTGCTCTACACATCACACGTCAGACCTCTGACTGACCCATTTATATATCCACCATTTCTAGTCACGTGAACTTCAGTAGCACATTCCATTTCAACACTTGTATTTGTTGGCTTGAGATCCGTGTTCAAATCAAACGGGTTGCTATCGGCACATTGTTCTACATAACAACTTGAAACCATATAATCGCATGAAATACTTGAAACCATATCAAATCGTATAGATTATTAAATAGGAATAATTGAAATCATATTTCAGCAGTTAGATTTGGAATAGTTATTTGTCTCTGCCTCCCACCAGACTGGACTTGACACAAGGTCAAATGTCCCGAAGGTCAGATTATATTGGGAGTTAGCGGAGGGTAAGGTCGGACACGAGTCGAGGCTTGAGCTCTGCTGGTCTATGCTGGTCCCCGGCCCACTTAATGCAATGAGTGCCTGATGAGCCTAGCTGGACATGGACCCAAACATAGGTCCAGGCACGGATGCCTGATTATAGCTTAAACTGGGCAACGAGATCCAATGCTATACAAAAGTGATAAAGGTATCAATGATGCAGCTAGTCCACCTGAAGGTGGCCCAGCCGGAACCGGAGGCCTTTCAGTCTCAACTCTGGTTTTGCGGGACAATGCCCCGTCCGACACGAATGCCAGACAGTCCGACTAAAAAGCCGACTGGGGGGTCGAAACCATCAGCAAATTAATGCCTCCGGTTTCATCCCAGGGGCGCAGAATTGGTAGATTAGGAATACTTGAAACAATATGACTGGATGAAAACAATGGTTATGATTATGAATTTAGCAGAGTTACTTGAAACCATAGAATATTGCATAAATTATGGATATTAAGGAGAAGAATTTGATGCTATAATTTTTTAAAATAAATGATTACCATTATTCGCTGGAAATTATTGCTTGAAAGAAATAAAAATTCAGCATTAAATAACTTGACAATGGTTGACATCTTGAAAATCAAACAACCAACTAAAGAACCAACAAAAATTTTAGATGGAAATATAAATCAACAACGAATTCCTGTACATGGAAAACATGATGTTTCAATGGAATTACCATTAGTATCACAGACATATACGAGGGTTATTCAATAGATATAATGAAATATTGCCAAAGGAATCGGCAATTGGAAACACTGTTTACTGTTTCACTTTCTTCAAGGAAATGACTAATAAATGTTTTCATGTCCAAAATTACAGTCAGTATCACCTTCTTGACTGACTGCTTCACCCGAAACTTCCTGTTTACCGGAGAGTCATTGTGTTTCAACACCATAGATTGTCTTTTTTGACTCAAGCTTTTAGTGGGAAACCTACATTTAGACCATTTGAATTTTTTTTTACTAAAACATGCTTCTTTGTAGATATCACTCATTCTTCTGTAAATCTCACATAGTTTGCCTTTCTTAGCCACCAAAAATGTGATTGCAGAACTCTGTTCAAGACTGGAGCAATATTTTTGATTTCCGTCATTTTGTAAAGACCAAAAACAAATATTTTGCGTGATTAGAATAATTTTTGCTTTAAACCAAATCCAAACAACGCACAGTTTACATTTATGTAAAAAAAATTATGCTGAAATAAAAAAAAAATCTTTATTCATGAAATGGCATATATATATATATATATATATATATATATATATATATATATAAAGATCTTGTGGTCAGTACAGAATCTAAATACTGCTTTAAGAAGTACGTGCATGGTATTAAGAACATTTTAAAATCACAAAAAAGCAATTTAAAATCCTAAAAAAAGAACGCTTTGTTTCAGTCACTTCTCTTCAGAGAATTATGACAGAATTATGACAGTAATTATGACAGTAATAATTATGACAGTAATAATCGAGTTTGTACTATATGTTTGTACTATATGTTATATGTTATATGTTATATGCTATGTTTGTACTATATGTTATATTTTGCACTATAGTAATTAAGTAAGAGATGGTGACCCAACTTCTGGATTTTTCTTTTGGTCACCATCACATACTTACTTACTCTCATGAAACTCGGTGCAAACGCTTTTTAAAGCAATATATATATATATATATATATATATATATATATATATATATATATATATATATATATGTATTTTAAAGCAATATATATATATATATATATATATATATATATACAAAACGGAATATATGTGTTATAATCAAACGGGGAACATCTCCACTCTCGACTGAACCCCTCTTAAACTAGTAGACAAATCCACTTACCTAGGAAGCAGCGTCGAATCAACCGAAAAGGACATCGACACGAGGTTAACGAAGGCATGGACAGCTATCAATAGGCTATCGATTATATGGAAATCAGACCTAACCGATAAAATGAAACACAGTGTCTTCCAGGCAGCGGTCGCATCGATACTACTATACGGGTCCACTATATGGACGCTAACAAAACGGCTGGAGAAGAAGCTAGACGACAATTACACAAGAATGCTGCGTGCAATCTTGAACAAGTCCTGGCGACAACACCCCACAAGACACCAACTGTACGGCCACCTGCCTCCTATCACGAAAACTATTCAAGTTAGACGAACCAGACATGTAGGACACTGCTGGAGAAGCAGGGACGAACTCATAAGAGATGTACTCTTATGGACCCCCATACATGGCCGTGCAAAAGCAGGATGACCAGCACGAACATACATTCAGCAGCTGTGTGAGAATACGGGAGGTTGTCCTGAGGACCTGCCTAGGGCAATGAACGATAGGGAGGAGTGGCGAGAGAGGGTCAGGGATATCCGTGCTACCAGCGCGACATGATGATATATATATATATATATATAT
>OY757924.1:54999912-55017412 GCA_963585895.1 Sepioteuthis lessoniana | reverse complement strand
TTGAAAGTTTTTAAGTAGTTTTAAAGATAAACGGCAATCCCTATTTAATGCAACTTACAGTACTCAGGAATTCGGGACAAGGGATTTTCGACGATCTTTCGGCTGGGGAAATAATAAACTGATTTCTTATGCATTCTTGGACGGCTTGAAGAGAAGACAATATAGATGCCTTGTTCAGCGTCGCTCTGCTCTGTCCAATACGAATTAGAAGGCGGCTGGAGACAATGGAGACATTGACAGTGGATAGAGGGCGTTGAGGATTGGACAGACAACTTATGGGCCAGCACTTAAACGAAAGACGGAAAATAGATTAATTTGAATGAAATCGACCAAATCGTCGTCAGTCGTGTGCTATTGACATCCAAACATACCTCTGTTGAAGTCTGTGTATATTGATCTTCATATCGACCTGTTTCTCAATCATTTTATCTATCTCACATTTTACCTATCCATTAATATTGCCATAGAATAAATATAGTTGACACATAGATAGATAGATAGATAGATAGAATACAAAAATTCAAATAAGAAAAGTTTTTGGCAAAAAATAGTACTCAATCCTATCATGGCAGAAAACATTTTACAGAACAAAAGAGTCGAATGGATATCTACGTGTAGATATGTTAACGGAAATCTTTTGTATCGTCTACCACCTTACACTGACTAATCCCACAATTTATTCTCCTCCATTAAGACTTATATATATATATATATATATATATATATACGCATTTTTCCCATGTGAATGTCATATCTTCTAACAACTTATTCCGTTACTGAAGTTAGCCCTTATTTTTTAATTCACGTGTCATAAAATCTTATCTCATGATTATACCTCACTCTGTATAGCCCCTTGATTGATCCCTTTTCTCATATTTCAGTCTACAGATTGTATTAACCACGTGAAACTTAGAGTAACGGACGTATAGTGTCTACAATTTTAATATTTTCTAGGTTATCTCTCTCTCCGTCTGTCTGTCTGTCTGTCTCTCTCTCTCTCTTTCTATATATATATATATAAATATATATATATCAATCTCTCTCTCTATATATATATATATACATATATATATATATATTGACTATTACTGTTGAAATGTATTTTGAGTTTAGAATCAAGGAAAAGTGACCCAGAGCTCAGTTTGCTATTAGGTGTGTTGTACTTACATAACCTTGTGTTTCCCCAGAAACACCTACACACGCATATATATTGTTAGATTATTAATGCTGTTTGCTATATTTGCAATTAAAGTCAACTCAGTATCAGCAATAAACCATATGTAGATCTAGGCTATAATTATCTACTAAAGATTAGTAACTGCGTACAAACAAATCTCTATTATTAAGTAGAAATAGTACATGAAACTATATTAGTATTTGTATTAGATAGTAATGATATAACTATTTGTAAGAGCCCAGCCGGCTGAGGCTGTAGAATACATAGACTGCATCTCTGCAGAGGGGTAAAAGGTTAAGGGAATGCTTTTGCTCCCAGGTCCATTCTGGGTCAAATCTATGGATTAAATAGAACAATTTGACATTTAAACTGGGAGCAAACAAATGAGTTATGCGAAATTGAATTGTTTGAAATAGAACTGTTTAATCATTTAACTGTGTGCAAACAAATGACTGACGTTTAATTGGATTGTTAGTGATACATAGCAAAACTTGGAACTATTTAACTTTGTTGACTTGAGTCAAACTGTATTGTTTGAAATAGAACTTCTTGATCATTTAACTATATGTAAACAAATGACACATTTAATTGAATTGTTAGAAGTACACAGCAATACTTGGAACCATTTAACTTTGCTGACCTAAGTCAAATTGTATTGTTTGAAATAGAACTGTTTGATCATTTAACTATGTGTAAACAAATGACACGTTTAATTGAATTGTTAGGGATACATAGCAATACTTGGAACCATTTAACTTTGTTGACTTAAGTCAAAGTGTATTATTTGAAATAGAACTGTTTGATCATTTAACTATGTGTAAACAAATGACTGATGTTTAATTGAATTGTTAGCAACATATAGGAATATTTAGAACCATTTAACTTTGTTGACGTATGCTAAATTGAATTGGCAGAAATAGAAGTGTGTGTATCTACAAAATGTGTTTGCAAATCCTATATTTGATAAATATGTAAAAACAGGATTTGGCTTTAAACAATGGTTGATATGCCAGAGAACCCAACCTAACCAACTATTTACAAAGGCCTAAAAAATATAAATATAAATCTACAATGAAGGCAATTCACAAAACTCTTGAGCAGGTGATTTACAGCTAAAATCAATCAATCAGTCATTAAGTCAATCGAATTCGTTCTAACATCATAAATATAATTAAGCATACTACTATGATTAAGCCGTTGGTGATCCCAAAAGAGGATATTGCGGACAATTTTACAGGAAATTGGGATAAATGTGTGGGGTGCTCAGGTGAGCATCTGAAGCGGGTTAAGTTACCATTGCCCTTGGTAGGCTATCTGTGTTAATATTAAGTGGTTTTCGACAGAGAACTCGTATATTTATAAAGCCTAAACCATTGTTACTCTTCAGAAACGCTTTCATCGATGTACAAAGACAGAGACCGAAATAAATACTATAGAATCGACATCTGAACTTCGAAAAAAAGGAAAAAAATAAAAAGCTATTTTAGCTGTCCATTAAAATAGCTTCTGGAATCTCTAGTTTTGAAACAGGGAGAGTGAGAGAAAGAGAGAAAGATGGAAAAAGAGTAAGAGAAAGAGAGAAAGAGAGAAAGAAAGAGAGTAAGAAAGTGAAAGAGTGAAAAAGAG
This sequence comes from Sepioteuthis lessoniana, assembly GCA_963585895.1. Classification (NCBI taxonomy): domain Eukaryota; kingdom Metazoa; phylum Mollusca; class Cephalopoda; order Myopsida; family Loliginidae; genus Sepioteuthis; species Sepioteuthis lessoniana. The sequence continues at coordinate 55,014,609 of OY757924.1, read as the reverse complement.
TGAGAAAGAGGGTGAGAGAGTTAGAGAGGGTGAGAGAGAGAGAAGGAGATAGTGATAGGGAAAGAGAGAGAGTATGAAAAAGAGAAAGACAGGGATAGTAGTAGTAGCAGTATTAGTAGTAGTAATAGTAGAGAGAGAGAGGGGGTGAGGGAGAGAGAGAACGGTTGATGGAAGCCCGTGTAACTCGCAGCATAACAATAAATAAAGACGAAATACACCTTTCACCATTCTTGCGTCGGAAGTCGGCAGACTGAATCAAAAAGAATGGTTCTAGAACCGAATCTTAACACGCATGAACGGAAATTGGTTCTAGATACACACCACCACAACCACTACCACCACTACCTTATTAGCCTGTCTGTCATGCCGATCCAACGCAATTGCGAACTTCCACGGCATATTTTAGGCCTCTTGCAAAAATAATGGAAGAATCGTAGAAAGCTCGGAAATGGAAATGCCCAATCTCATGAAATATGTTTGCGTGCGTCTAACAGACAGGGCATATCACAGAAAATGGATTTAGATATCTTAGCACCCGGCAAAGTCGATCTGTTAGTTTTAAAGCTCGTTTAAATCGCTTCGAATAAAACGGATTAGCTTTAAAAGATGATAATCTTTTTTTATTCATTTTATTTCATGATTTTTTAAAAATGAATTCTTGTCCTTTGGAGTTGTTTGAAAGCGAAATTAAAATAAAGCAAAAAAAAAAAAAAAGATAAAAGGTGTTCAAGGGCAGACACGACTGGATTGAAAAGAATATATACACAGTCGTCTACCTTCACATCTCGTTGCTTCTTGATGTTCCACTTGCTTCCTGGCTGCTCTCTCTTCTTCTCTGTGATGAATAACAACGAAGTCTCTTTCTTTTCTTTTGCGCACGTATTTTTTATTCACCTTCGATCTATTTTCTTTACACGTCGTACAAACCGGGAATTGGTTATTGACATGAAAGAATGGTTGATGTGCCATAAAACCCAACCTAACCAACTTTTTGCAAAGAAGTAAAAAATGTAAATATAAATCTACCATTACTGCAATTCTCCCCCTAATTGGGACCGCACAAATCATTGGTTCTGGGATAACTGATTCAAAGTTAGAATCTATTTTATAACTTCTTGAATACATAGTCACATAATTTTAAATTCTTTAATGGAAATCTAGTTCTCAGCTGACCTTTGTATTATAACATGTCAATCACTCTGAGTTAACCTCAGCTCGACACAACTGTTTCTGAGTACAATGGTTTGGCTCTTTTTAAATAACTACACTAAGTACCAAATAGAATATTCGGCCAACCTATTATTAAAAAAGGTGATCTACAAGGAACTGTGCAAACGACTGAACGTTGACCATTAACCGCTTAGAATCTTTTCTAGAAAATATAATACGTATAATCTATACATATTTACCAACCTATCCGCTCGGGAAGGATATGACACAAGGTCAATTTTTAAGCGCAGTTTAACAGGTTTGAATTCAAAGTTTTTCTTCTCTTAGACTAGTTGCCTGAGCAAAGCTGAAGAACCTAGTCTGCCCTACTATTTACCCATAGCTGGAGGGAGAATAATTGGATTCATACCTTTCCCAAGGGTATTAATACTATGTGAAATACAATCAGTCTCGTCCAGGATTTGAACTCGTGTCACAGTATCCATTTCTTACGACGATTAAAATTACACCACGGGTACCTCTAATACGTATAATCTATAGCATGTAAAACGTTCTTGAGGTATTATGGGCTGAACTTAGTGTAACAATGGATAATTAGAATAATTAGAATAATTGATGCAATTATTCTAAACGCTTACGGACAAGTGGAGACAAATCTATTCATCCTATAGATGATACTCTGTTACTATCACTCTGAGTCAGAGTGGACCTAGGAGTAATGGCAATGAAGAGGTACTCCTCACTTCTCAGTTCTCTAGGACTAGAGTCTTTCCACCAGATACAGTGTCATGCCCAGGGCGCTCTTTTTCTGGAAGGGGTTTACATCACTGAAAGGGATGCAATCGGCGTTTTCGAAGCCATTGGTGTACACACAAGTTACTAACGAATTATTCTTTTTTTTCTTAATTAGATGTAAATAAGAATTCTTTATATATCTCACTAAGTTTGTTCAAATAGAATTCTTCCAAAAATCAATTAAATTTTTTAAACAAATAAAGTTCTTTTGAAATTTCAGATAAAGAGAGAGAGAGTGGGGGGTAGAAGAAAAGAGAGAGACGCATTATAGTATTGCTAAGAATGTATTTCACGTGGGATTTAATTCGTCAAATAATGGCGGACAGCTGAGTTCTTTTCAAGTCCCTTTTTCCTCCCTAGAGATCTTCTCGTTTTATCTCGCACAAGTCCACGTTGAGCGAAGAATAAGACAACGTCTATTGTTGTCATGTCAGAAAGCAGCTGTTTTTTTGTTCTGAAAGAGGTCTGTCGCTGATTGACATCCGAAAAGGATTTACGTCTTGCACTTTTATCAAGTTCGGTAAATAATTGACTGAGTATAGAGGACATAGAAGAAGAAGAAGAAGAAGAAGAAGAAGAAGAAGAAGAAGAAGAAGAAGAAGAAGAAGAAGAAGAAGAAGAAGAAGAAGAAGAAGAAGATTTATGGAAGGAAAAAGAAGTAAGGAAAAATGAATCGAGGAGAGAAAAAAATATCAAGATGGATATTTTAGAGAAAGGAATGGAGAATAAATTTTCCTTCAGTAAAAGCGAACAAGCTTGTGTTTAAAAGAAAACTTTTTTTAAAGACTGATTAAAAGTGTTATGGGAACATAAAAGAAACAAGTTATGAACGAGTGAGTGGGTGAAAAAAGGAGGAACATATGAAACAAAGTAAAATGAAGTCAGGAGAGAGAGAAAGGGAGAGAGAGAGAGAAAGAGAGAGAAAGAGTGAGAGAGAGTGATAGAAAGAGAGAGAAAGAGAGAGAGAGAGAGAGAGAGAGAATGTAAAACTAAAATGAGAAAGAAAGAAAGAAAGAAAGAAAGAGGGACGAAACAAAAATCTGAACAGATTGAGACGCAAAGAAAAAAAAAAGAAAGGACGGCAGTAAAACAAAAGACAAAAAAGAAAAAGAAAAAGAAATCCATTAAGATAAACTCAGACTATAAGTGGCTAAGAAAGAAAGAAAGAAAAAAAGAAAAAAAGAAGGGTAAGGAAAAGAAATAAACTAAAAAAAGAAAGAAAAATGGGAAAGAAAGAAAGAAAAAAGGAAAAAAAACAGTAAAAAATTTAAACTTCACTATTGCTGAAAGAAAGAAAGAAGGAAAGAAAGAAAGGAAGAAAGAAGGAATTATATTTAAAAAGAAAATGAATGAAAACAGAAAAAGAATTCACATAAAAATAGCTAAGAAAGAAAGAAAGAGAATTAGGAAAGAAAAAGAATGCAAAAAGAAAAGAATGAAAGAGAAAAAAAATAAAATTGAAACTATCTAAGAAAGAAAGAAAGAAAGAAAGAAAGAAAGAAAGAAAGAGAATTAGGAAAGAAAAAGAATGAAAAAAGAAAAGAATGAAAGAGAAAAAAATAAAATTGAAACTATCTAAGAAAGAAAGAAAGAAAGAAAGAAAGAAAGAAAGAGAATTAGGAATGAAAAAGATTGAAAAAAGAAAAGAATGAAAGAGAAAAAAATTAAAATTGAAACTTCCTAAGAAAGATAGAAAGAAAGAAAGAAGCCGAAAGCAAGAGAAAAATAAAATAAAAGGTCAATGAAATCCAGGACAAATTTGGAAAGAAGAAAACGGTGCATAAAAGACTTTTTTACAACAGGAAAATATTAAGAAACAGTCCTTAAAAAAAAAAGCGAAGAAAAAACTCAGAATAAATATATTGAGAAAGTGGATTATATAGTTATAATAATGATGGGAATAGCGAAAATTGTAGAAAAAAAAATAACTAAACAAGACGCAAAGAAAGACAATTATACAAACAAAATGAAGGCAGTTGCAGACGATAAGTGCTTTCACTGTGCTCAGATTTTTTGTCTTAAATTCTATTTTGTTGTATTGATTTCTATTTTCTCCTTTTCCTTCTGGCTTGTTCTACCATCGATATTGCATGAGTTGATCGTGGAAGATGCTCGTGTAGAAGAGAACGGAGATGGCGAACAGGAAACACGAAAAAGACAATAATAAAAATGAAATTAAAGAAGATGGCGGGTATCGAATGACAAATGGTCAATTGCAGTTATGCCGAGCTGAAATAATGTCAGTAGACTTGAATTGTTTTATTGTTTAGGCGACTTCATCATTGCAACTCAAGACAACAATGAAAAATGCAGAAGAGAAAACGAAATGTTTTTTTTAATCTGTTTTTTTTACTCCTTTATTTCAGACAAATAACATATTTCTGGTTTTCTTTCTTGTTCCGTTACAAAACGCGCAAAAACATATTTTATTTCATTCCGACTAATTTATCAAAGATCCGAATAACTCGTGGGAATTTAACGATATTTTTTACTGGTTCTGTAATTTTTTTTAAGTTGGAAGTTAGCATTTGTTTTTCTAACATAATTTCTTTGATAGCTTTTTTTTAGAAATTACATTTATTCAAAGAGAAACAAAGCATATATTTAAATATATACAAAATATAATATTGATCACTATTTTTAAAATTTACTTACACACACACACACACACTCATATATATGTGTGTGTGTGTAAGTTTGGCAATCTTCACATCTGAATATAGTAATATTTCTTACGCCTTTCGAAACAGTGACAAAGTCATATATCTCTCACAGTGGGCAAAGTCCATCAAGGCATACTTTATCTAGCACGCCGGACCCACCTTTGCCGAGGTCACCGGCAATGGTCATTTTAAGTGGTGGCGGGGGCCTGACTAGATGATTTCATCCATTCGAGGTGGAAGTGCGGTTTTGGTATTTTGTGAACCTAACCCCACAATAAGACAACGGAATTCGTGATTCTCTTTTGATGGCTGGGGTGCGAGAAGACAAACGTTGGCGTAATCAGAGATCAAAGAGAAATCAAAAATACGAGAAGAGTCGATTACAACAGGAACGGACAAGCTTTCTCTATGCGTTGTGTCCGTTATCCATCTCTTCCTACTCCCACACCTTCACTTATAGGATGTTGTCTTAGGGTTTTAGCCAACAATAAACTAGTAGCAGATAAGACGCAGGAAAATTTTTATTTAATAGCTAAACATACACACTTCATAGAATATTCCTTAAACAAATAAGTGTGAGTTGTTTAAATTAATCGTATATTTTTCCTATAGACACACTGGAAAATATAATGGGTTAAATGAATATTTATAACGTAATTGAACGGCCCATAAAAATTGAAATTGAAAAAAATAAAGAAATAAAATAACAGACAGTCTCTGAACGGCCAGGTCAAAGCACTCGTAATTAAAAATGGCTTGGAAAAAAACTTGTCGGTTCGAAACCTTCTGCATAGTTGTAGAACCAACATGTTTCTCTCGTAGATACCATGCGGAAGGAAGGGGACGACTCCTTTTGAGGGAGTTACTTACTGCGAGACGGGATGAGGTAAAGATAGTCAGTTGAACACTAGCCACGAAGATGTAAGGAGGCAGGGCTCCGAAAAGTGGCTTACACTAGACGAAGCCGAGCGGACCAGCATATTAGAACTACAAAAGAAAACCAGGAAGAAAATCCAAGGTTTGTGTCTGCTCTTTCTTTCTCATAATGACATGTTTCTTTTTACTCGGCAAACGTGGCCGACTCAGCTTTCATATTCTCTTCTTTTTTTTTTCTCTCTCGGTGAGTCTATCTTTCTCTCGGTGACTGTCTCCTTGGTACCGTGACCAGCACCACGTGGCATGCTTTGTTCGAACTTTGAGTCATATGAAAAATGAACTTTGAGTCATATGAAAAATGGAACAGCGACAAAGTGGAAAACAGAAGAAAGAAAGAAAGAAAGAAAGAAAGAAAGAAAAGACAAGAGGGAAAAAAAGAGGAAACCGACAAAAAAGAAAGAAAAAATACGAGAAAGGAAAACCAAAGTAAAAGATAGAAGAAAGAGAGAGAGAGAGAGAGAGAGAGAGAGAGAAAAGAAAACGCTGGGGAAGAATAAAAAGAAAGAAAAGAAAGACAAACGGGAGAAAAACTGAAAGAGAGAAAAAGGAAAAGCAGGAAAAGAAAGACGACGAAAAAAGATAGAAGAAAAAGGAAATGAGAGAAAACATAAGAGAAGAACCGATGAAAAAAAAAAAAAAAAAGAAAAGAAAATATAAAAAGTACTAGGAAGGAAAAAACACTAGACGAAGAAAAGAAAACAAAGCAGGCCGAATTAGAAAAAAGAAAAAAAGAGAATATACTGCCGGATGACTAAGAAATGTAATACAAACAACCCGTTGGTTCGTATGAGAGATAAAAGCAGAGGGAAATATGAGGTGGTCACGTCAAAAAAAAAAAAAGAAAGAAAAAAATGAAACAGCGATAAGATGGAGGAAGAAACAACAACCGACAATCAGAAGGAGAAAAATATGAGGAAGCAAGATGAAAGACAAAAACTGAAGAAGAAAGAAATACACCACAACGTGTTGAAGAAACATATATATACATATATTCATTCATATATATATATATATATATATATATATACAATAATATATATACAATAATATATGCATACATATATATATACATATATATCATCATCATCATGTCGCGCTTGCAGCATGGATATCCCTGACCCTCTCTCGCCACTCCTCCCTATCGTTCTGATGCAGTTCTTCAGGACAACATCCCGTATCCTCACATAGCTGCTGAATGTATGTTCGTGCTGGTCGTCCTGCTTTTGCACGGCCATGTGTGGGGGTCCATAAGAGTACATCTCTTATGAGTTCGTCCCTGCTTCTCCAGCAGTGTCCTGCATGTCTGGTTCGTCTAACTTGAATAGTTTTCGTGATAGGAGGCAGGTGGCCGTACAGTTGGTGTCTTGTGGGGTGTTGCCGCCAGGACTTGTTCAAGATTGCACGCATCATTCTTGTGTAATTGCCGTCTAGCTTCTTCTCCAGCCGTTTTGTCAGCGTCCATGTAGTGCACCCATATAGCAGTATCGATGCGACCGCTGCCTGGAAGAAACTGCGTTTCATTTTATCGGTTAGGTCTGATTTCCATATAATCGATAGCCAATTGATAGCTGTCCATGCTTTCGTTAACCTCATGTCGATGTTCTTTTCGGTTTTTCGACGCTGCTTCCTAGGTAAGTGAATATGTCTACGAGTTTCAGGGGGGTTATATATGTATATATATATACATATTTATACATATATATAAATATATACAAATATATATATATACAAATATATATATATATATAAATATATACAAATATATATATATATACAAATATATATACATATATATATATACAAATATATACATATATATATATACAAATATATATATATATATACAAATATATATATATATATATACAAATATATATATATATATATATACAAATATATATATATATATACACACACACGTATATATATATATATATATATATACAAAAATATATATACATATATACATACAAATATATAAATATATATACAAATATATATATATATATAAATAGTTTCCTAGTGGATTAAAGTGTTCGGGAATGGGCCAGAAGATCGAGGTTTAATCAGAGGTCGAACCATATATAATATATCCACGCACGTTAAGTTATCTCCAGGGAAAAGGTTTTTAGTGGAAAAAAGAACACTTACATTTTTGAAAGGCGTTGCTTTATATGAAAATTAGTGTAAAATGAGCTGTTGATGCAGCATCTGTAGTCATATGGATGGGTATGGTAGATATTGTTGTAATGTAGTGTGCACATCATTCTCCGAGGATGTTGATACATTAAAAAATATTCCCTTGTCGGAGAACAGAGAATCTTGAGAAGCGGACAAAGCCCGATTAATTTTTCATTCCCTGCTTTACAGAACTTTTTCTAGATTCACCATGTGGATAAGAAGCGTTGCAGTAGTTATACGGAAATAGGAGTTCGCTTTCCGGTTGAACATGCTTTTACAAATCTCCGCGCGAAAGACTTTGTTCATTCTCTACACTTAGAATAATATCTCAGTCATCTTGACAAAAAAACTAAACAAAAACAAAAAACAAACAAGAAACAAAAAAATAACAAACAAGAAATTAAAAAAAAAACTGAGTATAAATGACATGATATTATACTATTTACCCAACCCCTCCGCTCGGGCAGGATATGACACAAAGTCAATTTTTTAAGCAGAGTTTAACAGGTTTGAATTCAGAGTTTTCCTTCTCCTAGACTAGTTGCCTAACCAAGGCTGAAGAACCCAGTCAGTCCTACTATTTACCCATAGCTGGAGGAAGAATAATTGGATTCATACCTTTCCCAAGGGTATTAGTGCTATGTGAAATGCAATCAGTCTCGTCCAGGATTTGAACTCGTGTCGCCGTATCCATTTCCTACGACAATAACGACTACACCACGGGCATGAGTATAAATGACATGATATTATTGTTGTTCGGAAAGAGATTGGTGAGTGAGAAGTTAGGCAAACCAGTCTCCCATCACTATCTAATCTGTTTACACAGTATCATCAATGTGGATTCCCCGTTGTATAGCGCTTAGCATGCAAGACTCCAGTCATGATATTTAGACCGAATACTCTTTGAATTTATTGTGGCCTTGTTAGGGTCCATAAATAAAGACACAAGAAAGGAATTGAGATAAACAAATACATTAAAAAACAGTAATACAACACATACAAATAAGAAGGTTACCCGCGAGACTATTTTGGTCCGACTGCCAGTGTACCATAGCCATGATACGGCTATTTGGAAAATATACATCGATTGTCCATAACTCAGTTAGATAACATGTATACATAAAGAACATAGGAATCTCGAAATTCGAAAACACGAAACGACTTCTTTATTCAGGTACGAAACCTTTTTATTACTTTTGAGTTAAAGGTTTCGACATAAGGAGAGAGACGGAACAATCTTTTTATGCTGGCTTCTTCATCTGGCCCCTATCTCGTGTAGCACCCATGGCGCGTAAATTCGTCTCGCCTCAGCGAGCCCCAAAAGTCGAACCTCATCGTTCGGCGTCTAGTTTCAACTCTCTTAACTTTCTTCAAATTCCCAAAATCCTCCGCGCGCTTCCGGTGCGTGACGTCATTCGCACTCCGTCACCCATTTCTCTTCTCGGGCTATTGTGACATCTCTGAGTGACTCGTCTGCTCTGCGTGCGCCCGCGTTAACACCTGCATCAATGTTGCACCTAACTAACCCATGTGCTGAGTCGAAAGGTTCTCAGCCTAACTAAACCCAAAGGCATGAACCGAAATCCCTCGGCCATTATATTACACCAGGGCTGTCTGCTGGAATATTGACTACTTCCTAAGAGCAGTACCTGCGTTTTTTTATAGCTGATAGAGTTCATACATCCGTGGATAAATTTCCATAACAGAAATGGTTGGTATGAATTTCTCTTCTTCCCTGACTATGGATTAAGTAATACTTCTATCCTTCTCCAAGGATGGATTTAGCATTAAATAACCCTGAAAGGCTGATATGCCATTAACCAAGAGTGGAATCGGTTGGAACTGTAGAATACGCCGTTTGCATCTCTGCAGAGGGGTAAGACCCGTATCCTGGATATGACACTGATAAAGAAGTGCATCTGATAGTGAGGCTTCAGTCCTCGAGCTTTGTAGAATGTGGAGTACCCATTCATTGCCATTACTCTCAGTTTCACCCTGTCCCGGAGTGGTAGTATCTCTTGGGTTCCCATGTATGAGTAAAAAAGAACTGTTTAATCATTTACACTACTTGAAACCATTTAACTCTGTGCAAACAAATGATTAATATTGAATTGAATTATTTGTGTTATAGCAATACTTTAAGCGATTTAACTGTGAACAAATATAAATATTTGTGTCAGATAGCAATACTTAAAACGATTAAACTGAGAGCAATTAGAACTATTTGCGTTAGATAGCATTACTTGAAACCATTTATCTGCGTGCGAATATAAGTACATATATGAATAGTATTTGACATTAATTATGCTTCAAATGTTGATATACCATAAAACACAACCAACCAGCCAAACAAACAACCTAATATTAACCAAACCAAACCAGCATAATCAGACTACCATCTCCTAACTTTTTTGCCCAGACAATTCTCTCGTGTCTATGATGCCTACACAGACAGTATTATCACAAAGCTGCAGCATCCATTATCAACCATTAAAGGGTCCATTGAAGACGATGTACAAAAGAGAAATTGTGAAAAACTCTCTCCTAATAAAACTCAGCAGCTGTCCCAACAAAATATATTTCTTCTTGACTATCACCTTCTCGGCAAAGTTTATTGTAGATTAACAGTATCTTCTGCAGGAGTGTACCCTGACACCCTCAAAAAAGGGAGTGTCTTGTGTATGACATGAATCTGTACTCACCGATGAGGCTCCAGTTTAGAAACACTTGAGTGTTTTGAGTGCCCCTTAGTTGCTATCATTACCTGGTCTACTCTGAGCCCCCATGTGTTGTTGTTCTGCCTAGTTCCGCAGCCTCAGCGATTCATTGTCACGTGATCTTGATCTGTGAATTCTACACATTCAAACCAGATTCAACAGACAGCCTCTTCGAATACAGCATCAACTGCTGGTTATGAATGCTCTCATTCAAAATATTTATTGATCACATGAAACATCATATAACCAATGGCGCGATTGCATGTTTACCCTCAAGAATACTAACCAAGGTCGAAAGTACACGTGCTCGGTTTACAACATCAGAGATTTCGAAAAAAAAAGCCTTCATCTTCAATTGCGACATCCAGCTCGCAAACTTGAAAAGCTTTATGAAAAAAAAATTAAACTACATCTGATGGTGAAGATCCAGTCCTGGAGCTTTGAGGATTATGGAATCACTCCTTTATTGTAATTACTCCCAGATCAACTCTGACTTAGAGTGGTTGTAGCTGTTAGGGTACCATCTAACAATACTCGAAACCATGCCAGTGGAGGTGCCTGTGGTGTAATGGTTATCGTCGTTGGAAATAGACATGGTAACCCGAGTTCAAATCCTGGACGAGACTGTTTGCTTTTCAGATAGCGCTAATAACCTTGGCAAAGGTCTAAATCCAACTCTTCTTTTTCCAGCAATGGATAAATAATAGGGTAGATTGGGCTTTTTAACCTTAGTATGGCAACCGGTCTAGGAGAAGGAAAGACTCTGTATTGAAACCTTTTAAACTCTGTTTAAATATTGACCTTGTCTCCCATCCACCTTGAGTGAAGGGGTTGGTGAATATGTTGTATAGCCATATCAATCACAAACGTTATACATATGCAAAAACTCAGGCGGACTCGATTACACAGCCGACTCCGTTGTTCACGTACGAACGTTTATTAACTTCTTGACTTCTGCGTTCGGTTCTTCAACACGAGGAGAGAGAGACACACAATTCTTAATCATTCTATACTAACAAAACTCAAACGCTCGGTACATCTTGTAGTCTTTAAGATCTCTGTCGGTAGAGATCTGCAGAACTCCATGGTCAGACTTCAACTTCTCAACATCATGGTCTTAACTCAACTTTAACTCTCGACATGGTCAAAGTCAACTCCCAACTGGACTGGCCCCAGTCGAGTACCCAACTCGACTGGCCTACAGTAAAACTCAACTGGCTGGCCCCCATTAAACTACCAAATCGACTCGCCTAAAGTCGAGTACCCAACTGACGTATTTTTCAAAATACCCAAATTCTCAGCCCATCGCTTCCAGGCATGACGTCATTCACACTCCAGTACCATTTCCCACCCTGGGGTTTATTATGACAGTTGTGATTGTCATATCCTCTGAGTGCGAGCGTAAACTGTACCCAATGTCTGTGCACCTGAACTAAGAGCCGAATAGTTCAAAGTCCAAACAAAGTGAAGGGTAAAATGTAATCATCGAAAAATGATTAATATAAAAAATCATTCCGTAATTATATAACAAATACACATTTGAAACTACGCAAGTGCGCAGATTCTTTCTGTTATATAGTATCGAGTAGTGGTGGCCCTGAACAAAAGAAAGTGGAGAGGCTTCTGTTTGGGAAAACACTCACAAAGCGTAAAAAATAAGACAAATACCTTAAAAAGATAATTGCCTAATTTTAAATACTGGGCAGAATTATTGAAGATTTAATGTTATAAAACAGTTGTAACCGAACAAACGGTTACTAAATGAGAAACAACCAAAATGGCGGTTGTAAATGAAATGGAAATCTTTATAACTTTAACAAAATACAATACTCGCCCGAGGCATGAAGAAGATAACCCACTGCGAGTGATGAACTACTTAGCATACTAACCTCCTCACAAGAGTGTCCACAGACTGCAAAACTAAAATCAAACAATACATTAGAAGAAAATGGCAAGCATTATGGGACATGTTCCCAAATAAACTATATAGACATCAACCCAGTATCAAACTAGAAACCGGAGAACCATTACCTAACCGAAGACAAGATATAATATTAAGCAGAATCAGAATCGGACACACATACCTAACACATGACTATCTGTTCAAAGGGGAAACTGCACCCCAGTGTACCTGCTGCAATCAGCTACTCACTGTCAATCATATATTGGTTGACTGCAAAAATATGAGAAAATTCGCAAGAAATCTTTCCCTACAACAAGCCTCACCCTGCTATTCAAAGATGTACCTGCTCCTCAAATAATAGAGAATCTAAAAAAAATAAACTGCTTCCAGCTCCTATAGAACAAGCAATAAATGCTCAAAATCATTGTATTTGTTTTCAAATTATACATATGATATATATGTATAAGCTATGTTTGGCATTGAATGACCCACAGAGGTTGATATGCCTTAAAACCAAAACACCACCACCAACGTATTTATGAGGAATGGGATATACACATTACTGTTCACCGTTAGGGTATATAACAAAAATATTGTAGTAGAAACATTGGTTGGATTGGTTTATTTGTTCAATCGCATATCAACCTTTGTGGGTTATTTAATACCAAAGCCATCTTTGTAGAAGAACAGTAGCGTCACTATTTAAACCATAACTGCAAGAATAAGGGAATGCATACTTTTCCCAAGGGTATTAGTCTGAAATTGAATGCAATAGCACAATTGGAGTTCGAACCCGTATACTACGATGTCACAGCTCAACGCATTAACCACTATACAACATGTCCCCCCCAAAAAAGACTAACAAAACTAAATAAGAATGCACATAAAATATTTCACTTATTTCTATCTTACTTTGATTGACTTCTATGTAAAATTATAGATAGGAATACATTATATATGTGGAAATATTCTAACATATTAATATTGGGCTATGAAAAAATTAAAAATTAAAAATCAAAAATTAAATACCCCATTTTATCATATTTAAAATTAAATTATGTCATTGAATTTATTTGAAAATAAGATGATTTTAGCGAAGAATAGAACAGCCCGGATGCTAGCTCTTCACATCACTCCAGGTTTTCGTTGCTAACTTTTCCTAATTTAACTATTTTACTAAGAGGGTAAAGAATAGAATTATAGCTATTTCTTAATGGATTTCTTTTAAGATTTATCAACGGGATTTTTACTCACATCTAATAATTGCAAAGAAATATTTATTAAAACCAAAATTCAAATTAGCCTTGACATTCACTCTGTACACCACTGTTTGGTTATTTATATAAATATAATTGCATGTTGTAGTAATCTACAAAGCTTTTTGCTTAAATGTGACACAAGGCTATATGAATGGGGCACCCAATGACACTCAAACTCACTCGTGTATGTTTGCTAGTCTAGCTTGCTAAACATTACAACACCAGAGGTGCCATTGATTACATGTTAGTCGTATTTACATAAGGCCAAGAGGATTAATAATATAAAATAATTTTCATAATTAAAACTTATCATTCCCACTTTCTGCGATGGGGCAGCTATTTCGTAACAAAGTATATTTGTATGGGGTGAATTCCTAACGCCGCCTGGCCTTGATATTTTTCGTCTTTTAGACTGGTTGCTTTTTCAAAGCTAAAAAGTCAGTCTGCCCAACTATTTATTAAGCCCAGACAGCTGGGGCTGTAGAATACACTAGATGCATCACTGCAGAGGGGTAAGACTCCTTGACCTAAACGAGTGTCCTAGATATGACTCGAAACAATCTGATATTAAGGCTCCATTAATGCTGGAGCTTTTGGTAATGCAGAGTTCCCCTACATTGCAATTGCTCCCAGGTCCACTCCGGCTTGGAGCGGTAACTCACGATAGGGCCCTATCTATGGGTCAAATAGAACTGTTTTACATTTAAAATGAGTGAAACCAAATGACTTATGGTGAATGGCATTGTTTGAAATAGAACTGTTTGATCACTTAAATGTGTATTAAAAATGACTGACATTTAATTGAATTGTTAGTGATATATAACAATACTTTGAACCATTTCACTGCGTGCAAACAAATGAGTAGTGTTAAATAAACTAATCTGTGTTAAAAAGAAATACTTGAAACCATTTAACTTTGAGCAAAAAAGAATAACTCAGGCTACAGTGTATAAAGAGGATTTGAATAAGTTATAATGGTTGATATGCCATATAACTCTACCAAACCAAATTATATATATCTGATACGTATGTATAAAGACGATTTCGCATAAAATAACCCACAAAGGTTGATA
>OY757924.1:54957412-54997412 GCA_963585895.1 Sepioteuthis lessoniana | reverse complement strand
AGATCAAGGAAAGGAGGTGAAGGAGCAGAAGGAGGAGGAGGAGGAGGACAGGCAGTAGTAATAACGAAGGAATGAAGGTAAAAATGTTACAAGTGTGAAGTTAACTTTGAGCGTTTGTATGATACATTAAAATTTAACAGATTGTTTAATAGATAGATAGATAGATAGATAGATAGATAGATAAACTTTGAAAATAATGTGATAAATAATGAAAACAGACATATGAAAAGAGATAGATAGATAGATAGATAGATAGATATGAACAGTACAAGTCAAGATAGAGAGATAGTCTGAGGAAATGCTTCAAGAGAGGTCCCCGCGGACTTTCTCGAAACCTATGTATGGCACTAGACCTTGGTGTCTAGTTCAAGCCATAACCCAGCATACGGGCCCGGACCCACATTTGGGTTCGTGACACTGCTTGCCTCATCAGGCTCACATTGCACCAAGTGAGCAAATGAGCAGCATAGACCAGCAGGGTTCGAGTCTCGACTCATTCCCAACCTTCCCCTCCCCTTTATCCCCACTTTAATCGGCTTTCGGGCTTTTGACCATGTATCAAGTCGTGTCTGGTGGGAGGCAGCGACAAATAAATAAACTGAGGAAATGCTTCTATTAACAGTCCAGCAAATACTATTTCTGCCATGTGCATATATATATATATATATATATATATAAAGAAAAAATTATATATATATATATATATGTAATTTTTTTCTTTTTTTCTTGATCAAAAGAGAGTAAAAAAAGAAAATATTTCAAAATGAATTGGTCCACTAAGAGATTTATATTTTTTTAAATTATTCATTTCGTTCTAACAAACGGGTATGTTTCCAACATGTTGCTTTCGTCGAAGAACTTTTAGTCATTCTCTTGGCTTTTTGCTTAGATGTGGTCCAAGGTCATATAAATGGGGCACTCAATGATACTCGAACTCAATCTTGTAGGTTTGCTAGTCGACTTGCAAACCTAGACGAGTGCATTCGATTCTCATTGAGAGCCCCATTCATATGGCCTTGGACCATATCTAAGCAAAAAGCCAAATATATTACTAAATATACTTATATATATATATATATATATATATATATATATATATATATATATATATATATATATATATATATATACTAATCTAATATCTACCAGTATTCACGGTACCAGAAAAAAAAAAAAACCTGGCCAGGAACAAGAGAAAAAAGTATCTCGAATAACCGCCCAGGGGAAAAAGAAAGATAAATTGGGTCAAAAAGAAAGAAAAGGCCAACCTCGTCCGACCCCTTGAAAAAAAATCAAGGGATACGCAGTCAGTGGTCAAAAGAAAACCAAAAAAAAACCCTCCACGAATCCTGCAATGCTACAATTACTAAAGTGCTCAACACCAGACAATGGAGCCAATTATAAAATTAATTTAGGTTAATTTTATATATATATATATATATATATATATATATATATATATATATATATATCCGCTTAGGCTTCAAGGAAAGATGATGAATTTACCATTATATGGTACAATCTAAGACTATCTTCCAACACCCAGAAGGAAAATAGCTCATTCCAGTGTCAAGGACAGATAACCACTAGGTCTGGATTTATCGCCAAAATCCAATATGAATCAAAGCTATAGAAATAGTGTGCAATGTATTTGGAACTACATCAACACACTTTAATACTTGTGTCAGGTTCTAAATGATAGAGATTATTTCTAATTGTCCTTCCGCTAGTATTCGCCATGAACAGGATCTCCATTATGCCTCGATTTTGATGCGAAATCTGGACTGAATAAAAGCCTATTAAGCATTAGTGGCTTTAATCACACTCACACAATCTCACACACATACACATTCATACAGACAATACATACGTATATATTTATATATATATGTATTATCCAACGCCTCAGTACAAGCAGAATATGACACAAGTGCATTTTAAAGCTATGTTTAACAGGTGTGAATAAATAGTTTTCCTTCTCTTAGACTGGTTGTCACACCAAATTTTAATAACTCAGTCTGACATACTATTTCCCCATAGCTGGGAGAGAAATAGATGCATCACTTTCGCAAGAGTATTAGCGCAATGTGAAATGCACACTTTCTCGTCCAGGACTTGAACTCGGGTCACCGTGTCCATTTCTTACGATGATAAGTCTTACACAACAGGAACCTCCATACTTAATATATATATATATATATATATATATATATATATATATACTCATCCACAGACAGATCTGTTTCGTTCTATCAGAACTCATCAGTGTGGCTAGACATACAAGCTTCCCGTAGCTGGGATCGAAACCCGGTTGACTCAAACGCTAATCCGAGACTCTACCTATATATATATATATATATATATATATATATATATATATATATATATATATATATAAACAAGCAAAAGCAAAAAAAACATTTACACAGAGCAGAGGTTTTCACGGACAATTAACTTCAGTAGGACGTTCACACGAGTTCAAATCCTGAAACAGGCTAATTGCATTTCACATAGCATTGATATCCTTGGGAAAGGTATGAATCCAATTATTCTCCTTCCAGCTATGGGTAAATAGTAGGGCAGACTGGTTCTTCATTCTTGGTGAGGCATCTAGTCTAGGAGAAGGAAAACTCTGAATTCAAACTTGTAAACTCCGCTTAAAAATTGACCTTGTTTCATATCCTGCCCGATCGGAGGGGTTGATAAATAAGGACGTTCACAGATACAAATATGGAAGTAAACAAAAACTAATAGTATATATGTACATGTATATACTTACATGTTAACATGTGTACACACACACACACACACACACACATACACAAAGAATACATACTTATATATACAAAGAACATACGCAGAGAACATCGGTCTTCACGGCCAATTAACACCAATGGGACTTTCACAGACACAAATCCTAGAAAAAGTCCATATCAAAATTTTACTATGAAATAAGTGACCGAAATTTATCATGCAAAATCTCCCGAAGAAGACATAAGATTTGAAACTCATGTAACGCGCAAGTATATGATATAATAAAAACCTCAAAACCAAATTTACAATCATTTTAGACCTATTCATTAAATAGCCAACAAGTGTTGATATACCATAAAATACTAGATAACTAACCAAACAAAACTCTCTCACACATGGATGTGTATATATATATATATATATATACTTATATACAAGTAAAGTTGGCGACCGTAGTTAAGGGCGATCCAAACACTCCCCTTTCAATAGCTACAACACAAAGGTGTTGGGGAGGGCGCTACTTTACCCTTGATTCGTACCTTTTAATGCTGAGTGTTAAGGAAGGAGGTATCAAGTTCTATTTTTAAGTCTTAGGTATGACGCGACCTGGGACAGAATCCTGGTCTCCCGGGGCATTGTCGAACACTCTACCCACTAGACCAATGACCCGGTATGAATAAAAGCATAAATGTATATAAATAGAGACATTTCTTTATATATATATATATATATATATATATATATATATATATATCTTTTGAAGAGTGTACATTTAGGCAGCAAGTTATTATTCAGGCAAGTTTTATTAAAGACAATGGAACACTGTTTATTATTTTAATTGTAATTTTTCAAGTCCTATTTTTCTTGTATCCAGATCTAGGTGGTAAAGGAATTGTCCCATATATTCTACCCAAGCAGCTTCGACCATACTTTTGGTCGTCATCAGGGGTCATGTGTTTTAGTTGACAGTTTGATTTTGAAGTGTTTTGTTTTGAAGTTGTCGGTTGGAACGTTTTCAGCGTTTTGTTTTAAAACGTTCAGTGTGAAAAGATTGAGTAAAAGAATTTTAGCCATTAAAAATATTTAATATGTTGGTGCCTGTGTTAAATGCTAATTTCATTTATGTTTATCGGGTCATTGGCCAAGTGGGTCAAGTGTTTGCCAGGGGTCCAGGAGAAGTGGGTTCAATCCCAGGTTGCGTCATACCAAAGACTTTAAAAATGGTACTTGATACATCCTTGCTTAACACTCAGCAATATAAGGTAAGTATCAAGGGTAAAGTAGAGCAATTCAGAAAAAGGAGCAGCGCCCTCCCCTACGCCGCGGTGTAGCAGCTATTGTAAAGGGAGTCTTCTGGTTGCCCTCGACTACGGTCGCCAACTTTTATTTATGTTTGATTTAAAAAATATGCACATTCCTTCTAAGATTTGTAATCGTTTTTTATTATTGTTTTTATATATAATTTTGTATTATCGGTGAGAATCTTCTTATATATATATATATATATATATATATATATATATATATATATGCATAGCTCCATCTAGTTTCTGTCTTATTTTTTCAGATATCATCAGTTGCGATCATGGGTTGGACCGGTACACACCGTAAGTTTGGTGTTAATTTTTTTTTAAATTGGTAAATCAATGAATGATACAGCTTTTGTGATCATTTCATCTTACTTCGGAATGATTCTGTTCCGGGTCGAAAATCAATACTACTATGGGTTAAAAATTCTATTGGGAACAGTATCATTCTGACCTAACATGAAATAAGCGCGAAAAGCTCTCTGCGTAGTAATGGCAGATTCACGGATCATAAAAAAAAGTTTCAACAGCAAACGCAATCTATGCGCCATTATCCTAACTGATCGTAAAAAAAAATGATAAAAAATTAGCTAGGTGGAGTTGCCATTACCATTTGCCTAAGTTTGCTTGAATCGCAGAGTTGATAGTTTATAATCTTGAAGGTATTTCTGTTGTACACTGTTTTAAAACAGGTTTATTTTCGTACGATATTCCTCAACGTTTTCACAAAATAGTGATTTTATTCTCAAAGTCCGACGAATTGTATTCATGAATACATAGGCGCCTAGAACAGCAAAATAATGTCTTTCTCAAACAACAACAACATCCATGGAAAAAATATTGGTGCACAAGTCACAAAGAAATGGATAAAATCCTTAAATCTTGAAAATAAAACAGAATAAAAACCAAATTGTATCACCATTTATGGCAAGATTATAATGAAAACAAGTCAATATTCCACTACATGAGACCTCGGGTGATGTAAAGATTTTCAAGCTAGACGACAAAAACTTCATGAGTGAGTTCGAGTCTCATTGGGTGCAATATTCATTCGGCCTCGTGCTACATATTGGCAAAAAGCGAAGTAAATAACTAAATGTCATAGACGTTAAAATGACCTAAACTAACCTCCTGCCAACTTTAATGTACGATTTAATATAATTTACTTCTAGAATTATTTTACAAAATACACAATATTAATACTTTCAAATGCATTAATTGATAGTTTTTAATTTTGAATTAAGGTTAGGCTAAGCTGTTAGGTTTAATGGCTTATCCACTTTTGATGGTTATTTAATGCCAAATCCTATTTATACATATGCGATTCTTAAGTGCATAGGTTTGGTTTATTTTTTTAATGACATATCAACCTTTGTAGGTTATTTAATGCCAAAGCCATTCCCCAAGAATAACAGTAGTGGTACTATTCAACCCATAGCTGGGAGGATAAGGGGGTTCATTTGCTCGAAAATGAACGTAATAGCGCGACTCGAGTACGAACTCTCTTACTACGATTCCGCAGTCCCTCGCTTTAACCATTACCTCTCCAGGACACCCCCTCTAGTGCGTAGTTTATTGGTAACTTTTTTTTAAACGAGTTAGAGCTGCCGGATAAACGGTTGATTTCTCTCATTAGTTTCTTTTATAAGCTCTTATATTGACTCAGAGAAGATATCCAATGGGAACATCGCAGGTTCATGCTGGATTAACTGATGTTAAAGTGAGTTCTATCGTTAGCTGCCCTCTTTTACAGTTAGATAATTTCATGCATCACTACCTAATGCTAAAAATTCTATCTGAAGACAGTTAGATGGTTTCTACGATTGCTATCTAACACTAATAGTTCTATTTGGGCACATTTAAATGCTTTCAAGTACTGCAATCTCATGCTTATTATTCCATTTCATATTAATCATTTTTTTGCATAGTTAAATGGTTTCAAGTATTGCTTTTTAACACTAATAATTCTCTTTGATATTAATGATCCCTAGTGAAAAATTGAACAGTTCTTTTTTACCCATTGATGAGGCCCTATTAGATACTACCGCTCCGGACCAGAGTGGACCTGATTAATTAATATTCATGGAAAAAAGTGAAAGCAAAAGTTTTTCTGACAATTATTTCTCTGTTAGAGACAAAGAGGCACTATTCAGATATGGCTGCTTCTGAAAGGAACAAATGCTAGAATCGGACCAAGATTAGCAGAATTTAGGAATTTTAGAGGAAGTACGCGTAGCAAACGTGGCTCAAGCGAGTTGTACTTAGATTATGGTCAATTTATGTAAAATTTGGTTTCTTCTTAATTTCATTTTTTAATTATAAAGTTATTAAAATTTTTTGCTGGTGTAATTTTGCATAATCTTAGTTATGCATAAATTACACAACCTGCATAAATTTCAATATCTTCCTCTAAACGGAACGCATTTTAATTTCAAGTTAAACTCTGTCAGCTTCGTCTGTAAAATACGCCAACTGGATCACTGTAGTGGCGTAAAATCCCATTCCCAACGAATGTCCTTGATATGACATTAAACCATCTGATGGAGAGGCTCTAGTCTAGGAAATGTGAAGTATTTCTTTATTGCCGTTATTCCAAGGTTCACCCTGACCTGTACTCTTAGTACCTAATCATGTCCTATCTATCACTCAAATACAACAGTTAAATATTTTCTAGACTTGAAACAGTTTAAGTGTGTGAAAAATGTCTGTTGTTTAATTGAATTCGGATCACAATGAAGTATTTGAAACCATTTAACAGTGGGCAAACCATATACCGACCCCTCCGCTCGGGCAGGATATGACACATGGTCAATTTTTAAGCGGAGTTTAACAGGTTTCAATTCAGAGTTTTCCTTCTCGTAGACTAGTTGCCTCACCAAGGCTGAAGAACCTAGTCTGCCCTACTATTTACCCATAGCTGGAGGGAGAATAATTGGATTCATACCTTTTCCAAGGTTTTTAGTGCCATGTGAAATGCAAACGAATGAATAATGTAGATAAGAATTGCTCATGTTAAAGAGCAATACGTGAAACCATTTAATTGTGGGCAAACGAATGAGCGCAAGCACGTTAAAATGGGAACTACAAACTATTCGTTGACAAATCGTATCTATTTTCTATATAAATGTATAAAGATTATATGGCAAAAAACAATTTACCAAAGTTGAAATGTCATAATATTCTGTTACATATTCACAATGCTATGTGCGAAATGGACATATCATGTTCATAACGATACAACATAGGAATCTCGGAATTCAAAAACAGATAACGACTTCTTGTTCAGGTACGAAACCATTTTATTAACTTTGAGTTTAAGGTTTCGACGTAAGGAGGAGAGACACAATCTTCTATACTGTCTTATTCATTTGGCTCCCGTCTCGAGCGGCCCCCATCGGGCACAAGTTCGCCTCGCGTCTGCGAGCTCCAAAAGTCGAACCTCTTCGTTTGGCGTCTAGTACTCAACTCCTTAACTTTGTTCAAATCTCCACAAACCTCTGCGCGCTTCCAGTGCGTGACGTCACCCGCACCCTGTCACCCGTTTTGTCTCGGAGTATTGTGACATCTGAGTGACATGTCCGCTCTGTGCGCGCTCACACGTTACCACCTGCATCAAGGTTGCACCCAACTAACCCATGTGCTGAGCCGAAAGGTTCTCAGCCTAACTAAACTCAAAGGCATGAACCGAAATCCCTCGGCTATTATATAACAATTCAGCCAACCAACCTAATGCATTCTTAATTTTCAAAACTGATGATCATCATTGATTCCTGTCGTAATTTAGCATAGATTTTAATACTATTATATGAGTAGGCCACCTGAATATTAAGAAGTTTAAATCTGTCTCAAGGTCAGTAATTTTGTCTTTTACATTATTTACGTATTTAGAACTAAATGAACGTATTAAATCTTTTTTTCATTTCTTAAACTGAGTCTGTATTTTTATTTTCCATACTACATTGTAAAGTTACATGTAGACTTTTTCCTGCTGTTTCTCTATTGATTTCTATGATTTTCTTGCTTAAACTTGTTTTTTGTCTTAACGGATTTTCAGTGGGAAGTCAGAAAAAAAAAAGCAGACGTAAAAACAAAAACACCCCCCTAAAAACCGTCTTTATGTGGCTTAGAAAAGGCTGACTATATCCCCTGCAGAGGAGTAAAACCTCACAAAAATATGTGAAATTCAAGTTCTGGAGCCCTGAGGAATATTCCAGTAACCATTTATTGCCATTATTCCCAGCTCCGTTCGATCCCTAGTGATTGTACCTCTTAAGCTTCGATCTATGGGTAAAAATGATCTGTTTAAAAACTATTCGTATTTGATAGGAAAACTTGATACTATTTAAACTATGTTTTAAGAATAGTGATTTGAAGCTATAATTGTTTACATTGGCTTATTTTTAGTTGCTTGAATCCATTTAACTGTGTGCAATCAAATTTACTTTAGTAAATAGAAATAATTGAAGCCATAAAGTTATTAATATTGAATAAGAATACTTGAAAACGAACAATTGTGTACAAATTATTAGTATTAAAAAGGAACACTTGATATCATATACACACGTACAAAATACTCTCAAGAAACCACTACGTAAAAAATAAATATAAATGTACAATAAAAACCCACTAGGTATAAGATCTGGTTTGGTTTGGTTTTGTTTTATGGCACATCATCCATTTTTTGTTATTAATGCCAAATCGAGTTTTCTAGATTTAAACAGTTCTATTTCAAACAATTCAGTTTAGGATAAGTACACAGTTTCAATGTCAAAAACAATTCTGTTTCAAACAATTCTATTTAATATAAGTATATTTTTGTGTACACAAAGTTAAAAGTCAAAATAGTTCTATTTCAAACAATTCATTTCCGCATACAAAACAGTTCTATCTCAAAAAATTCAGTTTAGCATAAGTACACAGTTTGGTTCTATTTGACCCATAGATTAGACCCTATCAGGTGCAACCAGTCCGGGCCACAGTGGACCTGAGAGCGATGACAATAAAGGTGTATTCTGCATTCCCCAAAGCTCCAGCAGTACTGGAGCCTCACCATCAGATTGTTTAGTGTCATATCCAGGACACTTGTTTAGGGTGTCTTACAAAGGTGGAGTCGGTGTATTCTACAGCCCCCGCCCATTGAGCAACGTGGCGTAAGATAAACTTAGACGGGTTGACATAGCGTTATAATCAATCACTGAATTAATCAATTATATTTTTAACATATTTTGATGTAAATTAACTCCACTAAATCTTTATTTTTCTTATTCCTATTTTAAACTTAGTCTATATTTCCATTAATTGTAAAGTTCAATGTAAGTTTTTTCTCCGTTCTTTCTCTGATAATGTTTTTGTGATTCTTACTTATTTAAATATATTTGCCTTTTATGTGTTTTTTCACGTATTTTCAATGATGTGTCACAAAGAAAAGAGAAACAAATACAAAAACAATCTCTCCAAATGAAAACATAGATACAACCATTTAAATCACAAGCATTGATTATATAAAAACAACAACGTTAGTTTTAAAATATACTTGTCCAGTGCATTATTCAATATGCACAAGTTTTATAATATCATAGGGCCTTTATTGGCATTAGATATTTTTTACAAGAGCATAAGATTGATTGATCTTAACCTGTCTGGAGTTATTTAGTGCTAAAGGTTAAGTAGACGCGTACATTTTACGCTTAGGAAGTAATCGTCGAAGGATATGAACTCATTGACTTGAGCTCAAATCCTAAGAGACTGGGTTTCAATTCGTGATGATGTCCTAGGGAGAGATATGAATCAGTCAATGCTCCCCCACAGTTAGCTATGGGTAATTACAACAGATTGGGCTCTTTAGCCTTGGTAACCAGTCTAGAAGAAGGAAACAGTTTAGAAGAAGGAAACAGTTTAGAAGAAGGAAACGGTCTCGAAGAAGAAAATTCTAATAAGCTGTGCTCTGCTTTAAATGACCCTGTGTCGTATCTTGTTCGTTGCTATTTCTTAAGAGTTTTTTTTTCTCTGGATCGTCCGAGATTGTTTTTTAATAAGTGGTTTAGTGATTATGTTGAGAGATTACATAGTATGGTATTGATATTAACATTTAAAGTTTTTGGTATACTTTTATTTCTCTCTTACCCAGTTGGCTGTGGCTGTAGAATACACCGACTGCTTCTCTGTAGAGGGGTAAGGCCCGCCCCACAACGAGTGTACAGGATATAACACTAATCAATCTAATAGTGAGATTCCAGTTATACTGGAGCTTTGGAGAATGCTGCGTACTCCTTCATTGCCATCACTTCCAGGTCCACTCTGGGCCGGAGTGGTACCAACTGAGAGAGTCCAATCTATGGGTCAAATAAAACTAAACTGTGTCCTTATGCTAAAATGACGTTTTTAAAAATAGAACTGTTTTTGTATGCTAAACTTAATTGTTTGAAATAGAACAGTTTTGACTTTTAACTGTGTGTGGATAAAAACTATACTTATACTAAACTGAATTGTTTGAATTAGAAATGTTTGACTAAACTGAATAGCTTGAAATAGAAATGTTTTCGACAATTACACTGTGTACTTATGTTTAACTGAATTGTTTGAATTAGAACTATTCATTTGTATTTAATGGATTTGGCATTAAATAATCTACAAAGGTTGATATGCCATTAAACCTAACCAACCAACCAACTTGTTTCTCTCAACAACGACAAAATGTCGTCTTCATTGTCTTTTTCAAATAGATCTTTCATATAACTTGCGTTAAAAAGCGTTGTCTGATGAGAGTGAAAGACTCGCATTCTATATGAAAAAGTTTTAAATTGTAGAATTCATGACACGCTATACTTTGTCGTTGTTCTTCCTGTTGTAAGATAAAGGACAGTGTAAGTCTGGTTTGACCAATGTGCAATTTAGATATAGTGAAATGTACCATAATTGGTATAGGGACTTATAAAAGAAAGTAATTAGCAAAGACAATTATTTTAAAAAATTAATTGGGGATCATAAATTCAATTAGCACCTGGATAAATCTTGGAACGACCAAGGATCGAACCCTTAAATAAACTTAGCTTTAACTTAGTAAAATGTAACCGAAGCAGGTGTTATATAATGACTTTTGACATAGATTTGGGGTTCGTTCCTGGTGATCCCGTATGCTTTGACAAGCTATCACGTTGTGATTAGTAAACAGGGGGGTGGCAGTGTGTCAGGGTAGGCCGGTCGAGCTGGTGTGTAACCGGAAGGAGACCACGTGATATGAGAACCACGCGGTCAGATTTTTACAGTCAGTCCAGTCAGAATCGAGAGTCGAGCCAAAGATACGCAGCCGATCAGAGGCGTTAGTGACGTCTCTTAAGATACGGCTTGCCAGGGGGTGCAAGCGTTAGCACACCCTGGCTCCAGGAAGAAGATATGGGGCAAGAAGTCCCCTTTCTGGGTATATGTCTCTCCATCTATCTCTCAAACTTACAACAAACTGTGTGCCCCTTTCGAGAATAAAATGAGAGAGATATATTTTTATAAAGAAGTGTGTTTCGTTTCGTTAACTGAATCTCGTAAATCATGTTTGATTATCTCGTTGATGAATCCATAAAAACATTACAACACAGGCAGCCTGAGTTTGTTTGAAAATGAGTCGATGACCACAACCTTTGTTAAAACATGTAACTGCTGATCTCAACCTTTGATAAAACATATGTAACCGACGATCACAATCTTTGATAAAACATATGTAACAGCTGATTCTAACTTATGTAACAGATATATAAAACATATGTAACTGACGACCACAACCTTTGATAAAATATATGTAACCACTGATTCCAACTTATGTAACGGATGATAAAACATATGTAATCGACGACCATAACTTTTGATAAAACATATGTAACCGCTGATTCCAAATTATGTAACCGATGATAAAAAATATGTAACCGACGACCACAACCTTTGATAAAACATATGTAACCGCAGAACGATACCAAGAAAGACAGTAATTTGGTTTGATAAGTATTTTGAGATACGCGGTAAAACCCATATGTTACTGAAGACGAACGGAACAACTTTTGATTTCAGCTTGAACACTTAATCCGCTCTGTTAGTGGGACTTAGAATGCCAACTGTAGCCCCCGTAGAGGAGTAAGATTCCGCCCAAAATAGGGTTTATTTTGATATGACATTAATCTATATTAAATGAAGCCGCATCAGTTCTGGAGATCTGGGATGTATGAGTACTCCTGCATTGCCATTACTCCCAGTTCCACTTTGACTCAGAGTGATAATATCTGCCAGGGTCCAATCTACGGATAATATAGGTCTGTTTTAAAATTATTACTATTCAATATAAATATGAACGTACAATAATCGTGATTCCTTAAGCTCTAGGTAAAAAATAACTCTAGACGGATCAACCTGCTATAAAACTCAATCTATCTACACTTAGATAAAACAAGACATTTTATAAACATTTGAAGGTGGAGTGCAGATGCCAATGATTTTTGCATTGTTATAAAATGTTAAGATGATCAAAATGGCATGTGATCCCATATAAATCTAGGTTCATCCTTTAATTCATGTCAATGATCTGACAAAGGGACGATCATCTGTGCAAGTTAGGGGTCCCACCTCTGAGAACTATGAAAAATGATCACAACCTTTGATAAAACATATGTAATCGCTGATTCCAACTTATGTAACCGATGATAAAACATTTATAACCGACGAACACAACCTTTGTTAAAACATATGTAACCGCTGATTCCTACTTATGTAACTGATGATAAAACATATGTAACCGTTAAAGTGATTTCTCAATATTTCTATGTCGATTGGCTTCACTGTTCTCGTGGTGCAATGGTTAAAACGATGGACTGTGGAATCGTAGTACGCGAGTTCGAATTCCAGTTGCGCTATTATATTCCCTTTCGGACAAATACTCTTGGGAAAGGTATGAACCCCCTTATCCTCCCAGCTATGGGTTAAATAGTACCACTACTTCTAGGAGAATAGATTTGGCATTAAATAACGTACAAAGGTTGATATGCCATTAAAACAAAAAAAAACCAAACCAAACCAGACCTTCACTACCCCGTTTCTGGGTGATACGATGTTAAACTTTAAATCATCACTGGCTACATTCCTTGCCTAAACTCACGTGGCACAACGATTAAAATTGAGTTTGTAACTGTCTAACAACGCTAGACCCGTCAAGAAGGGTCTTGTATTCCCCAAAATTGTAGTCACTACTTTTTTTGGAAATAAAGCTATACTCGTCAAGAAGGAATGTACCGGAACGGTTTTTCAGTGTGGAGAATGGCACTTAAATCTGCTTGACACACAGACATACATCAATCATGTTTAACACCAACGTTTGGCCACTGGTGAACTCCTAAGTTAATAGTAGCTTTCAATTCTGAACAATACAATTTTTCTAATCTACACAAAATCCAGAAATGATTTTTAAAATATTGGCTGATTGGTACTATTTACCCAACCCCTCCGCTCGGGCAGGATATGACACAAGGTCAATTTTTAAGTGGAGTTTAACAGGTTTTGAATTCAGAGTTTTCCTTCTCCTAGACTAGTTGCCTCACCAAGGCTGAAGTCTGCCCTACTATTTACCCATAGCTGGAGGGAGAATAAGGGGGTTCATACCTTTCCCAAGGGTATTTGCCCGAAAGTGAACGTAATAGCGCGACTGGAGTACGAACTCGCGTACTACGATTCCGCAGTTCATCGCTTTAACCATTACACCACGAGGACACCCCGAAAATTGGCTGATTGGTAGGTTGTTTTTTTTAATGAATTTTAACGGCTTGTCGGCCTATCTTGAGTTATTTTATGCTTTGTGGTTATGGAATAAATTGCGTTGTTAGGGTATATTAACACTTTTTGTCGTGAACAGTTTAAACGATATGCTAGCAACGTCAGTTAATCTGTGTTTTATGGTATATCAACCATTGTGGGTCATTTAATGCAAAATCATGCTTATATATATATATATATATATATATATATATATATATATATATATATATATATATATATATATATATATATATATATATATATATATATATATATGTGTGTGTGTGTGTGTGTGTGTGTGTGTGATTTGTAAGCGGTTAGTTTATAGGTAACTTTCCTTTAAAAGAATTGTTAGACCTTATTTGTTATTTTGCACACAGTTTATTGGTTTTAAATATTCCTATCTAAACGTGGTGTAATGGTTATCGTCGTAGGAAATGTACACGGCGACACGAGTTCGAATCCTGGACGAGACTGGTTGCATTTCACATAGCACTAATACCCTTGGAAAAGGTATGAATCCAATTATTCTCCCTCCAGCTATGGGCAAATAGTAGGGCAGACTAGGTTCTTCAGCCTTGGTGAGCCAACTAGTCTAGGAGAAGGAAAACTCTGAATTCAAACCTGTTAAACTCCGCTTAAAAATTGACCGTGTGTCATATCCTGCCCGAGCGGAGGGGTTAGTAAATATGAATATTCTTATCTAGACCTAATAATTCTATCAAATGTTAATCAATGTTAATCAAATTGTTTCGGGTATGAATCAATTGTTTACACACACAATAGTTGAAGCCCTTAAAACTAACACTAATAAGTTAAATCGTTTAAGTATTGTTATATAACATTAGTAATGCTATTTATTATATATTCCTATATAATATAAATAACTTGCACAAATAACTAATAATAATAATCTTTAGTAAATGATTAAACAGTTCAATTTGACCTATAGATGGAAGCCTAACAGGTATTGTTAATCAAAGTTTACCTGGGAGTAATGGCAATGAAAAGGTATTCAACTTTCCTCAAGGCTCTAGGACTGGAGCTTCACCATCAGTAAAAAACTGTCAAATACACATTCGCAAGGAGATAGAAAATGTGAATGGTTTCAATACAGCTAGGACAGACTTTTAACATTCGTATGGCAAGCGGTCTGAATACAAACTTATTTACCTCCACTTAAAAAATCACCTTGATCACATCCTGCTCGTCTGGTTTCGTTTCGTTGGCAATATCAACTTTTATGGGTAAATCAATGCCAAATCCTGTTTTTTTTTCTCATATATATACATATATGACTTGTAAATATTTTAAACGAGCCTGAGTTCATTCTTTTTTTAAGAGTTTAATGGTTTCAAGTATTTCTACCTGACACGAATATTTCTATTTACTATTAATCGTTTATTTGCACACAGTTAAATTGTATAAAGTATTGCTATGTAACAGTAACAGAACATTATCAGTCCGCATACCTTGAAATGGTTACAAGTATTGCTATTTAACACTAGTTATTCTATTCAGCATTACTCGTTCGTTTGCACGCATTTAAATTGCCCCAAGTATTGCTTTGATTCCCTAACACTCAATTAAACATCAATTATTTCTTTATACACAGTTAGATATTCTAACAGTTCTTTTTCAAACAATTCCATTCACTATAAGTAATTTGTTTGCACTCAGTTTAAATATCAAACAGTTCTATTTGACCAATAGATAAGATCCTATCAGGTGCTACCATTCTGAGATAAAGTGGACCTGGAAGGGATGTCAGTGAAAGCTTCGGCATTACTGGAGCCTTGCCGTCAGATTGTCTAGATTTGCTTTGGTTTCTTTGTTTAATGGCATATCAACCTTCGTGGGTTATTTAATGCCAAAGTAATCCTTCTAGAAGAACTGCAGAAATGCTATTTAATCCATAGCTAGGAGGATAAAGGATTTCATACCTTCATATTTGTCCGAAAGTGAACGCCATATCACGAATGGAGTTCGAACTCGCCAACTACGATTCCGCAGTCAAGCGCTTTAACCATTATACCATGAGGACACAGCCTCAGATTGTTTAGTCTCATATCCAGGACACTCGTTAGGTGGGTGTCTTACTCCTTTACAGAGAAGCAATCGGTGTATTCTACAGCCCCAGCCGACTGGGCTTATTCTGCTCTTTGTGGAGGAAATAGGTAACTTCATATATTGTAATTGAACAGCTACAGTAAATGGAAGATATATAATTGTTAGCAAATAGGAATTTTTTCCCAGGACTTCTCTGACCCAGAGCAGTAGTAGCTCTTTAGGTCTCAACTATGAGTCAAATATATCTGTTTGAAAATTATTAATATTGCATAGGAATACTTGAAACCATACAACAATGTGCAAGCAAACTCTTATAGACAAATGAAAGGGAAAAATTTAAAAAAAGTGATTGCAATATAATTCTGAAAATATTGCTTTGATTACAAACAAAGATTTACAAATTAATCATATTTCAGCATTAAATAAGCTATAAGGAGTTTATATGCCGTTAAACAAATAAACCAAAGCTATCATAATGGCAGATACTCGTAGAAAAGTTAAGGACGCTCCATTCTCCTCAGATATGAGTTAAATAGTACCAGGATTGTTCTTCAGCAAGAATGGCTTTGGCATTAGATAACTCACGAAGTTTGACATGCCATTTAAAAAAGAAGCCAAACCATAATGCCAAGTAAATTAACTAATCATTATATCATATAGAAAAAGTGGGCGACCAGAAGGCTCCCTTTTCGATAGCTACTACACCAAGGTGTAACGGAGGGCGCTACTCCTTTCCTTTGATTAGTTCTCTTTACCCTTGATACGTACCTTGTATTGCAGAGTGTTAAGCAAGGAGGTATCAAGTACCATTTTAAAAGTTTTTGGTATGACGCGACTTGGGATTGAACCGAGGTCTACTGGACCATTGACGAACGCCCCTATGATTGTGTGAAAATTATTTGTCTTGAACAGAAATACTTGAAATTATATAACTATGCACAGGTGACATTAATATTAGTCGACTTTACCAAGGCCTTCGATTCCATTCACAGAGGAAAGATGGAACAAATCCTACTAGCGTACTAAAGAAACCGTTGCAGCAATAACGATTCTCTATAGAAACACCAAAGTAAAAGTACGATCACCAGATGGAGACACAGAATACTTCGACATTGTAGCAGGAGTACTACAAGGGGACACGCTAACTCCATACCTCTTTATCATTTGTCTAGACTACGTACTTAGAACATCGATTGACAAAATCAGAGAGAACGGTTTCGAGCTGACAAAGAAAAGAAGCAGAAAGTACCCCGCAAAAACAATTACCGAAGCCGACTACGCCGATGACATAGCGATACTGGCAAATACACCCAACCAAGCCGAAACACTAATGCATAGTTTGGAACGAGCAGCCGCAGGTATAGGCCTCTATGTTAATGCACACAAAACGGAATATATGTGCTATAATCAAACGGGGGACATCTCCACTCTAGACGGAACCCCTCTTAAACTAGTAGACAAATTCACTTACCTAGGAAGCAGCGTCAAATCAACCGAAAAGGACATCGACACGAGGTTAACGAAAGCATGGACAGCTATCAATAGGCTATCGATTATATGGAAATATGACCTGACCGATAAAATGAAACGCAGTTTCTTCTAGGCAGCGGTCGTGTCGATACTGCTATATGGATGCACTACATGGACTCTTACAAAACGGCTGGAGAAGAAGCTAGACGGCAATTACACAAGAATGCTGTGAGCAATCTTGAACAAGTCCTGGCGGCAACACCCCACAAGACACCAACTGTACGGCCACCTGCCTCCTATCACGAAAACTATTCAAGTTAGACGAACCAGACATGCATGACACTGCTGGAGAAGCAGGGACAAACTCATAAGAGATGTACTATTATGGACCCCCACACATGGCCATGCAAAAGCAGGACGACCAGCATGAAGATACATTCAGCAACTATGTGAGGATACAGGATGTTGTCCAGAACACCTGCCTGAGGCGATGAACGATAGGGAAAAGTGGCGAGAGAGGGTCAGGGATATCCGTGCTACCAGCACGACATGATGATGATGATGATGATGATGATAATCGTTCACAGACGATTATCATTATTAAATAGGAATAGTTACTTGAAACCGCATAACTAAGAAAATGCTGACTTAGGCATTAAATAACCCAACAAGGGTTGACATGCCATTTAACCAAACAAACAAACAAACCAAACTCAGCCAAACCAAATTATCAATTAATCCCTACATTGTAATGCAACATTTGACACAAGAGTCTATGCTTTTAGTCGGAGTGTGGTAAGTGTTCACACCATTTTGGATCTGAATGTTGGTTGATACGAATAGAGGTGTCCACGTTATCGTTAGTAATGTTGCACTGGCGATAATATGACCTCTAATGCATTTCTGCATTGGAAGAAGGATATATTATTTTCTGCATTTCTTCTAGATAGGAACAGTCCGAAGTGACAAGAAGAACGAAAAGCAAGGCAAATCTTGACGAAGAAAATAAATACATGAATAAATGAATAAATAAATGTTTAATATCACACTCAAATACCCTCCCCATCCAAGAATTCAGGTATGGCTGGACGCATGCGCAGATGCGAGGCTAACAGAAACGTCCATTATAGCCGTTTGTTTCTATGGAGACGGCTTAAGGTTTAAAT
The DNA here is from genome assembly GCA_963585895.1 of Sepioteuthis lessoniana. Taxonomy (NCBI): domain Eukaryota; kingdom Metazoa; phylum Mollusca; class Cephalopoda; order Myopsida; family Loliginidae; genus Sepioteuthis; species Sepioteuthis lessoniana. Next base: position 54,978,859 of record OY757924.1, on the reverse strand, counting down.
GCATTCGTGCGTTCGCTGCCCAATGTGTACAAGGCTGATTCTGAATACAGCTAACAACATGGCCGATGTCGATCGCATGAGAATTGTAAAAGAAATGGAGGCGATTAGAGACCAATATGATCGCATTAAAAGAAGGGGAAAAACTATTAGACTATATGGGAAGAGATAAGCAGGAATAGACAGGTGAGAGAAAGTAAGAATAGTTGCTCTGTTCGTAAGGATGGAAAAAAAAGATGACGTTGTTGTCGACTGGTCTGAATGATCAGAGAACGGAGACGAGTTGGTTGAGAAAACTAGGAAGAAAAAAGAGACGGTATCCACATAACATAAGAGCATAAGCTTTAAAAATAACAAAGTGTGGAGAGAGACAGAATTCTTAGGGTTCAACATCTCTTCCATTGATCAAGTTGAATACATTTACCAAACCCCTCCACCACTAAGTCACATTCTAAGTGGTGTGAATTTAGATTTTTTTTTCTGCTAGACTGGTTGCCTTGCGAAATCAAAGGAAGTGAGTTTGTAATATTATTTACTCGTAGGTAAAAGGAAAGCAGACTGCTCCACGCCTATCTCAATGACAATCACGAAACGAAACACAAACAGCTTCGTCCAGGATTTGAACACGCAGCCCTAATTTCCTTTATTACGACGACACTCGTTACATAAAGAGCGCCTGCAACTAGATGAAACTTGATACGCATAATATAGCATTCCGTGAACGCTTTTGCAAAGGTCACCATAGAAAGTATCACCAACCCTTTGGTGGAAATAATGGCGGGGTTGTTCTGTGAACCCCAATATATAACGATTTCATGATTCGGTTTCTTTATCTCTTTTATAGGCTGGGATACGAGGAGACAAATTTTTACCGTGAATGGAAAAGGAATGAAGAGTACCAGAAGAGTACTGTTCTTCAAAAACATAGAAACTAGCCAAATAGTGTCTATAGTCCATTTCTTACTGTTTCCACTACCTCAGGGACTAAACAGAGAGAATAAAACAACGAAAGATCCTAACACCAATGTAGAGTTGTATTCTTCCATCCCTGCCTGGCAAATAATTATCACCGTCAAAGAAGAGGCCGGGGCCACGCTACAGTATAAGAAATCAGCATTACAGATTAGCTTTAGAAGTAACTTATAAGAACCACTTCCCAGTGATGTGTATATGTGTGTGCGTGCGTGCGTGTGTGTGTGTGAAAGAGAAAGAGCGAGAGAGTAAAAAAAGAAAGAGACAGACAGACAGACATACCATCTAAAAACAGTTTGAACCGGATCTTCAATAATGATTTAAGTCATAATATAATTTTTTTTTAACCAACCGTATTGTAATAATAACATAACGCCTTCAAATAAGTAGTGTCACCAAAACAGCGCAGAATTAGTGGTGATCCCAGCCTGCCCTATTATTTACCCATAGCTGGTGAGAGAATAGTTGGATTCATGACATTCTCAAGAGTATATGTAAACTAAATCATCCAAGATTTGAACTCTGTCTGCCGAATCCATCACCATTACACCCCGAGCACCTTCATTCTTAACTGTATGTATTTACTTAACCCCTCCACCACAGGCAGGATGTGACACAAGGCCCATTTTTAAGCGGAGTAAAGTAGGTTTGAATCAAGAGTTTTCTTTCTTCTAAATTGGTTGCCTAGCACAAACAGAGGAACACAGTTTCACCTTCTATTTAACATAATCGGGGATAGAACAGATGGTTTTATGCTTTTCACAAAGTAAAACGCTAATAGCCTTATGCTATTAGGATTTGAACTCGTTTCGTCGATTCCATTTCCTTTTATGATACTATTTACCCAACCCCTCCGCTCGGGCAGGATATGACACTAGGTCAATTTTTAAGGCTGAAGAACCTAGTCTGTCCTACTATTTACCCATAGCTGGAGGGAGAATAATTGGAATCATACCTTTCCCAAGGGTATTAGTGCTATGTGAAATGCAATCAGTCTCGTCCAGGATTTGAACTCGTGTCGCCGTGTCCATTTCCTACGACGATAACGACTACACCACGGGCACCTCCATTTCCTTTTATGATAGGCATTAGACTAAGAGGGTCTTGTGTATGAAAAAGAAGGATACTTGTATATTTTCTATACGTCGTCCGTTAAAAGTTAAATTAAATAATTATTTCATTTAGAGGCATATCAACACTTGAGAGATATTTAATTTTGAATCTTGTTTATATATACATATCATCATCATCATATCGCGCTGATAGCACGGATATCCCTGACCCTCTCTCGCCACTCCTCCCTATCGTTCATCGCCCTAGGTAGGTCTTCAGGACAACATCCTGTATCCTCACATAGCTGCTGAATGTACGTTCGAGCTGGTCGTCCTGCTTTTGCGCGGCCATGTGTGGGGATCCATAAGAGTACATCTCTTATGAGTTCATCTCTGCTTCTCCAGCAGTGTCATGCATGTCTGGTTCGTCTAACTTGAATAGTTTTCGTGATAGGGAGCAGGTGGCCGTACAGTTCGTGTCTTGTGGGGTGTTGCTGCCAGGACTTAGAGAGAGAGAGAGAGAGAGAGAGAGAGAGAGAGAGAGAAATTGAAAAACAAAGAAACCAAAAGTTAAGAATTTATTGTGAAGGAAAGTCGACGTTAAACGTTTCGTGTTATTTTTTATTCTACATCCATCGCTGTTCTATCAACACTTCTGATCACCATTCTAAAGTCCTGGTGAAGGTTCATTAAAACCGAAATGTTTAACGTCGACTTTCCTTTACAATAAATTCTTCACTTTTGATTACTTTCTTTTTAAATTTTTCTCCATACTTTTGGATTCCTTTCCATTATTTACTTCAATATATATATATATATATATATAGTTATTAAAAATCATAATTCGGAACAATTAGCATCAATTTCCGTAAATAAACTTTTTTTTCTTTTAATTTCGTCCGAATCATAATCATATGTGTTTGCCCAACACCTCTGCACAAGCAGGATGTGACACAAGGTCAATTTATAAGTGGACTTAAACTGGTTTCGATTCAGAGATTTTCTTTTGTTAGACAGGTTTCCATACCAAGATTAAAGTGCGCAGTCTGCCCCACTATTTACCCATAGCTAAAGGGAGTAATACTGGATTGGTTTGGTTTAGTTTGGTTTAATTTTTATGGCATATCAAACGTTGTAGGTTATTTAATGCCAAATACATTTTGATACATAAAAACCGTTTTATTTCAAACAATTCAGTTTAGCGTAAGTACACAGTTTAAATGTAAAAAAAAAAGTTTTTCATTTTAAATTCATATTATATTTTTTGGCGTAGCTTTTTCTGAAGATGTTTTATACACACGGTCTTATCGAATAGTTATAAGTTTCAAACAGGACAGCGTTGACCTGGGAGTAATTGCCATGAAGAGGTATTCTACGCTCAACAGATCTCCAGGACTAAAACCTCACCATCAGATATATTTTACTGTTATACACAGGACACTTCATATTTATATTTCCTATTCTTTCAATGCTTGTAATGTCAAAAAGTATGTAGGTATTTACCGAAACCCTTCGTTATGAGTAGGATACGACACTAGGTCTGTTTTTCATTCTCATCGGACTGTTGCCTGAACCAAGGCTATATAACCCAGTCTCTACAACGATTTACAAGTAAATTTTAGAAGAAGAGACTGTTTCATGTCTTTCACAAGGGAATTAGTTTAAAATAATATAAATTTTGTATATTGTAAACTTCTCCGTGTATTCTCTCTCAGCTTATTGTCTGTAAATTGTAATTGAATATATTTTTGTTATATGAATACATATCCGTCTTTTGTTTCTTCATTTGCTTTTAATAATATATCATTCAGTTTCCAAAAGTAGCTTCCAAATGGCAGCAACATAAATTATCGCATAATAGTATCTACTACCGTAGTGATTAAAAGAATGGTTATTATGACAATGAATATTTATAACGGTTTGTTTCATTTATAGAATGAGAATTGCAGTAGAAAATAAAATCTCACTAATTCATTTTTCCAGTAAAAGAGAGAAAATACCAAAAAGAAAAAAATCGATTTTTCATTGTTAAGAGTAGAACAAGTCGTATTCAAGTGTGGGGATTCGGGTAAAATCCAGTGGAGTGGAGTGTTTATTTTTCTGTTTGTTTCAACTTTTTTTTTTCTTTTTTTTTTTTCAAGGGTTACTCAGAAGAAGGCACACTACTGAATCTACTATTTTTATTTTGGGGCACTCAGCGCAGTGAGATACTTTGTGTGCCTTACCAGAAGAACGTTGCCAATAAATTTGATTCTTATGAGATTCCCTTTACTTCACTGATGTGTCTATAGCGTTCCTATGTTTTCTTTGTCACAGATTTATCGAATAAAGACGGGGAAATCTACTTTATTTCTGTTTAATTTTTCTGATTCCCGTCTTACTGTTGTTGTTCATAATGGTACTTAATTTTTGCATACTAATAGTGAACCATATATAACATTAGTGAATGCCTTTGGGCAGTCGTTGTTATGCAATTGCTACACAGCTAGATTAGTAGGTCATTGCTAGATTTGGTTTGGCTTGGTTTCGTGGCATATCCACCGTTGTATCTTTTTTTTAATGCTAACTCCATTTATATATATATAAACAGTTCTATTTCAAACAAATCAATTTCGCACAAGTACGCAGTTACAATGTGCAAACGGATCTATTTCAAATAATTCAGTTTAGTAGAAATATAATTTTTTGTATACACAATTAAATGTAAAAACAGTTTTATTTCAAACAATTCATTTTAGCGTAATTACACAGTTTATTTCTATTTGATCCGTACATAGGACCCTATCAGACGCTACCACTGTGGGCTTGAGTGGACCAGGGAGTGATGGCAATGAAGAGGTACTCTGCATTCCCCAAATCTCCAGCATTGCTAGAGCATCACCATTAGAATGTTTAATGCAATATTACGAGGACACTCGTTATGGGGGGTACTCCTCTGCAAAGATGCAGTCGGTGTATTCTACAGCCTCAGTTGATTTGGCCAATTACTACTAGAAAAATTCAATTCTTACTGTGTGCCATATATTTCTTGCCTTGTGCCAGAATACTATAAGAGACACTTGATTTGGTGTAATGTTCAACGAGCTTCGTTAGCAGACCATTGCTAAAGGGTGTCCTCGTGGTGTAATGGTTAAAGCGCTGGTTTGCAGAATCGTAGCAAACGAGTTCGAACTCCAGTCGTACTATTACCTTCACTTTCGGACAAAATACTCTTGGGAAAGGTATGAACCCTATTATCCTCCCAGCTATATAGCATTGCTTCATTTCTTCCAGAAGGATGGCTTTGGCATTAGATAACACACGAAGGTTGATATGCAATTAAACAAACCAGGCTAAGACTTTTGCTAATGCATTCGATTCTTACTGGATGTTTCATATATCTAGCTTTGTACGAAACAATCCTAATCTTGGTAAGTAGAGGATTGGTTCAGTTACGAAATTCGATCACAGTTATAGTCAACGTCTGGCTTGGAAAACGTAACTTTAAAAGGCGATTTAGCGATAGGATCCGGTTTATAAGAATAGGATCAAGTATTCTTTTTTAATAAAAAAAAAAAGACTTACTTCGTTGTATCGTTTCAACTATTCACATCTGAAGCTGATAATTTTAAAGTAATTATCGCATATACTCGTGTAACGAACCAATTATTTAGTCTAATCATCCGCCTACAGGTCAGAGTAAACCTGAGAGTATTGGCAATGAATATGTACGTCACATTAACCAGATCTCCAGAAGTAGAGCCTCACTATCATATGCAGTTCAGTTTCATATCCAGAACACCGACGAAGCTTTGAAAATATTTATGCATGTTGCATTATTATTGCTAAAATAATTTTCTTAGACGTTATGGGCTGTAGAATACATTGACTGCATCTCTGCAGACGTGTAAGACCTTCATTAACGAGTGTCCTGGATAGGATATTAAACAATCTGATGGTCAGGCTCCAACCTTGTAGATTCGGGGAGAGTGTATTTCCCCTTTATTGCCGTTGCTCCCAGGTCTACTCTGGCTCGGAATGGTAGCACCTGATAGGGTCCTATTTATGGATCACAGAGAACTGTTTGACTATTTATACTGTGTGCAAGGAAATGATTTATGTTAAATTGAATTGTTTGAAATAAAACTGTTTCATTATTTGACTGTATGTAAGCAAATAACTGATGTTTAATTGAATTGTTAGTGATACATAGCAATACTTGGAACCATTTAACTGTGTGCAAATGAATGAATAGTGTGGAATAGCAATAATTGTAACCACTTCACTATGTACAAACAAATGATTAATATTAAATAAGTTTATTATAAGTCTTAGATAGAAATAATTAAAACCATTTCACGGTGTAGAGACAGTGGCAATAGCAATGAACAAATTATTCATTGATGTTAAATTTTGACTGTTATATAGCAATACTTGGAATCATTTAGTTGTGTATAAAAAAGAGCCCAGGCTCGTTGAAAATATTCTCAACAAAATGTGTTTGCAAGTCATATAAACATATTCAATATATATATACATATATATATATATATATAAATATATATGTATATATATATATATATATATATATATATATAAATATATATATATATGAACAGAATTTGGCACTAAATTACTTACAATGATTGATATTCCATAAAACACAACACAAACCAACCAAACCAAACCATAGAATTTATTTTTTTTAAAAAGAAATATTTTCAGCATCGAAATTTTAATGTCTAACAGTACTTACACCCACTCTGTCGGTGGGGATAAGAATCCGCTGCTTGCACACCCGGTAGATAGGTAAGGCCACCTTACAAAACAAATGTCTTGAGTATGACGCTAAAATACATCTGATGGTGAGGTTATATTAATTAACAATTGAGTGCCTATACTTCCAGCTCCACCCTGCTCTGGGCGGTTTGGTTTGATTTGTTTTATGGCGTATCAACAATTGAAGGTTATTTAATGCCAAATCCTTTTTATACAAATATATATTATATATATGTTTTCTAAATACCTTTTGTAGGTAAAATTTTTAAATGAGTCTGAGCTCATTTTTTGCACATCGTTAAATGGTCTCACTCATATGAATAATTCTATTGACTATTAATCATTAGTTTGCACACAGTTAAAAGTTTTCAAGTATTGCTATTTAACACTAACAATTTAATTAAACATCAGTCAATTGTTTACACACAGTTCAATGATCAAACAGTTCTATTTCAAGCAATTCAGTAAAGAATTAGTCATTCGTTTGTACTCCGTTTAAATATCAAATCGTTCTATTTGATTGATAGATTGGATCCTATCAGGTGCTACCACTCCGGGCCAGAGTAGACCTGGGAGTGATGAAAGGGAACTCCGGGTTCCCCAAAACTCTAATATTATTGGAACCTCCACCTCAGATTGTTTTCTGTTATATATAGGACACTCATTGGATAAGTGTTACCCCTGTACAGAGATGCAGTTGGTGTATTTTACAACCATAACCCACTGGGCCATCACGGGTGGTAGTACCAATTTGCTTCCATGTATGTGTCAAATAGATCTGTTTAAAAATATTCATATTTGCTAGGACCAACTATACAAAAACTGGATGAAGTGTCCTCGTGGGGTAATGGTTGAAGCGAGAGACTGTGGAATCGTAGAAAGCGAGTTCGAACTCCAGTCGCGCTATTACGTTCACTTTAGGACAAATACCCTTAGGGAAAGGTATGAACCCCCTTATCCACCCCAGCTATTGGTTAAATAGTACGACTACTGTTCTTCTAGAAGGATGGCTCTAGCATTGAATAACCTACATAGGTTGATATGCCTTTAAACAAATAAACTAAACAAAAACTGTAAATATAAACGTACACTAAACGCAATGGGAGGAATCTCCGTAGCGTAGTAGTTAACGTACTTATCTGTGTCATTGTAGTAGAATTCAAACTTCAGTTGTGATATTACATTCACTTTCAGGCTCATACCGTTGGAAAAGGTATGAAACACGTTATCCCTTTAGTTATGGGTTAAATTGTAGCACAAATGTTTATCTACAACGATGGCTTTGGCATGAAATAACCCAGGAAGATTGATATGCCTTTAAACTAAGAAGCTAAATAAATACATTTAATGAGGGAGATAGTCATCTGCTTTCTTCACGGTTATCAAAAGTGAAGGTACCTTTTATGATTCCTATATTTTTAGCCCTTTGGAAAATTCCTTCATACTACAGGTGTTGACCCAAGGGTCATACCCGATTATCTTCACGTCGATTGAATGTTTACGCGCGAAAATGTACACTGGAGAAGGGGACTTGGATTCGAATTTGTCTTCTATTTTACGATCAATAGCAAACGCATTCTGCTAATAAGTGAGGGCAGTGAATTTGATCGAAGTTAGGTCTAATGCCGGATTAAGTAAATAGCAAAATATCCCAACACGGGGAACCTGTATTAGTATAAGAATTAGAAGACACATTTCGCTGTTCAATACAAGCAGTGAGTTCGATCCTTTCTGGATACTCTACAATAGTTATCAGATATTCATAAAAGGATATAGAGACTGTGTACATTTGCTCGATTGATAAAAAGCCAGTCTAGCAGACCATGTCACGATACTATACTGTAATATAATGGTCACCGCCCACTGCCAGTGATCCTGGGGTCCAGTAGTGTGACCGCTAAAAAAGGGTTAATAACGTGAATTCTCACTAATGGTTACACACGACATATGGGGATTTTTAAACGGGAGAATCAGTATGGAGAATCGCCTGCGCAACAAGTAACGATGCAACTTTTGGAGCGAGAGAAACGGACCTCCCACCATTGGGGGAGGGCTTAGATTCGTCAAACAAAGGATCTTTCTGTTATAAACTTGAAAATGCTTCTTTACGCCTTTTTGTTTCTGAGAATGATCCAGAAGGCAATTACAATATCGGCAACAAAGTGAGGATATTTTGTGACCACGTGTCTGACTTCTTTTCCGGATACGAACTTGTCGTCATCTCTTCTTTAAGTCATTCTCACTTCTCGTCAGTGTCTCTATACCGACTTTCTGCAAGATCCGGGAACTCAACAAAAAGATGATAAGCTTCTCTCCAAAAGAGTGATAGATAAAAAGCTAGTCTGCTAGATAGATAGATAGATAGATATGAATAGGCTGTGATATATTGGAGTGATGATACTAGGATAGATAAATATGAACAGACTGAAATATAGAGGTATGCTGACACGAGGATAGATAGATAGATAGATAGATATTAAAAATGTCTGGTTGCTGGATGTTATATGCACATGGATCATTAATGTACTACAATCTTCCACAACACAATCCTTACACTGTTTGTCCTTATCTCGGACTAAAATTCGATCAGTAGATATTATATATATATATATATATATATATATATATACACACACACACACACACACATATATATATATATATATAAAGGGGGACGGAGAGAAATGTTCAGGTGCCCTGGGATAAATGATATCGAAAGGAAACTCACGTTAATCGATGGAAAAATAGTAGTAGCGATCAATATATTGAACAATATTGAACGATGATCGTGATAAAACAATAGAAGTTCGTGGAACGAAAGAAGAGCCCCGCTACACACACACACATGCACATTTGCTTGTGTCCTAGAATGTGTTAACATCAGTGAAAAATAACTAATGGATACACACACACACAAACACACATACACACACACATATATGGGAGTTTGTATGTGTGTGTACCTGCTCACTCGGCAGAAATTTTCGTTATCATATATACTGGTTGCCATATTAAAATTTAAGAGCCTAGTCTGTCCGACTATTTTCGCGTAGCTAGTGAGAGAGAAAGATAGAAAGATTCACAGCTTATAAAATGACTTAACCACGGGACTCCAACTACGATATCCGTTACACCAATATATATATGTATATATATATATATATAAGGCAACATTTGTCGTGTAATGTTTACCATCATAGGAGATGGACATGGTGACACGAATCCAAATACCGGACGAAATGGTTTCTATTTCACTTGGTGCTGATACCCTTCGGAAAGGTATGAACCAAACTATTCTTCTTCCACATATGGGTAAATAGTAGGATAGATAGGGCTCTTCAATCTTGGTATAGAAACCGGTCTACGAGAACGAAAACTCTGAATTCAGACTTATGAAACTCCACTTGAAAACTAACCTTGTATTGAATCCTGCTTGTGCGGATATATATATATATATATATATATATTAATAGACAAATATGAAAAAAAATATTCACAGGATGATTACATTCATAGTTGAATTACTTGCAAATTTCACACGTTCGGGTTATTACATTAAATCATTATCTGAGCAGTTCATATGGGATGTTGTATTTTCTGAAATGTATTTAATTTATTTTACATGAAACGAAAAAAAAAATGAGAAAGCTTTCAACATTCTATTACTTTAGTAATGTTCTCTTCCAAACTGTGTAACGCAATCAGTCTTCGAAATTTATTTTAATCATAACCTATTTCTTGGTATATATATATATATATATATATATATATATATATATATATGCTTGGTTGTTTGGGTTTTATGGCATATCAACCCTTGTAGGTGATTTAATACCAAATCCATTTTTACTAATAATCAGTTCTGTTTCATACAATTCAGTTGAGCATAAGTATACAGTTTAATTGTCAAAATCATTTCTATATAAGGCTAATCAGTTTAGTCAAACAGTTCTAATTCAAGTAATTCAGTTTTGTATAAGTATAGATTTTGTTTACACACAGTTAAATGTCAAAACTGTGCTATATTAAATAATTAAATAGTTTAGAGTTAGTATAGTTTCAATGTCAAAAATTGAACTTTTTCAAACTATTGAGATAAGCAAAATTATGCAATTTAAATGTAAGTACACAGTTTAATTGCCAAAAATATTTCTATTTCAAGCTATTCAATTCAGTCAAACAGTTCTGATTCAAACAATTCAATTTAGCATAAGTACGCAGCTTAGTTCTATTTAACCCACAGATAGGGACCTATCAGGTGCAACCACTTCGGGCCAGAGTTGACCTGGGATTGATGGTAATGAAAAGGTGCTCTGTATTCCCCAATGCTCCAGCATTACTGGGGCCTCACCATCAGACTGTTTAGTGTCATATCTAGGATAGACTTTGGGGTGTCTTACCCCAATGCAGAGGATCAGTCTGCATACTCTACAGCCCAAGCCGACTGGGCAATACACAGAGTTAAATGTAAAAGCAGTTTTATTTAAGCTAATTCAGTTTAGCATGAGTACGCATTTTAGATGTCAAAACAATTCTATATCGAGCAATTCAGTTTAGCATAAGTACCCAGTTTGCATGCCAAAGACTTCTATTTCAAGCAATTCAGTTTAGCATTAGTACACAGTTTAGTTCTATCTGACTCAGAGATAGGACCCTATCAGGTGCTACCACTCCGGGCCAGAGTGGACCAGGGATCAATGGCAATGAAAGAGTACTCCGCACTCCCCAAACCTCACCATCAGATTGTTTAATGTCAAATACAGGACACTTGTTGGGGGTCTTACCTCTCTGCAGAGGTACAGTCGGTGTATTCTGCAGCCCCAGCCGACTGGACAATATATACATATATATATATATATATATATATATATGTGTGTGTGTGTGTGTGTATGTGTGTGTGTGTGTGTGTGCGTGTGTGTGTGTGTGTGTGTGAGTTTTTGTGTGTTTGTGTGCATCACTTTCTCCTCCGCATATGCCACATTTCCTCCCATATATCAATTTTTTCTTTAACTAAGAGATTTTTTTTTTCGTTTCATTTTAAAAAATTGAATATATCAAAAACCGAAAAGTTAAAGGTTGGGAAATTATTTAATCAGACCATCCTTTAAATACATTGTGTTTTTTCATATTTATACATATTATCTTTATTTTCATATATATATATATATATATATATATATATATATATATATATATCATGAACAAAAGTGATATGACAAATAGGAACATTTTTTACGACTGTTTATGATTTATTTTTGCAATTGATTTCCTACTTTTCATCATAGCCAGGAGAAAAGGTTGTCTATTTACCACCGTCTTTTAACACTTATTCAAAATGAAGTATGATTTTATCGTCCAAGATATGTAAAACTAGTCTCAGAGAGTATTTTTAATCCTCTTTGTTAAACTGGCTACATATATATATATATATATATATATATATATATATATATATATATATATATATATATATATATATATATATATATAAAAGAAAAGTTGGCGGCCATATTCGAAGATGTCCCAAAGGATTCCTTTTGGATAGCTACTACACCAAAGCGCTACTCCTTCCCCTGGATTACTCAATTTTACCCTTGATCCTTACTTTACAATGCTGAGTATTAAGTAAGGAGGCACCAAGTACCATTTTTTGGGTCTTTGGTATGACTCGGCCTGGGATTGAACCCAGGTCTCCCGGGCCACTGGCAAACACTCTAACCATTATGCCAATATATACATATATATATATTGCATGAATAATACACACACACACACACACACACACACACACACACACACACACATATATATATATATATATATATATATATATATATGCAACTATTTTCTCTCCACCTAGGGTAAATAGTAGAGTAGACGGAACGGTTTAATCTTGGTATGGCAACCGGCCAAGGAGAAGGAAAAATTTGCATTCAAACGTGGTAAGCTCCGTTTAAAAATTATCTTATGTCACATCCTGCTCTTGCACACACACACACACACACACACACACACACACACACACACATATATATATATATATATATATATATATATATATATATATATATATATATATGTATATAATTTCATACGTATCATTTTAATTTAAGTTATTCACAAATGTTTAATTCCTTAACCTTATAATGAAAAGAATATCGTATACCTGCTTAATTTGTCGACAATATTTTTTAAAATAAAGATTTTCCTGAATAAGTTTTTTTCAATCATTCCTGTTAATAAAAGCTTTTTCGTAAAAGTACATACCCAAAGCCGCGATTTCCCAGTCGGAAGGAGGGGTTGTGCTACTGAATACGCCAAGTGCATCTCTGCAATGAGTTAAGACCCCCCCCTTCCAACGAGTGTCCTGTATATGACACTAAACAATCTGATAGTAAGGTTCCAGTAATGCTGGAGATTTGGGAAATGCGGAGTACCTCTTCATTGTCATCGCTCCCAGGTCAACTCTGGCTGGAAATGGTAGTACCTGATAGGGACCTTCAACAAGTCAAATAGAACTAAAATGCGTACTTATGCTAAACTGAAATTCTGGAAATAGGACTGTTTTTTGAAATTGAAACTATACTTACGCTAAAATGAATTGTTTGAATAAAAATGTTTTTGACAAAAACTATATTTATACTAAACTGAATAGTTTGAATTAGAACCGTTTGACTAAACTGAATAGCTAGAAATGGAAATGTTTTGCTAATTAATTTATGTACTTATACTAAACTGAATTGTTTAAAATAGAACAGTTTATTTGTATAAAAATGATCTTGGCATTAAATAATCAGCATTGATTCATATGCCATAAACCCAAACAAACAAACAAACAAACAAACAAAGCGTCGGTTATTTTTAAATTACAAGAGCGTTATGTAATTATTCACACCTGCATTTCAATAAATTATTTCCTAATTCTAGCTAATAATTTATTCAATACTTCCCTTATGAACAGGATGCGACACGAGGTTCGTTCAAAAAGTTCTAAGCCTCGCCCACAAAGTTAGAGCATAGTTGAATATTTTTGTTGTTGCATCTATTTCTTTTAAAACTAGAAAAAAGTAATTTGTATATTTGTTTTTTTAGTTATAAAAGAAATGGTTATGTGTTGCCACAAGAAAAATCTTCAGCTATTCTATACTTTCGGGTCAAGGCTTAGAACTGTATGATGCCTTCAAGAGAAAAACTAAAGAAACTTGACCCGTGATAATCTGGACATATCCACGTGGAGGAAATCTAGCATAAAAACGTAGTTTAGTTCTATTTGACTCATAGATAGGACCCCATCAGGTGCTACCACTCCGGGTCAGTAAATCTGGGAGCGATGGCAATGAAGGGGTACTCTGCATTCCCCAAAGCTACAGCATTAAAGGAACTTCACCATCAGATTGTTTCGTGTTATATCCAGAACAGTCGTTCTTAACCCTCTGCTGAGAAGCAGTCCCTGTATTCTACAGCCCCAGCCAACTGGGCAAGGGTAGTATATGTATGAATTTATTCAAACCCTCCCTAAACAAGTTCGAACTCCAGTCTCTCTATCATGTTCACTTTAAGAATATTTCACTTGGGAAAGGTATGAACTTCCTAATTATCCCCCCTCCGATATGAGTTTTATAGTATCACTACGGTGTTTCGATCGAGATGCCTATGGCCTGAAATAACCAATGGAATTTGATATGCCATTAAAACGAAAAAAATAACAAAACAAACCATCAAAAAATCTGTCTATTCTTTCACTTCAACCATAGTTGGAAGAGAAGATTGGTTAGGTTTGGTTGGTTTGGATTTTATGACATGACAACCCTTGTAGGTTATTTAATGTAAAATCTTCTTTATACATATATTCCAAATATGTAATTTGTTAATACCTTTTTTTCCATAGCATTTTTTAACGATCCTACAGTTATTTTTTTGCCCCCAGTTAAATAGTTAAGTATTTCTATCTAACACGAATAATTCTATTTACGATTAATCATTTGTTTGCACACAGTTAAATGGTTTCATCTATTGCTATGTAACAATAGCAATTTAACATCAGTCATTTGCTTGCAGTCATTTTAATGGATAGATATAAATGATTTGTGTGTGAAAAGTTTATTAGTAATTTCATCTTAAAATAAGATAGAACTCATTTGTTTCCTCTCTAGTTATGCTGTGGTCTCTACTCAGTTAAATGTTTTCAGTTATTGCAATCTAACACTGATAATTCTATTTAATATTAATCATTTATTTGTGCCCAGTTAGATGGTTTCAAGTATTGCTATCTACCACAAACAATTCTATTTAATATTAATCATTTGTTTTTATCCAGTTAAATGGTTTCAATTATTGCTATTTAACACAAACAATTCTATTTAATATTAATCATTTGTTTGTATCCAGTTAAATGGTTTCAATTATTGCTATCTAACACAAATAATTCTATTTAATATTAATCATTTATTTGTATCCAATTAAATGGTTGCAATTAATCCTATCTAATACAAATAATTCTATTTAATATTGATCCTTTATTTGCTGACAGTTGATTAGTTGTTTTTTTTTCTTACGGTGTATCAACTCCTTCCGGTCATTTAATGCTGAATTGAATTTTTTAAAAATCCTGTTTAGTATAAGTATGGATTTTATGCTATTAGTTCAGTGATGCATAAGTATGCAGTTTAAATGTCAAAACAGTTCTATTTCAAACAATTCAGTATAGCGTAAGTACATATTCACTACAAGTATAAACATATTAAGCATTCAATAACTAACCACCCATCCTAACAATAAACCAACCTATGTGTGATTTATTCTAAAAGAAAAAAGCAACTTCGAATAAATATAAAACTCACAATTTTCCAAACAACAAATAATTTAACACTACCCGATGACCAGCGAAATGGTTGAAAGGGCTTGGGCTAATTAATTTGGGTTCATTCTCCACCTTTTCGACCCGGAAATATGAAAAATCGGAAGAAGACTTGAATGTCTTCACTGAAAGATAATAAAAAAAGCAGCCCGTTGTATTTAACAAAATTTGTTTATATTTATATATAATATGGTAAATGTTGGATTTTGGTGAATCTGACAAGATGATAAAAATAAGTGGAGAAATCAAACACTTACAGCGAGTTTACTGGTAAATATTACCAATAAACCCGTTATAAGTGTTTGATTTATCCACTTTATATATATATATATATGTGTGGTTTGGTTTCTTTGTTTTTAATGGAATATGAACTCTTTTTAGGTTAATGCCAAAGCCATTCACCTAGAAGAACAGTAGTGGTACTATTTAACCCATAGCTGGGAGGATAAGGGGGTTCATACCTTTCCCAAGGGTATTTGCCCGAAAGTGAACGTAATAGCGCGACTGGAGTACGAACTCGCGTACTACGATTCCGCAGTCCATCGCTTTAACCATTACGCCACGAGGACACCCGTATATAAGTGGTGTGTAATTGTGCGTTTTTGTGTATATACATATACATTTTTGAGTGGGTGCATGTATGTGTTCTTGAAATGTGTGCATTATCTGATTTAACTTGGACTTTTGTAACCAGACATAATCTTAGTCTTGTAATCTTAGTTCTCAAAAAATATCTTTGAGTAATACAAACAATAAGAATTATTCGCGCATATGTCAGAGCTGGCGTCAGTTTGGGGGGAGTTTAACTTGCTCCCAAAAACTGCCTCAATGAAGTCACTGTTCTTTTTTCTAAGACGTAAAAAAAGTTAAGAATCGGCTTTATCCGAATCGAGGTAAATTCTTTTCAAATCAATGGCTAGTATGGACAAATGTGTGGTCAACTGACTGGATATATCAGTCAGACACTCTCTCTGTACATTTATTCTCTACCTAGCACTCTCTTGCTTCAAACCCCATTTTCTCTCTTCTCTCTCTCTCTCTCTCCCTCTCTCTCACCCTTCTCTTCCTACCCGTCTCCATAAAAAAAGGATTATCTCTCCTGGAGTAATTTCTACTTATAAAAATATCTTATCTGATGGATTCATGGATTAGTCTTGATGGCATATCATCATGTCTGGTGTTATTTTCCGCCTTGAAGTTAGGGAATTGCGTTCATTCTACATTTATAATTACACACAGTTATGTGATATCAAAGATTCCTTTCTAACTAGTAATTACAACAATATGACTTTAAGTATTCCTATCTAACAGTAATAATTCAATAAATCAAATTAATTATTTCTATATAATAATATTTAGTTTGCACACTGTCATGTGACTTCTTCAAGTGTGTACTCACTCAACTCTCCATCCACAAGCTAGATGTGCTATAAAAGCGATTTTTAAGCAGAATACAGTTAGGATTCAAATTTTACTTTCTACAAAACTGGTTGCCTACCAAGGCTATAAAACGATATGTCCTACTATTCATCCATACCCGAAGAGAGAAAAGTTAGTTTCAGGTTTGTCTTAAAAGCATTAGCATGAAGTGAAATGCAAACAGCTTCGTCCAGGATTTGAACTCTGGTCACCTATTCCATCTTTTACGACGATAACCATGGCACAAAGTTTCTTGTGTCTATTTTTAATAAAAATAAATTACGGTTATATGACATCAAGAATTCCTATCGAATAGAAAAAAGAACTCTTCGATTCAGAGGGGACTCAAGTAACTCCTGATAAGATTTGAACTGGGAGTAATAACGATGGAAGAGTACGCCACCCGACCCCCATAACTCCAGAACTGGAGACTTCGATGCAGTTTAGTGCTAAACCCAGGACATCGCTTTTTGTGGGATGTCTTACCCCTCTGACGGAGGTACAGCTAGCATATTTTAAGCTCCTCTGATAGGGCAAGAATTATAGCAAAACATAGCTTTTTTAACCAGGCCATTGACCTAATGAGTATAGTGTTCCCCGGTGGTCCGGGCGACAGGGTTCAATCCCAGCTGGAATCATACCAAAGACTAAAAAATGGTACTTGATGCCGCCTTGCTTAACACTCAGCATTATAAGGTAAGGTTCAAGGGTAAAATGGAGTAATCCAGGGAAAAGAGTAGCGCCCTCCCTTACACCGTGGTGTGGTAGCTATGGAAAAGGGATCCTTTGGGTCCCCTTCGACTAAGGTCACCAACTTTACGCTTTATATCTTTTTAGCTTTTCAGTCGGTCGTGGATATACTAGAAGAGAGCGCATATTCTTTCTTTTGTATTAAGAGTCCACAATGTACCCTTTCTCAAATCGCATTTATGGTTGACCGACTCTTCTTGTATTATGAATGATTCACATTAATGAAAGGTATTTACTTAATTAACTGAATAAAGAAGTTAATGTTGGACTGAAATTGGCAAATAAGCCATGCATAAGACGAAGACAAGACGGAAATGATAAGAGAATATCATCTGTATTAAACTTGAACATCTGTTCATGTGTCAATAGCTTTTATTTCGTCTGTGATGGTTCCTTATAGCAGGAAAATGATTAAAAAAATACAGGGTTGAAAGAAAATGAGCATATACGTATGATAATTTCGTTACTGTTCAACATGATATTTTTTCATCAGAAAGCATTCACAAAGGTGAATCACAACGAACAGCCTGCTAAGAGAATGCTAATTGTATCTCGTGCAGATGTGTCCTGAGAATGACACGAAACTGCCTCTATTGGTGAGGCTCCAGTTCTGGATACCTGGAGATGGTTGGGTAACTTTCATTGCCATTACTCTAAGGTTTCAGAGTTGTAGGACCGGTGAACGTCCCATCTATGGATCAAATAGATAACTTTGAAAAATGTAACGTATTTGAAAGGCTCATAGAAAATTGAAATCGAATGAATGAATAAATAAATAAACAGATGAATAAAGCAGACAGTCTCAGAATGGCCAGGATAAAGCACTCATGGTAATTAAAAATGACTTGGAAAAAGCCTAGGTGTTAGGAACCTTCTGTGCAGGTGTTGAACCGCCGGAAACAGATATGTTTCTACTCCCGACACGACAGGCGGAAGTGAGGGGACGTTAAGCAGTTGACGCCGATGTGTGATATAGTAAAGACATGAAGTTGAATATGAGTCGCAAAGATGTAAGGAGACGAAAATTTACAATCCAAAATTTGGGGGCACGCTCCAAAGGGGGGGGGGGCTTATACTAGACGTGACCCGGTGGACAAGTATGTTAGAAATACAACAGAAAACCAAGAAAAAAAATTCAAGGTCTGTGTCTGCTCACTTTTTTCTCCCCAGGATATGTTGTTTCTCTTTGTCTAGCTAATGCAGTGGTCTCAGTTTCCATACTCTCTCTCTTTCTCCCGACAACTAACTACAAGTGGTAGTATTGAATAAACCTTTGGCTAGCTAAACAGAGTTTCTTGCGTTTGTCAACCTTTACAGCGGCAGAGTCTAAATTCTTGTTGGTACCGCAAGGATACAATTATTAAATGATAAGAATATGTGAAACCATATAACTGCTCGCAAACAAACGATTTTTGTTTGATTGAAATAGTCATGTGAAGCCACATACGCTCTACGCCTGATTAGTATTTGATAGGAATACTTGATTTTGATTGGTTTCTTTGTTTAATGACATATCAACCATTGTGGGTTATTTTATTACAAAGCTATATTTTAGAACGATATCAAAAGTAGTATTTAACCAAATACTGGTGGAATAAGCGGTTTCATATCTTTCTTAAGGATATTAGTCGAAAGTGAACGTAATATCATGACTGGTGATCGAATTAGCAGTCAAAGACGTTAGCCATTACGCCTTAGAGACTCCTCCCAGGAATACTTGAAACCATACAACTGTGTACCGTGTTATTAGACAGGAAAAACTGATAGCATGTAATTCTGAGTAACACCGGCTCATTTTCCAGGTGGGTAGAGTGTTCGCCAATGATCCGGGAGACCCGGGTCCAATCCCAGGTCGCGTCATACCAAAGACTTTAAAATGGTACTTGATACCTCCTTGCTTAACACTCAGCAATATAAGGTACGTATCAAGGGTAAAGTAAAGCAATCCAAGGAAAGGAGAAGCCCCCTCCTCTACACATCGGTGTAGTAGCTATTGAAAAGGATGCCTTCTGGTCGCCCTCGACTGAGGTCGCCAGCTTTACTTAATTTGCTTTTAATTTATATTAAAACAGTAAGCTGAAGCTAAAATTGCTTACTAAGGATTATTATTAGTTATGTGAAACAATGTAACTATGTGCTGAAAATGATTATTTTTAGGTTTGGTTTGGTTTGGTTTGGTGGCATATCAACCTTTTCAACTAATCTAATGCGTAATCATGATATATATATATATATATATATACAAAATGATTTATAGTTTGTCGGTAACATTATTTTTAAATAAGTTAGATCTCATTTTTTTAAACACAGTTGATTTGTTTGTTGGTTCCGGTTTTATGGCATATCAATCCTTGTAGGTTATTTAATGCCAAATCCATTTTATACAAATAATCAATTCCATTTCAAACGATTCAGTTTAGTATAAGTATAGGTTTTGTTTACTCAGTTAAATATCAAAACAGTTCTATTTTAAACAATTCAGCTTACCATAAGTATGCAGTTTAAGTGTCAAAACATTTCAAATTCAAGTAATTCAGTTTAGCGTAATTATGCATTTTAAATGTCAAAACAGTCCTATTTCAAACTATTAAGTTTAGTATAAGTACAGAGTTTAGTTCTATTTGACCCATAGACAGGACCCATTTTTATACATTTAGAGATTTTTTTTTCAAACAATCCATTTTGAGATAAGTACGCATTTTAAATGTCAAAAACAGTTCTATTTCTAACTATTCATTTTAGCATAACTAGGGTTTTGGTTTTTTTACACAGTTGAATGTAAAGGCAGATCTATTTGGTTTGATGGCATATAACCCTTTCTGTTTATATAATGCCGAATCCTATATATATATATATATATATATATATATATATATAATTTTCAAGTGAATGCTTTGAAAGTAAATTTATTACTAAATGAGTTAGACCTAATTTATTTGCACTCAGTTTAATGATTTTAAGCATTGCAAATACTTATAAATATTTAATATTAAACATTACTAAACATTGTTAGTATAACAATAAAGATGAACTCAGCAGTCTTAATATTTTAGGGAGGTGTCCTCGTGGTGTAATGATTAAAGCGATGGACTGCGGAATCGGAGTACGCGAATTCGTACTCCAGTCGCGCTATTACGTTCACTTTCGGACAAATACCTTTGGGAAAGGTATGAACCCCCTTATCCTCCCAGCTATGGGTTAAATAGTACCACTACTGTTCTTCTAGGAGAATAGCTTTGGCATTAAATAAGCTACAAAGGTTGATATGCCATTAAACAAAGAAACCAAACCAAACCTTAATATTTCTAGTAATAACTATTAACCATTAGTTTGCACTCAGTTAAATGGCTTCCAGTATAGTAAATGATGAAATACTTCTATTTAATCCAAAGATGAGAACTCTATTTGTACTAACCTTCCGGATCAAAGAGTAATGACAAAGAAGCAGTACTCTACATTTCATATAAAGTTCCTGGACTGGAGCATCAGATTCTTTAGTTTCCTATCCAAAACACTCGTTTTGGGGTCTTTCACCTTTGCTGAGATGCAGACAGCGTATTCTACAGCCTCAGCTGACTGGGCTGTGTACTTGAAAGGAATACTTGATATCATTTAACTGTGTGAAAAAAACACACCAACAAA
>OY757924.1:54887412-54954912 GCA_963585895.1 Sepioteuthis lessoniana | reverse complement strand
TCGTCTTCTTCTTTAGTTATCTAACTAGCAGATTGACAATCCTGTCTCTCTTTCCTTTCTGTTTTCTTTTTAGCCACATAAACACACACACACACACACGCACACACACACACAGACGGACACACACAGACTTATATATATATATATATAGCATCGTGGTGTAATGGTTACCATCGTAGGAAGTAGACACAGTGACCCGAGTTCAAATCATATATCAGGTTGTTTGCATTTCAAGTTGCGCTAATGCCCGGGGTATTCTCCCTCCAGCTATGAGAAAATTGAAGGACCGACTCGGCACTTTAACATTGACGTGGCAACCAGTCTAGAAGAAGGAAAACTCTAAATTCGAACTGGTTAAACTCTGCTTAAAAACTAGACATTGTGTCACATTCTTTTTGTGTAGAGAAGTTTATATATATATATATATATATATACATATATATATATATATATATATATATATATATATATATATATGTATCCCTGGACAAAAATATTAGAGCACCCTCAAAAATGTTGAAAAACATATTGTTTACAAATTTTAAATTATGAAAATCAGATATATCAAAGATAAGAGATATTTGAATTTAGAATAAGAAATTTCAATGAATCTTTTATATGTCTATAAGCAATTATGATGAATTTTAAAATATATTTTTGACATAAATATAAGACCACCAATATAAACTGAAGAAAAAAAGGACTTGATTCAATTAAAAAATGTATTATATATAGTCTACGTAATAGAAAGCTATAAAAACTTAGGACGCAGTAAAACCGGGATTTGCAAGTACGTGTAAAGTCCAAATAAGTATGGAACAAGAAAATCGACTGGCGGGCCAGAAAATTTATCACCACAATTCACGAGAAGAATTGTTCACGAAGTAAAAAAGAAACTTAATTAACATAAAAAATATTAACATCTCTAGTGAATGCTTCTTGCAGTACTAGAACAATTAGAAGTCATTTAAACAATGAATAAATTAAGCATGAGAAATGAATTCCTCATTCAAGGTTAACTATGAAGCACAAAGAGAAACGTCTGGAATAAGCTCGTCAATATCAAACCATGAGTTGCTAAAGAATAGCGAAAAGTTGTTTTCTTGGACGGAAAGAAATTCAATTCAGACGGTCCAGAGGGTTTTCAGAAGTTCTGGCGGGCAAAAATTTTTCAAAAGAGAATTACTCAACAAGGCATGAAGGAGGAGGACCTCTTATGTTCTGGGGGCATCTTCTCATCTTCAGGAAAATTTAAACTACAATTTGTAAGCGGTCGACAAAAAGCAGTAGATTACGTGAAGATGCTAAATGATTTATCTCGTGCACAAGAAGGGCGTTGTCTATGAGGAGAAGAATTCATTTTTCAGCAAGATAATGCTGCTATTCACAATGAATCAATAACATAGAAGTTCTTGCTTGAACAAAAAATAAGACTTCATGACCACCCAACGTGCTCTTCAGACCTCAATCCTATAGAAGATTTGTAGGAATTGATGCAAAAGTTTATGATGGACGGTGACAGTTCTCAGCAATTTCTGAATTCAAAAACGCAATCTTAGACCCATGGGAAAAATACCTATAATTCAACTTCTGAAACTAGTTGATATTATCCCTAGCCGAATTTTTGAGGTTATCTAACAGTGGATCTACAAAATATTGAATACTAAATTTGCCTTATATTCTGTTGTTCTGCTTACTGGTTTTATATTTATGTCAAAACAAAATTTTTAAAGTAAGCATGAATGCTAATAAACATATAAAAATGAATTGAAATCTCTTCATATTCTAAATCATATTGTCTTCATGCCTTATCTTTCATATATTTGATTTTCATAATTTACGAATTGTAAACAATATCTTTTTTTTTTCATTTTTGAGGGTGGTCTTATATTTTAATCCAGGGATATATATATATATATATATATATATATATATATATATATATATATATATATATATTATAAAAGTGTTGGTTGTCACTAAATCACTTTGAGGGTTTGTGTCGAACCTAGAGCAATATAATATGGAGAGTGAAATGAACTGAAGAAATGTTAGGACACAAAAGTGTTCAATGCTGTTCTGGCAGTTGATTGGTTTGTTTGGGTTTATGGCATAACAACCACTATAGGTTATTTAATGCCAAATCAAGATCACATATATTTGATACACATGATTCGTAAACGCATGTATCGTAGAAAACATACCTTAAAAATAAATAAACGAGCAAACATACTTCATTTACTCACACGTGAGTAAATGGTTTATTTGATATCATTTGTTTGCACAGCCAAGTAGTTGTTATTATTTCTCAGTTTAGTTTTACCAGCAGAGATTTAATGGTTTCAAGTATTGCTATTCAACAATAATTTATTTATACTTAGTTGATTGGTAAGTTGGATGGCTAAATTTTCCAGAACATCATCCATGTGGACTTTCTCAAACATATCTCTCATATTATCTGGTTTAAAATGCCACTCTCTTGTGATACCAAAATGGCCACTTTTCAATTGGATTTTTTTATGGAGTAAGTTGTCTGGCATGTCAAACATTGTAGTTGCTTTCTCTGCTTGAGTATAAAAGAATGAGTGAGACTTGTGTAGCCAATCCGTAATCGAGGTATAATTACTTGTTCCCTTCTTGGTTTTCAGGAGGCTGGTCTCCATTGTTATGGCAGAGCACGAATAAAGTAAAGTAGACGACCGTAGTAGAGGTCCACCGAAAGGCTTTCTTTTTTAACTGCTACTACACTGAAGTATGGGAGATGGCACTACTCCATTCCCTGGATTGCTCCACTTTATCCTTTACCCTATAATGCTTAGAGTCAGGGAAGGCGGTATCAAGTACTATATTGGAGTCTTTGGTATGACTCGACAATTGGCGAACACTCTACTCATTAGACCAATGTACAATACCGCAGAAAATATCAGAATTATCAGTTTTCATTTGATTTGCACAAACAACAGATGAAATTACGATAAAGTGGTTAATCAACCGTATCTATATTGTAGGATTTAAATACGCGTGTTACTCACAAGAGGAAAAATTCACACATACAAGCACACACACAATCACACATATACGAACATATATATATATGTATATATATATATATGTGTGTGTGTGTGTGTGTGTGTGTGTGTAATTCGGACAGTCCAAAAAAGGATGACAGTTTTTTTTTCTCTGGGGTTTGTCACGTGGTCTCCCACTGGGAGAAGAGAAATAAGGGATTATTACTATTCCTCTGTATTTGAATTAACAGGCCAAGGACTGACCGTTGAAAGAGGAATCTAGGTCAATTCCTCAAGTAACAAATCCAGTTCAGAATGGAAATCAACTGATGTTTGTACTCTGTGACCGGATGGGTAAAGAATGGGATACAGGGACATATAGTAGCCCTAACGAATCACCTGACAGGAGGAGGAAGAAGATAAAAGCCAAATGATTGGCTAGAACCCTAAGGCAGAAGTGGGAGCTCCTTCCGTCAGCGGAAATAGGGAATAAGAAAATCAGTTTTGAAGATGAGGTCGTCGTGAGAGGATGCGAGTCCCATGCCAAGACTCCGGATAAAGAAAGCGGAAAGAATCTTGGACAAGTAGAAGAAGAAGCCATACCTTTAAGCCAGAACTAAAGATAACATAAAGTCCGTCAGCCCGTAAAGGAGGAAATATTCTCCACAGGAATCCATCGGAAAAGATAAGTAAACTATAAGACTGTTTCTCCCAATACCCAATTATATACTCTCTCTCTCTCTCTCTCTCAATTTGAAGAAAGACTAAAGATGAAAGAAAAGAAAAGAAAGACATTTATGTTTATGTACTATCCGTTAATAATATAGCCGACGCGTTGAATATGTGTATCCGCGTGTGTAGTAAAAAGATTGATATATTTTAATGTTTCCACGTGTTGAAGTTGTTCATTTGTGTCGTCTACTATCAAAAGACGCTATTTCATGTTTCTTTGTCAGATTCTATTCGCCTTATGTTATTTTTGCTTAAATTGTCCTATATGAATTCCTTTAAAAACATCCGGGAAACTGGAGTTGTCGACTACTATAATTAATATTATTACATCTAAACCTAGAAGTCCATATCTTCCATTGTTCTAGGAGAGGAAGAACTAGTGGCCTTGGTGGGTGCGTGTGTAGTGTGAAATTTGGAAACCCTTTGCCAACGGCGGTCAGTCTATCCATAAATTAACCCCCACATAATATGCCAGTTCCTATATGCCCGAGAAAGGACTCTGAACAAGGACTTATTCTACAAGGTTTCAAGTGCCAGACCGCCCTGTCTTCACACTCCCCGTTTGGTGATAACAATATTTAAGTGCATCAGTTCCCATACGCTTTTAAATGGTTGATCATCCGGGGATCTTTTTATTTTTATTTGCTGTCACAGGTTAAATAACACAGGAGAAATCTGTTAGCATATCTATACTTTGATGCCAATTCACTCGTTTGGTGAAACAGTTTGCTTTGAGCATGTTCGAGGATGCACAGTTTTTCTCACAAATATAATCTATTGTTCGTGCCACTTTCTTTGCGAGCTTATGGCTTTATTTAAAATATCTTATTCTATTTAGAATGTATATATATATATATATATATTGACATCAACAGGCAGACTGTTTCGTTGTATCACAACTCTTCAGTGTGACTAGACACGTAGCAGGCTTGAAGCTGAGATTGAAACCTGCCCAACTTTACATTAGACTTAGTATCATACCGCTCCGACATCAAGCGAACCACTTCAGTTCGGGAAGTATAAGGCATTATGTAGTAGCTTTCGTTTGTTTACATTTTTGCCTTACAGGATATATATTACGTCGTTCAATCACCTGCAAACGGCATTCAACCAGTTCCTTAAGCCACAGCTTGTTAAAAATGAATAACTGAACTGTCAGTGCAACTGTAGAAGGAAAAACTACCCACTGGAAAATAAGTACTTAATCATGAATGTGATTTACCAAGCAATATAGTAAGATACAATAACAAATCGGATATGGCCAATATAATATCAAGTTTGCGACCGTAGAAGGAAAGATACAATAATCACAACGCTTCCTTTTAAAATGAATACGGGGCCCATAGCAAAAAACTGTCTAGAGTGCATATGTGAATATAATGAAAAGTATAGTGAAGAGCCAGGGGTTGAATGATTTTTAAGAGTTTATACTTGTAATAAGTGGATCAAAATATTGTAAATTTGTGTATTTAGAAGGGAAAATATTGCATAATAAGTTTTCCGAAATCTAGAATCAGAGCCCGAAATTAGTAGTTAAATGTAGCCTAGAAAGTTAAATATGTACTTTGTGATTTGGTGAGAAAGTGATCCTCGTTACTTAATAAGTTAACCACATAATATTCCCGTGACACAAATATTGCACCGAGAGCAAACATTTATTCAGTTGGATTCAATGTGCTTCAGACATGTAAATGCAAGTTCACCTGAAGATCGTGCACATGAAACCTAAAGTCGTGAATTTTTTACCAGTTTTATATTATATCTAAAATATTGCTCTGCGTTCTTGTCCATAGTGCATTTATTTCATTGATTTAGAATGGTTTTTAGCGGCAAATGTCATATATATATATGTGTGTATATATATGTATATATATATACCCTCGAGGGTTAACAGACAAGTTTGTAGGCTGAGCCAGATATTCTCACGGAAAGATACGAAATGAAGTTTATTTTCAACCATAGTCCCCCTTTCGATCACACTGTTCTTCTATCGCAGTGCTTGGATCTCATTGGTAAAAAAAGTCAACAGCAGATATGAACCTTTTAGCCTTTGAACTTTTGACCCCCATGAACTTTACAGCCGACCCTTGTATATGGACCACTCAGTGAGAATGGACTTCACTACAGAGTAATAATGATCAATGAGACGAGTTTGCAAGCCATTAGATTATTACCAGGAAGCCACCATAGAATTTCTTATCGCCAGGAAGTAGCTTTTCATTTAATTTTAATTCTGTTATATAATGACTCGTCTCCTCTGTAAGTCGGATTACAAAAGAATGACACGACCCCGTCCCACACGCCTGCAAAGGATTTTTTAAGACTTGGCAAACTGTCCCTTCCAATCGGATTTTGGCGTCAAAGGAAAGCATCGGCCGAGGATTTGGACATTAGCCATTCTATCAGTCTGGTCAAGTGGCTGGCTTATAGCGGTAAGTCTGAAGAAGCATTATTAAATCTTTGACGCTCTCGAACGTTACATTTTCGGCAAACAATTACATTTTGACATTACTGATTCCGAAAAGCCAGTTTCATCTAGCTGAAGAATTGTTCGACTGTGAATAATTAGTTGTCCATCCATGTCTCAGTAAGTCATCTTTTTCATGATCATTTAACTGTGAAAACTAACCCAGGAATTAAATTTACTATGTTAGTTGCGACATAGCTGAAATTATTAAAGCAGGTGTATGGCTGTTAAATAAATACACTCTTAAGTAGCGTTATAAATTAACAGAACGGAAGAAGAAATTGGCAATCAGATTTCGAATTTTAGTTGAAGCTGATTAAATCTGACCGATAAAATGAAACGCAGTTTCTTCCAAGCAGCGGTCGTGTCGATACTGCTGTATGGATGCACCACTTGGACGCTAAAAAACGGCTGAAGAAGAAGCTAGACGGCAACTACACAATAATGTTGCGAGCAATATTAAACAAGTCCTGGCGGCAACACCCCACAAAGCACCAACTATTCGGCCACCTGCCTTCCATCACGAAAACTATCCAAGTTAGATGAGCCAGACACGCAGGACACTGCTGGAGGAACAGGGACGAGCTCATAAGTGATATACTCCTATGGACCCCCACATATGGCCGGGCTAAAGCAGGGCGACCAGCTAGAACATGCATACAACAGCTGTGTGAGGATACGGGATGTAGCCCAGAAGACCAGCCAGAGGCAATGAACGATAGGGAAATATGGTGAGAGAGGGTCAGGGATATCTGTGCTGGCGGCACGACAGGATGATGATGATGATGAAGATTAAATCTGAAATCCAGAAATAAAGTTTGAATTTCTCTTGAAGTACTTAAGTCTCTTAATGAATATTTAAAGTAAAAAAAATATATTTTGAATTTCAGTAGTGGTTTTCTGGGTCAAAATCAACTGCCCTACTTCAATTTTTTCTTGAGGCTGTTAATTCTCTAAAAAATATTTTTTGAATATTGCGAATTTCAGGAATGTTTTTCAGGTTCGAAATCGAGAAATATAGTTTGAATTCTACTTGAGAAAGTTTAGTCTCTAGTTAGAGAAAACATATTGAAATAAAAAAAGTCCGCAATAAATAAAAAAATTAATTCTCAAATAAAAAAACTATTTCGAAATTCTGGTATGTTTCTCGAGCTAGAAATTAATAGAATTATTATGAATTTCAGTTTAAACCGTCTCTGAATAAAAGGTTTGAAAAAATTTCGATTGATTAATTGATTAGATTGGCATATAATCCCATCTGAGCTTATCTTATGCCAAGAGGTTAGGAAATCGCGTTCATTATCGATTTATATTTCCTTTTTTATGTTGTTTCTTAAGAATCTTTTTGTTTGCTTTCTTCACGGTCCAATCGACAACAGATAATTTTAAAACAGACCTATTTTACCTATAGACGGGATCATAACAGGTTCAACCACTCCGGTTCAGAGTGGGGTTGGGAGTAAGGACAATGCAGGGATCCAGAACTGGAGCCTCAACACCAAATGTTGCTTACTGTCATACCCAAAACTTTTTATTGTGCGTCTCTCTGGATGAGATGCTATCAGCATAATCTAAACCAGGCTGACCGAGCGAAACTCTATTGAATTTCAGGTATGTTTAACAGGCTTTCTCTCTCTCTCTCTCTATATATATATATATATATATATATATATATATATATCTAATAAGAGAAAAAACTGTTTCGATTTTCAGGTATGTTTAACAGGCACCAAATTGGTAGAGCTTCAAATTTCTCTTAAAACAGTTATCTCTCTCTCTCTCTCTCTCTCTCTTTCTCTCTCTCTCTCTCTATATATATATATATATATATATCTTTGAAAAGAAAAATAGTTCTTCGAATTTCAGGTATGATTTACAGCTTTAAAATTTACAACTCAAGTTAAAATCAATTAGATTGAAACCAGCTTGCAAAGTCCTATTTTTGGCTTACTCTATTTAGATGCCAAATCAAAAAACTTGTCAGGATGTTTTGGATTTTAAAAAAAGGTCGAATTTTCATTGAATCTCGTTTGAACGTTGGTCAGAGATCGAGAATCAAAAGGACCGAATTTGTTTGAACCTGTTCAGTTTCGAGAGCAAGAAACATATCAAACGATCAAGGTTGTCTATATCGCTTATACTGATCTTCAATATTTCTCGTTTATGTAATTTTTTTTCTTCATTCATTTTTGTTTGGCGATTTTTTTGTGTGTTGAGGGGAGGGATATGGCTAGTTTTACAGACCAAAATATTTTGATAAACATAGATTAAATTTCAGTGACTGGGATTTTGCTATTTAATGTATTTATACAACCAAACCTCTCCATCACTGGAGGCATATGACCCAGGGTAATTTTTAAGCCGAGTTACAGACGGTTTGAATTCCTTTTCTTTTCCAAAGACCAGCACCTGTGTCATGGCTAAAGAACCCAAACTGCTCTAAAAAGAACTCAGTCTGCCCTTTTGCTATTTATTATGAAACACCGATTAAATAAATATAACTGAATTCTTTTAAAACCTTATTTATTTATTTTTTATTTGTATTTTACTTATTAAATCTTTTATTTTATATTTTTTATCTTCCCAAGAAATGTAATACTTAGTTTTCAGTTTGAAGAAGAAGAAGAAGAAGAAGAAGAAGAAGAAGAAGAAGAAGAAGAAGAAGAAGAAGAAGAAGAAGAAGAAGAAACGTTTTGTATTTTTGATTTATCATAATATATTCGATTTTTGAAATGAAAAAAAACTCCTCAAAACTGTGAAAAAAAAAGCAAAAACCTATTGTATTACCCAAATTCTTTCCTTTTGGTTTTGATATTTGGTCTTTGACAGTTCGTTAAGAAAGACTTACAAAGGAACAGATTCAGCGTTTGGCAAATATCCCGGGTAGGAGACCAGGCACTTACGTAATCTGATGGGGAAAAGTAAATACTTGTATCATTTGAATTCTATTATTATTATTGTTCTCCTTGCGAGTTGTTCACGGCCGTCTTAGTGATAGCAAGTCCCTTCAGTACTTCAGGACTCTTCTCAGTATTCTGGCCGATCTCATTAGTCTTGATGGTCTCCATTCTTCCTCTGATTTCGAATTATTTTAGTCAATTTCCTGAGGCTTTAGGGACCAAACACACCAAGTACTATTAGTATCACTGTCGCCCTCATGTTGTACAACTTCTTTAGTGCTTTAGCAAGGTCCTAGTATTTGTCAGTCTTTCTGGGGTTTTTTTATTTTTACTCTGTAGTCCACTGAAATGTCAAAATTCATTGGACAGCATTTTTTTTTTTTTAATCTTCACTTTTTTCCGTCTGTATCTCAAAATCCCAGAGAATTATATGTTTCTGATTTTTTGAAATGATTCTATTTTGTGAATATAAAATTTGGCAGTATAGTGAAATTTCACTTTCTCGCACAATTCTCAGTTGATCACCTTCTCCACCCAGTCACGTTTAGTCTTATACTCCTTTTGCACTAATTTTTTATGTTCGCTTATATGATAAATCATTTCATTTTATTATTATCATATTATAAAAAATCCTTCACTTCTTCCAAAATGGAATGGCCACAGATAAATTGGTTAATAATTGGTCCTTGAAGAAGGAAAAAAAGAAGGAACTAACAAACCGTGCTAAAACTCAAATAACAGCATCATATCTTTGTTCCTAAGTTTAATTATATATCATCGTAATAAAATAATTTAATGGTATATCGTTGTAATAAAAAAAATTGATGATATATTATAGTAATAAAATAATTTAATGGTATATCGTTGTAATAAAAAAAATTGATGATATATTATAGTAATAAAATAATTTAATGGTATATCGTTGTAATAAAAAATTGATGATATATTATTGTAATAAAATAATTTAATGGTATATCGTTGTAATAAAATTTGATGATATATCATTGAAATAAAATAATTTCATGGTATATCGTTGTAATAAAAAAATTGATTATATATCATTGAAATAAAATAATTTAATGGTATATCGTTGTAATAAAAAATTGCTGATATATCATTGTAATAAAATAATTTAATGGTATATCGTTGTAATAAAAATTGATGATATATCATTGTAATAAAATAATTTAATGGTATATCGTTGTAATAAGAA
This sequence comes from Sepioteuthis lessoniana, assembly GCA_963585895.1. Lineage (NCBI taxonomy): Eukaryota > Metazoa > Mollusca > Cephalopoda > Myopsida > Loliginidae > Sepioteuthis > Sepioteuthis lessoniana. The sequence goes on along the minus strand of OY757924.1, from coordinate 54,944,592 downwards.
ATTGATGATATATCATTGTAATAACATGATTTAATGGTATATCGTTGTAATAAAAAATTGATGATATATTATTGTAATAAAATAATTTAATGGTATATCGTTGTAATAAAAAATTGATGATATATCATTGTAATAAAATAATTTAATGGTATATCGTTGTAATAAAAAAAGTTGATGATATATCATTGATGGTATATCGTTGTAATAAAAAATTGATGACATATCATTGTAATAAAATAATTTAATGGTATATCGTTGTAATAAAAAAAAGTTGATGATATATCATTGTAATAAAATAATTTAATGGTATATCGTTCTAATAAAAATAATAGAAATTTTAATGATATATCAACCTTCGTTAAAATTGTTCGAGTAGTTTTTAAAAAAATAAACTACAAACAACAACAACCATGATTGAAAACGATAGAGATAGATGGATATTACGCCTTGATTGGTCGTCTAAAACTCAATTAAAAAATCTAATCCTCTCTTAATTCCCTCGTGACTGTCCACAACCAATGAAATGAGCATTCATGTTTTTATCCCTGTCGGAAGAGTTGAGGATTAAACTATAACCTGTCAATCAACAGTAAAGAATTGACTTTGAGGAAAGATGAAATATTTATGGTAGCCAAGTGACCAATTTTTATGGTGAAAATAAAAGCAAATAATTTTACCCTTCAGAGAGGCAGACATAGAAAAGGCCTGGAGGAAGAAGAGAAAGCAACCCCCCCCCCACAAGACACGACTCGATTATTTGTGATAACGTTCGGAAGTGACGAAAAAATGGGGCAATTCAAGAAAAGAAGAAGGATAGGTCTAGCTGGCACCTAATTCAGCGAAGATGCATCGATACGACGACTCGAAGACTAAATAAAAAGAGCTAAGAAAGACTAATTACAGCAACTAGAAACAATACAAATAACACAAGGATCAACAGAGCAAAAATAACTAGAAAACAAATAGAAGAAAAACAAATATACGGATATTTAAAGCGACAAACAACTGATGTCTAATGCAAGGTAGGAACTCAGACAAATAGACCAGAGGACAAGAAAATTGACGACGATTCACAAGGGTTTAAATTAACTATATAAGTCAAGAAAACGAGGGTTTACATTATATATATATATATATATATATATATATATATGTATATATATATATATATATATATATATATATATATATTAACGACTCACGAGGGTTTACATTAACTATATAAGTCAAGAAAAGAAGGAAGAAAAGGACTCATCTTTGTTGAGAAGTGCATAGATGCAATAATACATGGACTAGAAGAATACAATAGATACAACAAAGAAAAACTATTTACAGCAGCTATTAACAGCAGTAGCAACATAAGAACAAATAGAAAAACCAAAAAAATAAAAATGTGAAGAAAAAATGTATGGATATTTCAAGCGACAAATTCGCAAGATTGCACAGCATCAAACAGGCAATGCAAAAAGAAAAAAAGTAAGAAAAGACTACCCCAGACAAACGAGAAATACTTCTCGAAACCTGGCTGTTCACCAGAAATCTTATCGGAAGTATAAACACCAAAGCATCCCTTATAAGATACTCGGATCCATTTTTAAAATGCACAAAGAAAGGACTTAGGCATATAGACCAGAGGACAAGACAGTTTATGACTATGCACGAAACCTTACATACAAGAGTAGACAAAGATGAAACGGTTAGTCATACATCAACGAACTAGCATAAAAGTAGTTTAGGACTAGGCACGACTGGGTGGGAAAGATACTCCTCTGGAAATTATGCAATAGATTAAAATTTATCGTATATGCTCAAACAAGAATTTGTCTGAGATGCATATAATTCTCGGGGATTTTGAAATGGATCAACCAGACTAAGTATTGGTTGGTTGGTCGGTTGTTTGGGTTTTATGGCATATCAACCATTGTACGTTATTTAACGCCAAATTCATTTTTATACAAATCGTTCTATTTCAAACAATTCAGTTTAGCGTAAGCACGCAGTTTAAATGTAAGTACACAGTTTAATTGTCAAAAACAGTTCTATTCAAAGCTATTCAGTTTAACCAAACAGTTCTAATTCAAACAGTTCAGTTTAGTATAAGAACGCAGTTAGTTCTATTCAACCCATAAATAGGGCCCGATCAGGTGCTACCATGCCGGGCCAAAGTGGACCTGGGAGCAATGGCAATGAATGGGTACTCCGCGTGCCCCAAAGTTCCTGCATTACTGGAATCTCTCCATCAGATTGTTTAGTGCCATGTCCAGGACACTCATTGGCGAGGTCTTGCTCCTCTGCAGAGAAGCAGTCGATGTATTCTACAGCCCCAACCGACTGGGCAAAGACTAAGTATTAATTTTACAAGAAAAAAGAAATTTGGCTTTCCGACAGATCATAGAACAAAATATTTAAAAAAGCGAAAAGATAGATAAATATACTTAGACTTTGCTAGAGGACTAAAAGAATTGTGGAACGTGAGAGTGACGATTTTCTAATTCTAAATCGTACGCTTGGAACAATACTTAAAAGTTTGGTAAAAAGACTGGAGGAATCGGAAATCTGAGGAAGAATCGAGACCATCTAGATGACAGCATTGTAAAAATCGGTTAGAATAATTAGAAAGCAAGTAAATACCTGAGGAAACTTGCCCTCACTTAGACTTCTGTGAAAGATCACCTACTAATAACAGGAGTGAAAAACTTGAACGAGTGAAATATAATCGAAATAAATAGATAATTATAAAGAAAATAATAATGAATAAATAATTATAAATGACCGTTCGAGACAGTCCAGTCAAAGTCAAGAACAAATGTCATTGCTCATGAAAATAATTAATTTTAATCCATTGGTTTCGGGACATTTCGCAAGAGGAAACACATTTTATTAAATAAGCCTCAAATTTAATTCTAATTTGCCGTACTGAAGGCTCGATATCTAGAGTTGATCTATTTTAAAGAATTAAATAGTTCAATACAAACAATTTGTCACTCTTCTGTTCTTCTAAAATCAAAGTAAGAAATTGAAAAGGTGATCCTCTTAGTTTAAAATCGCTTATGGTCCACGCAAGTTAAGCAAATAAAAACAGATTTTATGTTCGTTCAAATAATTAGGACCAGCATTTTTTAGTTTAGCCAAATAGAATTCACTGTTCATTAGTCTATTTGAACACCTCCAAATTCAATTTTTATTGCTTGAGCAGTTTTAGACCGGGATGAATTCAAGTGAAAGCATTTTAATGTCATCGTGCAAACAAAACTTATGCTACGATGTGCGATTTTCCATGTACAATTTTTGTAACAAAAATGGGACCATTATCATAGAAGCATATTTACAATGGATCGATAGACAGAGATTCAAAAGCGAAAATCTGAGATCTTCAATTAAATGACCTCAAACCTCCTCGTAAAAACATTTGATTTTTCTGCGTTTCGTTGCTTCTGGTTGCTTCTCATACTTCTCGTTGCATCTCGTTACTTCTCGTTGCTTCTCGTTTCTCTCTGTCTTTTTCTCTCTCCACTTTGAATTAATCATTTACCGTTGTGACTAAATGATTGTAATATTACCTTAAAGCTCTATGTTACAAGAAAAAACATTGTTCCCATTAGGGCTAAGACTAAGTAATGGATTTTTAATTAATGACCGAATAATACTCAGTATTGTCACTCAAAGTGAAAGGCTGTGGTTGTTGAATATATGCGTCAACGGAACATTATTTACAACTGAAGTGAGAGCCTTTTTCCTCATTGCTCTTATAGCTTGATCTGAAAGCATTTATTTCAAGAGGACGCCATAGGTATTTTTATGCTTACGTTATTTGGTATTTCTGTAAAATACATGTGGAACTCACTATACTCTAGAATTAGAATTACTTTGTCTTATATATATATATATATATATATATATATAATATATATATATATAATATAATATATATATATATATATATATATATATATAATATATATATATATATATTATATATAATATATATATATATATATATATATATATATATATATTATATATATATATATATATATATATATATATTATATAATATATATATATATATATATATATATATAAAGTAGGCGACCGTGGTGTAATGGTTATCGTCGCAGGAATTGGACACGGCGACACGAGTTCAAATCCTGGCCTGATTGCATTTCACATAGCACTAATACCCTTGGGAAAGGTATGAATCCAATTATTCTCCCTCCAGCTATGGGTAAATAGTAGGCAAATAGCTATGAGGCAACTAGTCTAGGAGAAGGAAAACTCTGAATTAACCTGTTAAACCTGTTAAACTCCGCTTAAAAATTGACCTTGTGTCATATCCTGCCCGAGCGGAGGGGTTGGGTAAATATGATAAAGTAGGCGACCACAGTTGAAGGTGACCCAAAGGCTTCCTTTACAATAGCTACCTATACAGAGGTGTGTGAGAGGGCGCTACTCCTTTTCCTGGATTGCTCCACTTTACCCTTGATACGTACCTGGTAATGCTGAGTGTTAATAAAGGAGGTATCAAGTACCACTTTTTGAGTCTTGAGTGTTCCGGGTCGATGGCGAACGCTCTGCCCACTAGGCCAATATATATCTAACTATGGAAATGCAACTTGAACTCATTACAGGGGAATGAGAAAATCTTTTCTATGAACACAACAAAATATCAATCGTTTGCATGTCCTGCTTTATAAACACACATAGACACACACACACACACGGAAACACACAAATACGGATATAGGTACACAGATATAATACATATACATATACTTATACGTGGGTGTATTAAAAAGTCCATTGAATGAAAAATTCATATGATGACGTCATATCTACGGTGGACTTTTTTACCAGTAAGATGAAAGCACGGCAGGGCCGACAAAAGAACTGTACGAACGGTAGGTAAAACTACGTTGAAAAATAAACCTTTTTTATAACATTCCACGAGAGTATCTTGGTCATTCCTGTGAACTTTTGAACTGACTCTCCTGCATAGATCTTTTTAGGCAGGCGAAATAAGTATAATTGTAATCGTGATAAGAAATAGTATCGGCGACCCAAGTTCAATTCCTCGACGAAGCATGAACCCATCTATTCTTCAAACAGTCGAGTAATTTGGATTCTTTAGTTTTGGTAAGGCAATCAAGAAAAACCCTAGATTCAAACTAGCTGTAAAGTTGGCGACCATAGTCGAGAGTGACCTGAAGGCTCCCTTTTCAATAGCTACTACACCAAGGTCTATGGAAGGGCGCTACTCCTTTCCCGGGATTGTTCCACTTTACCTTTGATCCATACCTTATAATGCTGAGTGTTAAGCAAGGAGGCATCAAGTACTATTTTTTGATTCTTTGGTATGAGTGGGATTAAACCCCGGTCTCCTGGGCTCTTGACGAACCCTCTAACCGCTAGGCCAATGGACCGGTTGTACTCACCTTAAAATTGACTTTGTGTCACATTCTAACCGTGAGAGAGGGGTCACGTAAATATATGCATATATTGTTTAAGTTTAGCCATGCTTTCAAATGGAAATCTCTTTCGTCAATTCTGAATCAGATTTTAAAAGTATAAGAAAAAAAAACAAATTACATGCAAAATAATTTTTACAGATATTTAGCATTCATAACCACAAAACATAACTAATATATATATATATATATATAACTGTTGGTTGTCACTAAATCCCTTTGTGGGTATGTGTCGAAGCAAGTGCATTATAATATAGAGAGTGCATAATATCTAGGATAGAGCTATTATTTTATTAACTGCCTGATGATTGTTGTTTTGCAAAAAACTCCATGAAACCCAGGTTCGCAGTCTATATACCACGAATTAAATATATATATATATATATATATATATATATATATATATATATATATAGTAAATACCAGTCTCATTTGCAACTGATGAATACAAAATGAAGAGGTGTTCTTTCACGCTCAACCCAGTCTTAATACTTTTCCAAAAAGGTAAACTGTAAGCGCTAATTCTCGATTATTATTTCTTTATTTATATAATAGCAAGGGATTAAAATAGGAATTATATAAATAAGATGGCACTTTATATTGAGAATCAGGGAAGGAGTAGCGCCCTCCCCTACACCTTGGTGTAGTAGCTATCGAAAAGGGAGCCTTCGGGTTACCCTCGACTATGGTCGCCAACTTTACTTACTTATATTGAAGAAGACAGTTTCAGTCAGGATTTTGAAAGGTGATTTTCTAAGGATATAATCCTTTTGAAAGATTATCACAGCATTATCTTACAGACTTACCATTAAGTCTTGCATAGTTTTAAATTGATCTTATATAATGTTATGAAAATATATTCAACTGATTTATAATTTTGAACTGTGAAATTTTATGCTTATTCTTTTAAAAAATTCAACATGGAATATTTATTGCCGAGCTTTTTTGGAACGATTTTTTAGTAAATTTAGTGGCAATCCACTTTAACGAGACACTGCAAATGATAAGAAGTGAAAGTCATGACAATGTTAATTTTACATATAAAAACTAAAAAAGCAGACTAAACTCGAAGTTCAAATTATGACGCTAAAGCTGTTTGATAAAGCAAAATCGCTTTTTTGAAGTCATCTTATTCTAGAGGCCTCAGTGTTTTATATTAAATTGCTCTCTTTTGGATCTCCTATTACATTCCTTCTTTTGACGATACCTTATATATATATATATATAAACACCTTCACAAGAACAAGATGTGACAGAAGGTCGATTTTCTAAGCGAAGTTTAACAGGTCTAAATTCCTTTTAATTTCATTCTCCTACACTGTTTACTATACCAAGGTTAAAGATCTCAACCTACCCTAATACTTACCCATAGATGGAGGCAGAATAATTAGATTCATACCTTTACCAAAGATATTAGCGCTATGGGAAAATTCAAACAGCTTAATCCAGGAATTGAACCCGGTTCGCCATGTGTATTTTCTACGAAAGTAATTATTACACTAGTGTAGATATAGAGACAACGAAGCTGCATTGATCTCTGTTTACGCAAGTCTAAGTTATATTTTCTAAATCACTGGTATTGTGCACTCTATAAATATACCAAACTATATATATATATATATATATATATATATATATATATATATATATATATACGAGGTGTCTTCAATAAGTTTCTAGACTTTTTTGTACAGGGATTTAATTGTCGTAGACTCTTGAAAATTCAGTATGTTATTGCTATACATCTTATGAGATGACTGACCAACTTCTATGATTTTAGGTACAGCAGGAATTGGAATACACCCTACTAAATCCTGATTGTCACAGCTGGTGAGTTTCAAAAATGTAATATGGACGTGAGGATACTTTAGAAGAGCGATATGCAATAAAATTCTGTTTTAAACTTGAAAAAAAATGCCACAGAAATGTATGGAATGCTTCAGACTGCTTTTCGACCAGCTTGCATTAATTGAACATCAGTTTTTGAGAGGCAAGAGAGATTCAAGGAAGACAGAGAGTCTGTGAGGGATGATGAGAGGTGTGGGAAGAGTAAGGAAGTCAGAAAACCAGAGTTGATAGGCCAAATAGAGAACTTCATGGATAAGGGCCGTCGTGTGTCTATAGAGGCAATAAGTGCATAGTTTGATGTCAGTATGGGGAGTGTACACACAGTTATTCGAGAGGAACTGAAGATGCGGAAGATTTGCGCCAAGTTTGTCCCAAGGGTGCTCAGAGAAGATCAGAAAGAAAGACGTTGTCATGACAACAGGGAGATGGTCGAGCTGATCAATTCAGATCTAGCTGTTCTTGATTCTCTGGTGACCTGCGGTAAAGCTGGATCTACTTCCATGACCCAGAGACCAAGAGACAAAGTTCCCAGTGGTAGCATGCTGGCTCTCCCAGACCCAAGAAGGCCAGACAGAGCAAATCCACCCACAAACTTTTGATGATCGCTTTTTTTGGCAGCATTGGCATGATCTACATGTACTGGGTTCCCACTGGATAGACAGTCAACAAGGAATAATATGTTTTAAGGTTTTAAGGGAGTTCAGGAAGAGATTCCGTCGGAAGAGGACAGCACTTTTCAAATCGGGTCAGTGGCATTTTCACTAGGACAATGCACCAGTCCACAACTCCATCCTTGTCACAGACTATTTGACCAAGATGGGCATCAAGACAGTTCCACACCCTCTCTATTGTCCAGACCTTACTCCCTGTGACTTTTGGTTATTCCTTAAGCTCAAGGAAAAACTTGGAGGCTGTCGTTATGAGACAATTGGGGAGATGAAAGAGGCTGTGACGAAGGTCATTGCCACACTCACACAAGAGGACTTCCATGGGGCCTTCCAGAAGTTGTTGTAACGGTACAACAAGTGCATTGCAGCCGGAGGAGATTAGTTCGAAGGGGACTAGAGTTTCATGAGTGTACTATCAATGAAAGTGCCCATACGAAAAAAGTCTGGAAACTTATTTAATGAATCTTGTGTGTGTGTATATATATATATATAAAGAAAAGAAAACGTTGCCAAATCGGCTTTTGATATGGCCCCCGACTAAGTCAAACTTCCATACAGTGAAACCCAAAACCAATATACTCTTCCATACAGGATGGCGACAACGCTGGTGTACAAATATTCCTAATGAATACTTCTTCATAAAACCCACGCAAGAATGTAAGCCAGCTTACCAAAAGTTAAGAAAGAAACAAATCACTATATACCGATTGCGCGTTTCTCTCACGAGACTTCACACTCCTTTCTACTCAAAACAAAAGGAACTAGCACAATCAGTTTCGTTTGCTTTACTTTCTTTCTTTAATTGCACTTCAACCTTTTGGGGTTATATAATGCCATAGCCATCCTTATAGAAGAGCAGCAGTGGTACTATTTAAACCATAGCAGGGGAATAAGGATGTTCATGCCTTTCCCAAGTGTAATAGTCCGAGGGCCAATGTAATAGTACAACTGGAGTTCAAACTCGCTTTCTAGTCTTGTACGTTAACCACTACGCTATGGAAACTCTTACCTGCAAATAAGACGTCATCTTATGAAATTTAACGTATGACATTTTTAACCCACTCAAGTAATTATCAGAAAATAATCCTTGATTATTTTGATATATTATTAAAACGAAAAAATCTTTGGTCAAATAGAACTGTTTGAAAAAATTATTAGAACTGGATAAGAATACTTAAAACTTTATAACAGTGTGCAAACAAATAATTATGGTCAATAGAATTATAAATGTCAAATGAGAACTTTTGGAACCATTTAACTGTTTGTCAGTTATTTTTATTAAGAATCATCATCATCATCATGTCGTGCCGCAGGCACGGATATACCTGACCCTCTCTCACCATTTCTCCCTATCGTTCATCGCCTCTGGCAGGTCTTCAGGGCTGCGTCCCGTATCCTCACATAGCTGCTGTATGTATGTTCGAGCTGGTCGTCCTGCTTTTGCCCGGCCATATGTGGGGGTCCATAGGAGTACATCACTTATGATTTCGTCCCTGCTTCTCCAGCAGTGTCCTGCATGTCTGGTTGTCATGCAGTAAATCATTTTTCACAGACAACAATGGAAGATGTGCAACTACTTCAGACAGTAAGCAGATAAAAAAAACGTGGTATAATGAAATCGTTGAGGACGTAAAAAGCTTCTGAATGATAAAGACCATAACTATTGCGATGCCGTCGATAACATTTGTTATATTTGCACGCTAACTTAGGTCAATCATACTGGGGTTCTTTTCAAAATATATGAACGGAAAAATGTCATAAAACATTGAAAATAATTATTGCAGTTAAATATTTCGATATAAATCAAATTTTGTCACTCGATAACCTAGGGAAACTCCCTGTGGTCTATTATTATGTTCACTTTCGGATTTCCTGCCTTGAGGAAAGGATGAACACGCTTATTTCCCCATTGAAATGTACCACTACTGTCCCACTAAAAGGATGGATTTAGCATCAAATAATCCACGAAGGTTGATATGTCATTAAATAAAAAAAATAAAACCAGATATAAACTGCGATTAAAAATGATTTTTATGGAGCGTTGTGAAGATAAATAGTTATTGTTATAGAACCCAAAAGGAATTGAAATACCGTTAAATAAATACACCAAACTAAATCAAACCAAAACTGGCGCAACATAATTTGAGTGACTATTTACGGCTCTTTTTGTTATTTTATTTATTTTTTTCTATAGCTGGGGAAATCTCCTGGGCGTTGTGGTTAACGTACTGGACTACGACACTGTAGTAATTGCGTTCGAAACTCAGTCACGCAATTACGTTCATTTTGGCACTCATACCCATAATAAAAAAAGGAAACCTCTTTATTTCACCATCTTTCGGTTAAATACTACAACTGCAGTTGTCTCATTGGCTGGGGCTGTAGAATAAACTGACTGGATCTCTCCAGAGAAGTAAACCCCCCACCATCAACAAGTGTCCAGGTAATGACAGTAAGCAATCTGATGGTGAGGTTCCTGTAATCCTGGAGCTTTGGAGAATGCGGAGTACCCTTTCATTGTCATCGCTCCCAGGTCGACTCTTGCCCAGAGTGGTAGAACTTCATAGGGTCCTATATATGGGTTAAATACAACTAAACTACGTACTTATGCTAAACTTAACTGCCTGAAATAGAACTGTTTTGACATGCGTACTAATGCAAAACTGAATTGTTTGAAATAGAACTATTTTTGACATTTAAAGTGTTCTTACACTAAACTGAATTGTTTAAAACGGATCAGTTTTTGACCTTGAAACTGTACTTACGCTAAGCTGAATTGTTTTAAATAGAAATGTTTTATCATTTAACGGTGTGTGGATAAAAACTATACTTATACTAAACTGAATTGTTTGAATTAGAACTGTTTGACTAAACTGAATAGCTTGAGATAGAAATTAAACTGTGTACTCATGCTAAACTGAATTGTTTGAAATAAAACTGAATATTTTTATAAAAATGGATTTGGCATTAAATAACCTTCAAGGGTTGATATGCCATAAAACCCAAACAACCAACCAACAAAACTGAATTGATTCAAATAGAACTGATTATTTGTACAAAAATAGATTTGGCATTAAATAACCTACAAGATTTGATATGCCATAAATCCAAGCAACTACCCAACCAACCAACTTCTATTGTCCTTCTTCAAGGATATCTTTGGCATTGAATAACCCTCGAAGTTTGATATGCCATTTAACAAAGAGACAAATCCAATTTTTTTTTACTGTGGTTCTCAGCGTCTTCACTCGGTCTTTTCTCGGTTTGTTGCCCATTTTTTAAAATCGTCATCTATCGCAAAACACTAGAACCACTCAGTGAGGATCCACCTCCATATCGAAGTATTGGTCTGCTCGAAGCGAAAAACTTCTGAATTAAACGGAACCATGGCTCTTGCGACGCCCTCGAAAACATCTGTTGTCTATATCTGCACACTAACTTAGCTCAATCATACTGGCATTCCTTTCAAAATTATAGCCTGTTGATATTCAGTTCGTCTGCCTACACGAAATTTGATATGCTGGCAGTTTCTGTCATTCCATTACTCCAATATGATAAGCAAACTGTCGCTTGGATGCAAAGGGAGGTAACCCAGTGTCGGCTATTGCTCTTTGGGTCGGGGAAAACTGAAACTGTATTCAAGTAATCGCTTAATGGTCTAAATGGACTGATGTGGGAACTCAGGCGAAATATGTAAAAGCGAAGCTTTCTATTGACTTCAGTGTCATCAACTCGACAGAAGCTGCATTTTGAAGAGACTGACGTTTTTTAATCTAATATTTACCAATGCAAACGACAGACAGCGTAACGGTTTTTTAGTGACAACCTGATTTTTTTTAGTTTGTTTGTTTCTTTTTGTGTGTGTGTGTGTTTTTGGAAGGTAACATGGAGACATGTTTAGCGACATAGAAGGATATTTTTGATTACTTCAGTTGTGTAGAAAAAAACTGAAGACAACACGACTCATATGCAATAGTCATTTACGAAGTTAAACTTAGTTTGGCACAAGATCAGTATTATGGCCCAACGGTGAAACCTCGGTAGCAATATCTCATCTATCGAAAACGATGTTAATATAAGCAAAGTAAAATCCTTGACTGCTATTAACAAGTTAACGATCATATAGAAATCTAATCTCACTGACAAAATAAAACTAGAATTTTTCTAAGCTGTAGCAGGGTATGTACTACAGTATGGTTGCACCAGTTGGACTTTAACGAAACGCTGAGAGAAAAATCAAGATGAGAACTGTTCAAAAATACTTCTTGCTCTTTTGAACTAATTCTGGAACCAGGACCTCCAGAAAACAGCAACTATGTGGCCACTTACCTCCCATCTCACAAACCACCCAAATAAGACTTGTAAGACATGCTGGACACTACTTTAGAAGGAAGGATAATCTCATAAGCGACGTTTTTTATGGACTCATACACATGGACGCACCAGTTTTGGGTCACCAGCAAAAACTTACATACATCAGCTTTATGCTGACCCTGGATGCCATCTAGAGGACCTATCAAGAGTTATGACCGGTGATAGAGAAAAAAAGGGAATCTGTGCTATCAACACACTGGATAAAAATGATGATGATGACGACTTATCTAACTCACTAACAATGGTCGAATAGTCTAGCTCGTTGAACCTTGCGCCACGCGAGACGCGCTTAGCGTAACGGTTATCGTGGTGGAAAAATGAATCACCGACTTAAGTTCAAAAACCCGGATGAGTCTGCGTTTCACTTCGCTCTAATATCGTTGGTATAGGCATGAAACAATCTCTTTGTTTGTGTTTTGTTGATTTTTCTTTTGGTTTGGTATTATGGCATATCAACCATTGTAGGTTGCTTAATGCCTAATCAATTTTTATAGATATAAATAGTTCTATTTCAAACAATTCAGTTTAATATAAGTACGTAGTTTAAACGTTAAAAAATTCTGTTTCAAGCAATTCAGTTTTACATAAGTATACTTTTTGGTTTAATTTGACACATGGATAGAACCCTATCAAATGTTTACCACTCCAGACCAGAGTGGACCTGGGAGTTATGGCAATAAAGGGGTACCCTGCATTCCCCAAAGCTCAAACGTTACTGGAGCCTAACTATCAAATTGTTTAGTGTCATGTGCAGGATACTTGTTTAGGAAGTCTTACCCCTCTGCAGAGGTGCAGTCAGTGTGTTCTACAGCTCCAGCCCACTGGGCCACATCTCTTTGTACTCTTTTTAAATTTTTATTTTCCAAACCACGGAAGCTTCCCCAAAATTTCCCCGGAGTGGTACTTGCTTTGCCGGGAGAGTAATATCTTACGGATAGTCTTGTATTTGGTATGGAGAGCAAGCTTGTCATGAGTCATTCTATCTCCACAATATAACTCCACAGCGTAACGGTTATCGACAGAGGAATGGAATCAGTGACTTGAGTTCAGGTCCTACTTATGATTCATTAATGCCAATGGGAAAGGCACATATCCATCTATTGGTAAATAGAGGTCAGAATGGATTCGATGGTCTAATGAGGCTACCAGTCTAGGAGAAGGAAAACTCTCGATTGAAACCAGCTTTGACTCCTCTGACAAATTGACCTTGTTTCACATGCTGCCTCCCGTGGTGGAGGGGTTTTGTAAAGACATATTTCGGATATATCTAACTTATCCAATGTTATATAAAAATCATTGGTGATAGGGTTATGAGAAGTAAGCTAGTACCACAGACCAATATTGTTATAATGAAGTTTATCCTCACTGAGTGCAAGGTAAAGTATGCCATACGTACTTGCCCTCTCTCTCTCTCTCTCTCTCTCTCTCTCTCTCTCTCTCCAGTGTCATCGACTTTCACAGGCATATCTAATTGAAATAACAATAATGTAATAATCTGTGGTTGAAATCCTGGAAGAAGCTGTTCACATTTCATACAGCGCCATTACTCTTATGAATGGTATGGATCTAACTATTCTCCCTAAAGCTCAGGGGAAATGGTAGGACAGACAGGGTTCTTTAACTTTGTTATGGCAACCAGGTTAGGAGAAAGAAAACTATGAATTCAAACCTGTTAAACTCCGCTTTAAAAATTGACCTCATCACATCTTGCTCGTAAAAAGGGGTTGGTAAATAGATAATGAAATAATCTTTACTTACCTCGACGCCCTGTTAGCTTTGTACAATGCGTGGCCCTGAAGAGGCCATAGACGCATTCTCTCTCTATCAATTTGGCTGTATTGTAGTTAGGGATAAATTTGTCCTCGCAGTCTTTATTTCCGCCATTGATAGATGTGCACACATAACAGTCGATTAATAAAACTGTAAAATAAAAAGAAAGAAAGTTAAACAATTATAAAGACAGAAGTATTAGTTGTATAGCTTAACGGTTATCGGCTGAATAAATGATATTCGGAGAGCAATTTTCTAATCCTGGTCGAGGCTGTTTGTTTTTAACTTTCATCGCTAATTTTCTTTAGATTTTTTTTTTTTTTAAATGTGTGAAAAGCAATATTTAAAGAATGTCGTTCAAAAAGTTCTAAGCCTCCCCTTCATTTGTTGCACACCTATCACTTTTTATGGGCTTCACCTGTATAAAAATTAAAAGAGAAATATGAATTAGTTTCTTTTTCTTTTTTCAAAAGAAGTGGTAGTCTTGCCACGACAAAAATTCAGCGATGGGTTTTTTTCTTGGTGAAGCTTAGAACTTTTTGAACGATACTCGTATATGTAAAAAGACTTAAGCACTCTAATTCGAATCAGCTGTGATAATACTAATAAACACTCAATTGTGGTTCGTTACATTAATCAGTAGGGGAAGGGGCTGCTTCAGAGAACAGTCCTATATTTAGTATTTTTTCGTTTATTTTTTAGGAATGTGAGTTTGAATATTGGCTTTAAGTTTAATGATAATTGGCAATATTATCAAATACCCTTTACAAATATAAACAAATATAAATTTCTTCTGTATACATATAGAGAAAATAGGAATTGTTCCAGTTCCCCAGAGCCACCATTGTAAACAATTATACCCTTTTACCCACTGGGGTAGTGAAACGGTTATCGTCAAAGAAAATAAACTCGGCAAACGATGTTCAAACTTGGTCGAGGCTGTTCACTTTTCTCTTTCCTACTAATGCCCTCAGTAAAGGCATGGCTATCTGTCTTCTACTATAAGTAAATAATAGAGCACACTTGGGTCTTTAGTCTTGGTAAGGCAACCAGTCTAAATGATGGAGTGGTTCTTTGGTGTAGATGATAACGAGCTTGACTGAGATATCGTAATAAATTAGTTCAAACTCCAGTCGTACTATAACGTCCACTTTCTGACCAGTACCCTTAGGAATATGTATGAACTGCCTTATCCCTGACCCAGCTACCGGTTAAATAATTTCTATACTATTCTACAAGGATGGCTTTAGCATTAAGTAACCCACGAATGCTGATATGCCATTAAACAAAGAAGACTAAATCAAACCAGTCTAAATGAAGGAAAAAATCTATAAAAAAAAACAGTCTGTGTGGGGTTGGCAACTACAACCTATGATGACCTCTTTGTTACGAAACCACAGTACTATCACAAATGTGGCGTGGTAACTGCCCTATGCCCTCAAGAATGAAGTACATTTACAATTCCACTTATAATAACCCTATCCGGTAATGTCTTTGATTAATTATGACCTTCAAGGACCTTCTTCTCAGATTGTTCGTAAAAGACGTTGATCGTTGTTGTAACTCAGTTTATGCAAAGGAGTGACAATTACACATTTAAGCTATATATTCCAGGTTATTTTCTTATCAGAACGACTCTTTCTTCGTAGATATGTCCTTAAGTTGGCGTTTTCGGGAGTTATCAAATTATCATAATATTATAGTTCGACGCGAGAGGAAATTTTGTTTTGCTCGGCGCCTAAAAGTCAACTGACTAAATGTAAGAGTTATTTTTTTCCATCTCTTTCCTGACATGAGAGATGACATATCACTCAGCAAACTGGAGTTCAGTCTCCATTCCACATCGTATAGCAATTAGATTCTCATACTAAAAGAATGCTGCATGACCCTCACCCGTCAACCACACTTAAAGCTGCCATGTTGCCTAGGTTTAGAATACGCTGAATCTATCCCCTGCGGAAGTTTAAGACTTCCAGAATGAGTTGTCCTGAGTATGACACTAATCTGTATGTAGGGAGTGTAGTGTACACCTTCACAGCTATTAATCCCAGGTTTACTCTGATACGGAGTTAGGGTTCCATCTATGAGGCCCAGTTAGCTGGGGCTGTAGAATACAACAACTACTTTTTGCAGAGGGGTGACCCCCCGCCAACGAGTATCCTAGATATGACACTAAACAATCTGATGGTGAGGTTCCAGTAATACTGGAGCTTTGGGGAATGCGGAGTACTCCTTTATTGCCAACGTTTGTCGGTCCACTGTGGCCCGAAGTGGTAGCACCTGATAAGGGTCCTATCAATGGGTTAAATAGAACTAAACCGTGCTTCCTTCACTATACTGATTTTTGCATTTAAACTGCATATTTATGCTAAAGGGAATTGTTTAAAATAGAACTGTTTTGACATTTAAACTGCGTACTTATGCTACACTATCTGTATCTATGGAGAAAGGTATGACTCCCCCAATGAATGTCCTGGTTATGACACAAAACAATGTGATGTTGAGGTTCCAGTAATGCTGGAGCTTTGGGTAATGCGGAGAACCCCTTCATTGCTATCGCTCCCATATCTACTCTGGCCTGGAGTGGAGTCACTACTAGAGCCCTATTTATGAGTTAAAAAGAACTAAACTCTATTGTTTGGATTGAAATGTTTTTGACATTGAAACTACGTACTTTTGCAAAACTGAACTGTTAGAAATAGAACTGGTTTAAATAGAACTGAACTGTGTACTTATGCTAAACTGAATCGTTTGAAATAGAAATGTTTGGAGATTCAACTGAACTGTTTTGGCATTTAACTATTTGTAAACCAAAACTATACTTATAATAAACTAAATTGTTTTAAATTCAATTACCCGAAAATTGTTGATACTCCGTAAAACAAAGCAAGCAGCCAGCCGATCCATCTATGAGTCAATTAGATTTGTTTAGAAATATTTTTGTACTCAATTGTACCATGTACAAAAACAAACTTTTAAGAAACAATTGCCTGAAAAATATAAATAGAAACGTTCAATGAAAACGATTCTCTAACCTTAAGGCAAAAAGTAACTTTAAAAATGTTAAGATATAGTTAAAATTAATCAATCAGCATGTCAGAGGATTTTTTTCTGATTACTTCAGATGAGGCATATACAAGTTACAGTTTGAATGGAAAACATCGTTTCATTAATAAAATTACTATACTGTATTAAAATATCAGTTGTAAAAGCGAGGTTCCCGGCAATGTAAGGATACCGACGCAAAAACTAAAATAGACCACCTGAGTTCAAATCCCTTAACACGCTAATACCCTTGAAAAAAAACATGAATCCATCTGTTCTTCCCACTTCTATGAGTAAATAGTAGTGTTAACTGTGCTTTTTAAACATGGTAAGGCAACCAGTCTAGAAGAAAGAGTGTTCTGAATTCGAATTGACCTTGTGTAACATGCTGCCTGTGGATGAGCAGTTGGGTAAACACACACACACACACGCACACACACACACACACACACACACACACATACGAAGGATATCCAAAAAGAAAATACAAACAGTTACTGATCTAACATCTTTATAAATATACAAATGAAAACTTGTGTATATTACCAGCACTACTATGGTACTCTTTTCCTTTCCATATATCCATATTTACCAACCCCTCCGGTCAATTTTTTAAGCGGAGTTTAACAGGTTTGAATTTAGATTTTTCCTTCTCCTAGACTAGTTGCCACACCAAGGCTGAAGAACTCAATCTGTCCTTCTATTTACCCATAGCTGGAGGGAGAATAATTGGATTCATACCTTTCCCAAGGGTATTAGTGCAATGTGAAATGCAATCAGTCTCGTCCAGGATTTGAACTCGTGTCACCATGTCCATTTCCTACGACGATAACCATTACACTACGGACACCTTCATTTCCATATAACAGTCATCAAGATTTATGTATTTGTCCCATCGATGCACAAACTCAGGGATATCATTTTCGAATAATATTAAGTCAAATGCCTGAAGCCACTTTTGTCCTAGTGGTGTGGAGAATAAATACTTGCTAAATAGGCAACATTGTCAAGACCAGGGTTGGGATCTATGGTATCTGGGAACTTATTGACATCACGACTAGCAAATATATGTACAGGTGTGTATTGACTATATCTTTTAATATATGAAGCATTTTTTGATATTATTGCTATCAAATATCGTCTGTGTAGATAATACCACAAATTCCTACAAACAGCCTAAATAGCTTTTTGGTTGACATTTCATAATTAAATACGCTTTGATTTGAACAGTAATCATGTACCGTTTGCTTATTTTTTCTTATCAAGAAGTGGTCATGATGAAACAGTTCCCCAAAATCAATACTATTTTGTAAATATTTGTGAAAATAAGAGGAAAAAAATCTTTTTTTAAACTTACGAGAGAAAAATACAAAGTAAATTGACGTAATTAAAGAGTCTAAGATAAAGAGAAAAAAAATAAAATGATAAATCACTAAAACGAATCTTACAAATCTATTGTGTTTAACATCCACCATTTTTTTTCTTTGTTGTGAGAAACGCTTTGTTTTTTTTAATTTTATTCCGCAACAGATGACACTGTCAAATCAAGTTGCTTCTTTTCTCTTCTTTTTTCGGTGAATGAACTTTGACTAAGTTTTCAAGTACAAAAAGTTTTAGCGAAAGTTCAATATTATTGAGAAATTTATGATTACCAGATGAAAGCATTGTCAATCATTATTAGTAGTCGTCTGAGTAAATACGATGAAAATCAACTAAAAGTCATAAGTTAATAGTTTGAAGTTGTCAAAGCAGAAGAAACTTGTCAATCTTTATGACCCACCATTTTTATCATCAAAGTAATTTCATGTCTTAAATTGCGCTGGCAGAATTTCAAAAAGTGCCGTGGCTAACGTACTGGACTGCGACATCGTAGTAAGGCGAACGATAACAATACTCACTGGAATTGTTAGAACTCTTTTAATCTCGACAGCTACGGGCTGAATGGTACCAAAACACTTCTGCTGAGATGGCTTTGGAATTGAATAACCCACGAAGGTTGATATACCATTAAGCAAAGAAAACAAATCTTACATTGCGCAGAGAAAGACGAAAAATAGTTTCGTAAATGTTGATAATAACTATATTTACCAACCGCTCCGCTCAGGCAGGATATGACACAAGGTCAATTTTTAAGCGGAGTTTAACAGGTTTGAATTAAGAGTTTTCCTTCTCCTAGACTAGTTGCCTCACCAAGGCTGAAGAACCTTGTCTGCCCTACTATTTACCCATAGCTGGAGGGAGAATTATTGGATTCATACCTTTCCCAAGGGTATTAGTGCTATGTGAAATGCAATCAGTCTCGTCCAGGATTTGAACTCGTGTCGCCGTGTCCATTTCCTACGACGATAACCATTACATCACGGACACCTCCTGTAAATTTTGATAATAAAGACATTGTTGGATATTCTGTCAGACGAGTTTATAGTACACCATAATGCGAGGTTTAATAAATTTGTGTTGTAAAGAAATAAAAAAAGGTGGTTTTGACTGAATTTGTGACATGAAAAATTATCTTTGCAAAATAGAAAAATTGCATTGAGAATAAGCTAACAATAAAATGAATTAGAAATCCACGGTAAAAAAAATATGCAATATAAAATACTAAGTAAATATATTTATAACAGTTTTTGACACCGATTGATTGATTTTAACGGCATTTCAACACGTCTGTAGTTATTTCATGCTTCGAGATTCCGGAATCACGTTCATCGTACATTTATATTTATTTTAATCACACTTTATTTCTCAAGGTTTAGTTTAGTTTGTTTAACGACATATCAACCCTATATGAGATATTTAATGCCGAAACTTGATTCCCTTCCAACTGCTCTTTTACAATCTTCATTATTTACAATATTGCTTTGCATCTCTTTATCTATAATCATTTATTCGCAGATATTTGTATTTGGCAGAAATACTTTATATTATAAACAAATTTGCACATAGTTGCATGAGAGTGTTCCTATCAAATAGTTTTAATTTATACAACTTATATAATTTCAAGTACTATTTCTATTTTGTGATAATAATTTGTTTACACAGGGTTATATTGTTTCAAGTAACTAATAATTATAATCCCCAGCTTCAAGAAACCTAAACAAAATTAAACATTGATAATTCTATATGATAATAATCTTTTGTTTTATATGGTTTAGGGTATTCTTATCCACTACTAAGACTGGTGAGAATCTAACAGGTACTGAGCCCGGTCGGCTGGAATCAAATACATTCTTGAAGGAACAGAATGTTAGATTTTCATTCAAGGGAAATATAATCCAGTCTGCTGGGACTATAGAATACACTGACTGCATCTATGCAGTGAGGTAAGACTCCTCCAATAAGTGTCCTGGATATGACAAAACAAACTGATGGTGAGACTCTAGTAATGCATGAACTTTGGGGAATACGGAGTACTCATTCATTGCCATCACTCTCAGGTCCACTCTGGCTTAGAATGGTAGCACCTGATTGGGTCCTACGTGGAGCATTCAATGTTTCCAGACGTTTTTGTACAGGCATTTAAAATTGACGTAGACTCTTGAAAATTCAGTATGTTATTGCTATACATCTTATGAGACTAACCAGTTTTTATGATTTCAGCTTCAAATGAACAGCTACAACAGCAATTGGAATACACCCAACGACAGCATGATTGTCACTGCTGGTGAATTTCAAAAATGCAATCTGGACGTGAGGACACTTTAGAAGAACGATATGCAATAAGATTATATTTTAAACTTATAAAATATGTCACAGAAACGTATGGAATGCTTCTGACTGCTTTTGCACCATCTTGCATGAATCGAGCATCAGTTTTTGAGCAGCATAAGAGATCCAAGGAAGACAGGGAGTCTGTGAGGGATGATGAGAGGTGTGGGAGGAGTAAGGAAGTCAACATACCAGAGTTGATTGGCCAAAAGGTTAGGGTTAGTGTTACTATGTTGAGGTTTTAAGGGAGTTCAGGAAGAGATTCCGACAGAAGAGGACAGCACTCTTCAAATCGGTTCATCGGCATTTCCACCAGAACAATGCACCAGTACACAACTCCATCCTTATCACAGACTATTTGACCAAGATGGGCATCAAGACAATTCCTCAGCCTCCCTATTGTCGAGACCTTGCTCCCGTGACTTTTGGTTATTCCCTAAGTTCACAGGCTGTCGTTATGAGACTATTGAGGAGATGAAAGAGGCTGTGACGAAGGCCATTAACACGCTCACACAAGAGGACTTCCATGGGGCCTTCCAGAAATTGTTGGAAGGGTAAAACAAGTTCATTGTAGCCGGAGGTGATTACTTCGAAGGGAACTAGAGTTTCATGTGTGTACTATCAATAAAAGTGCCCATATGAAAAAAGTCTGAAAACTTATTTAATGATTCTCGTATCTATGGGTCAAATAGAACTGTTTGACATTTAGACTAAGTGCAAACAAATGACTCATGCAAAATCGAATAGTTTGAAATAGAACACTTTTTACATTTAATTGTGTGTAAACAAATGACGGATAATTAATTGAATTGTTAGTGATACATAGCAATTCATTTAACTTTGTTGACTTATGTTTACAGATTATATCTATCTAATATATATATAAATAAAGAAGATTCTGCATAGAATATCCTACAATGGTTGATATGCCGTCAAACCAAACCAAAGCAAACTAACAGTTACTACTCTCCTAGGTCAAAATTGCCTTGGAAGTAATGGCAATGAAGAGCTACTACACATGTTTCCAGAACTGGGGCCTCATAATCAGATATGCTGTGTAGCAGAGAAAGACAACAACGCTGATGTATAAAAATGTAATCTGCTTCTTCTCTTTTCTTTTTATCACCCGAAATATACGTATGGTTAGAGTAAAAGAATCGGAAACGACCGAGACGCACGCACAGAGAGATGGCGGTGAATTTCTTCTGTGAAACCTCTCCTCCTTTTTGCTTCGTTCTCTACTTTTGCAAGACTGGTAAAGACCATCTCAAAGCATCGAATCATCTTAGCTTTCCCTCGCTTCTCAACTCTGGGTAGTCTGGCGCCAGGCCAGAGCTCTAAGCGACGCGACGTTTAATATCTTCTGCGGTCTTCTCTTCTCTGCTGGTTATATAATATTATGGGCGCTCACGCAAATTTTCGTGGTCACGCCTCCAGTTCACCGTTTTCTTGTTGCACGTGAAAACGCCTCCTTCTAGCATACCACCCGTCCAATTTACGCGACACTTCCACTGAGGAACAACCTGCGTCCTGTCTACTATAGGAAATAGGTGCTTTTCCTGTTATGTCCCCCATGCAACTAATGCCACATTTCCGCTGGTACCTCTGCGTTCTGTTTACTTTAGGCAACTGGTGCATTTCCTGTTATGCTACCCACCCAATTTATGCAGCATGTCAAAGGGATCTTCACGACATATCAAACAGACTTATTTTAGTGTGATACCGAAGACTCTCCTTTTTTTGAGAGAGAGAAGTCTTACCACTCTGCAGAAGATACAGCGAACGTTTTCTAAGCCCTGTCGACAGACGAAGTAATCAGAGACCCAGTTTAATGTAGAGTAAAGCGACTGATGTTGCATAAAGGGGAGTCACGGGTTTTGAAAACCACAGAATTATTCATGCAATAATCTGGAATTTACCAATTTTTTAGCTGAAGTTAGTTCACCAAAAAGAAATAGAAAACGTAACAGAACTTGACCTGGCATTCTCATTGGCTGCAGAATGAAATTAAAAGCAAAGTGTTTCTCATTGTGAATGACTAAGAAAAAGAAAATGGCAGTCATGATAGTTTTGTAAGATTCATTTTAATGATTAATCATTTCTTTCTTTAATTCTTATTTTAGACTCTTTTAATTGCATCAGTTTTGTTTGTTTATATTTTTCTGATTTTAGTTTACAAAACGTAAATTACCACCAAATCCTACAAGCAAGTTGTTCTGAGAATAGATGCTATTTTTTATTTATAAATTTGTTTATTTTCTCGAAGAATATTTTTCCTCATAAACGACCAGAAATGAAATTTTTTCCAGCACGGTGGTGAATATTATATATCTATCTATAATAGCCATATAATTATTCTACATCATACAATTATTTTCAAAAATAGCTGCTTCCTGGGTTATATATCTTCTCTAAAATAGAAAATACTTTACAATGATAAGCTTATGGAGTTACAATTTTGAGAGAAAAATAATTGGTAGGTTTAATTATTTGGTAGTTATTTTTAGATTAGCAAGTGGAAGACATATATTCATTAAAATAGTCAATTTCCTAACAAGAAAGGACACTTTTTTCAAATCTATCAACCTCAATGGGTTTTTTTTTATCCGAAAAAAAAAAAAAATCAGTGTACAATTTGAAGTCTACGAAGCAGACCTGACTTTTCTGATTTTCTAAAGCAGAACGCATTTTTAACAGAAAAATGCCAGTGTCATTTGAAGACTAAGAGGACACATTTTTTTCAATCTCTGAAAGGTAAAGTTTTATTAACTGAAAAAATATAAAGGCAAAGAAGAAGACTAAATAAACATTTCTTTTTCCAAATCTCTGAAACATAAAGCCTTGTCAAAAAACAAAACAACAAAAAAACAAAAACATTTCGATGTCATTTGAAGGCAAAGAAGCAGTTTATCCTTAGGTAATTATTGGATATAACTAACAGGTCTATATCTAAATTTTTATTAATACGTGTAGGTTGTAGTAATTTAAGTCTCAAATTGTCCGTCGCAAGAGAAAGACTAGCTGCATAATTGCCAAGACTTAGAATAGTCTTCTATCTCTCTCTCTCTCTCTCTCACCCCCCACACACACACACTACGTAAAGCTAGGGTCTTTGAATTAATTGAGTTCTCAGTAGCCGTTAAGCGGATATATGTAAACAAAACAAAAGTGATACCTAAGCGTTTAAAATTCCTTTGCTTACGCTAGTCTCCTCGTAGCTGTGCGGTAGAATCTTCGGCTGGCGTAGAAATCAGCTCGGTTTCGATCTCACTTTTGAGAATTTAACGTGTCTAGCCACACTGAAGAGTTGTGATATAACGAAACAGTGTATCTGTGAACGACTATTTGTATTTTAAAATGAAACGGTCTGCAAAGGATTTCATATATGGTTTCTATAATTTCATATACTTATGCTCTATACGTGTTTCTGACTTTACATTTTCTTCAGGAGATTTAAATGGCTAAGTTAATTTCATATTTTTCTTTTTTTAGAAAAGATTGAATTGATAGGTTGTTTTGATTTTGTTTCATTTCAGAATTTTTGTGGCTGTGAATGTCCCATGGGAGTAAATTGTCCATGAGAACTTCTAGTCAATGTAATTGTGTTTTACGCATACATATATATATATATATTGTTACGGCCATCGGTCACGGTAGGATTATAATGCCGGGAAGCAAGAACTACTATGAGGACCGGAAGTGGGGCAGGCGATTGGCGGGTCTCCGAGCCCTAGCAACAGTGGAAGAAGCAGCTAAGAAGGGGCAAAGGTCTTGACCCAGATAAGGAAAAGAAATGCCATTGGTCGAGACAAGGAGGGCGTTTTACCGCCAAAAAGAAACGAAACCCAAAAAGTCAGTTTCGAGCTTTGCCAAGGAAGAGAAAGGTCGCCTTTTCACGTGGTCCGGTGAAAGGGAAAATTCTAGTCACAGAATGGCCTAATAGAAGCCGTCGACTCCGTTGGTTAAGAAACTGAGGCTCAACGTAAAAGAAAAGAAAAACAAAAACTGGTGCCCTGCGACTCGTTAATAAGAGATTAACGAATATAGAAATTTAAAAAATTTAACAAAAGAAAGGAAAGAAAAAAAGTTAATCAAAAATTTTATTACGAATAATATACGTAACCTAAATAAAGGTCCGTATCAAGACTATTCCAAAGAAACATTTTTGAGGTTGTTCATTAGCAGCTAGTTTCGGCGGAAAACATATTTGTTTAAAATTTGTTTAAAATATTAAAGACGAAGAGGAGAGACTTTTGTTCTTCGGTAAAAGAAGAAAAAAAAGGGGGGGAGTAAAACAAATGTGAGAGAGAACAAGTAAGTTCCCTCCCTTTAATTGTAAAGGGAACAAGATACGGATATAATTTTAAAACAAGTTGAGAAAAAAAAAAGAAAAAGGAGAACTTTGTCTTATTGGAAGGACATAGTCAAATACTATTGGAAGCGACTTGTCCTCCACTTTTCAGTATTTTTTTTTGTTGCATTTGTTTTGCTCTTTGTTTGTCTGTTGTTGCAATTGTGTTTTCTTTAAAATAAAAAAAATGTAAAAACGATACATGTATAAAGAAAATAAGAAAAACAACTACGCGTCATATTGTTTGTCCGGTTCAGAATTTCCCACGTGTGCATTAATATCACGTCGACCTCTTTAACCTTGACACACCCTCATTCGTCCGTGGTCTCAGTAACCCTCACAGAGGACTTCGTCCGTTTCTCGAAAAATTAAACCTGTACGCAAGCTCTATACTTAGCTAGTTATATGGGCTTTCAAAGCTATCAATAAAATATAACTAGTTACGGAGAATATTTAGAGCTTGGGTGGTACGGATGCTGTCGACGCAAATTCTCCCCGTCTTTCGAGGATAATGTAACCTCAGAGCAAAGATGCAGTAACCGTTACAATATATATATATAAGTAAAGCTGGCGACCACAGTCGAGGCTGACCCAAAGGTTCCCTTTTCATTAGCTACTAAACCGAGGTGTAAGGGAGGGTACAACTCCTTTCCGTAGATTGCACTGCTTTACCCTTGATACGCACCTAATAAAGCTAAATGTGAAGCAAAGTGATTTCAAATACCATTTTTGAGTCTTTGGTATGACTCGACCTGAGATTAAACCCCAGTCTCCCGAGCCATTGGCGAACACTCTATCCATTAGACCAATACACACACACACACACACACACACACACACACACACACACATATATATATATATATATATATATATATATATATATGTGTGTGTGTGTATGTGTGTGTTTGTGTGTGTGCTTGCGTGTCCTCTTTGTGTGGATGTACTTGCACGTGTATATACATGTACACTAATGTATACATAAACATATTTTCACGGGCATGGGGTAGGTTTAATGCGTGTGAGAATGCATTTGACCACATACATTCTTAAGCTAGCATGTGTGCGTATATTTTTGCTTGTGTGAATGGATGTGTACGACGGTAATGCTAAGCACCGTTAAATGCGGGTTTTAATCTTTGCAGTTTTTTTTCTTTTAATTGGAGTGATGACTAGTCAGCAGTTTTGTATATTGGCATTTTACATGAAGGTGTTTTGATACATAATGTTTTATATTTTCAGGTGATTTAATGTTGCTTTTATGAAAAGGGACTCTATTGGTCAATAATTGAATACAGCAAAGTATATCTCTTTGCAACTTGTGCATTTGATTATGTAGACAACGTTTTTTGAATTGCAGCTTGAATTTTTATTTATTATGAATGCTGTTTTTAGATTTTCGAAGGTATAGTATTTTCCTTCCATGATTATATTAGACACTACACAGCTTTTGTTTTTTCATTGTGAGACTCCATGCGTTGTGTATTTCCCAAATTTAGAAGAGGTTAGAGCGTGGTTTAAGTTTTTGATAGTCATTTACTTTTAATGATTTTGTCGTGTCTAATATGTTTTTTTAAGTTAATCATTCTTTTTAAGTTGATCAGTTTCTTTGATATTTTGTGATTAGTTCTGGCTTGTGTTTGTAACATTTGGAGACACATGCGAAGATTTTTTCGTTGCTACGATCTTTTTTGGTGGGTAGTTCTTTTGATGGTATTTTTACAGCTAAATCACATTTCTTATTTATTTGTGTGGCTGGATATCTTCTTTATTGAAGTGTTACGCATTATTATTTTTGGCGAGTTTGTTGTAGATTTTTGTTTATTATTAGAGTGCAGGTTCTACATGCTAGGGTGTAAAGGATAGGATTTTATGCAAATTTTTTTTTGGGGGGGATGACTCTTGAAATGGTGGTATGGTTGGGTGTTCGTGGGTTTTTGGCAAACATCTGTGATAATATAACCATGAAAAAAGAACATAAAAAGAACAGCTGGAACTTAATGTAGCCATTTTTATCTACTGGAGAACTCGTAAAGATCGAAACACACATAGAACACACAAATATATGAAATAATTAAAACCAAAATACAATTGCCCAATCGGCTAGGGCTTAGAATACACCGACTGAATCTTTGCAAAGGGGTAAGATGAGTATCCTGGATATAACACTAAATAATCCGATGGTGAGGTACCAGTAATGCTGGGGCTTTGGGGAATGCGGAGTACCCATTCATTGCCGTCACTCTGGCACGGAGTGGTAGCACCTGATAGGGTCCTGTCTATGGATCCAACATAATTAAAATGCTTACTTATACTAAACTGAATTGTTTGAAAAAGAACAGTTTTTGACGTTAAAACTATTCTTACGCTAAACTGAATTACTTAAAATAGAACTGTTTTGGCATTTCACTGTGTGTAAACAAAATCTATTTTTATACTAAACTGAATTGGTTGAATTTGAACTATTTGACTAAGCTGAAAGGTTGAAATAGAAATGTTTTTGACAATTAAATTTTGTACTCATACTAAACAGAATTGTTTGAAATAGAACTGACTATTTGTATAAAAATGGATTTGGTATTAAATAAACTACAAAGGTTGATTTGCCATAAAACTGTAAAAAAGAACAAAAAAATACCAAATATGATATTATTGAAGGACCCATTCTTTCTAAAATACTCACTTTTCTCTCATTGGACTAATAACAACCTTTATATATATATATATATATATATATATATATATATATATATATATATATATATATATATATATATATATATATATATATATATATATATATATATATATATATATATATTACGTTACATGTTGCACTATGAATCATGTATATATATGTGATTATATATATATACGCACATATACATATATATTCTCGTGGCTGAATGGTTAGAAGTTTGGCTTGACGTTTGAGTCAACCGGGTTTCGGTCCCAGCTATGGAAAGCAAATGTCTAGCCACACTGATGAGTTCTGATAGAACGAAACAGATCTGTCTGTAGATGACTATATATATATATATATATGATCAATTATTATATATATTCCTTTAGTAAAATATATATTACTACTGAATCAGAAAAAAAGGGACTCTTCAGAATCGTTCTGATGATTTGTTTAGGTCAAACCTAAGTAGATTTTTTCTGACTTCGTTGGCATTTATATTTCGCTAGATTAGTGCATTGATCACTCTTACGTTTAGCTTAAGGAATTCTGTCGGTATTTTTTTCTTTTGGCAATGCTATTGGTTGATTATTTTTAATTCGAGTGGTGTAATGGTTTGCAAGTTAGACAATCGAACCTTAGCAAATGAGTTAGAGTCTCACTGGGTGACCCAATCATTCGACCTTTTGCTACGTCTATCTAAAATGCTTAGTAAATTACAATTAGTACGTTATTTTTAGGGTTTTCTTTTTTCATGGAATTTTTTTGTAAAATATGTTCATTTTCAATCTGAATCATCTGGGTTTTTTACACCATCAGAATTATAGAATACGTATGAAAAATTAATTATATATAGCAGTCGAACATAGTCGAGGGTGGCTAGAAGGTTCCCTTTTCAACAGCTAGTGGAGGAGGGCGCTACTCCTTTCCCTGGATTGCTCCACTTTATCCTTGATACATATCTTATAATGCTGCGTGTTAAGCAAGGCGGCATCAAGTACCATTTTTTGAGTCGTTGGTATGAATCGACCTGGAATTGAACCCCGGCCTACCGGGCCATTGGCGAACACTCTGACCACTAGGCTAATTACGACTCATATTTTCACGTGGCCGATCTTCTGGTGACCTTGAAGTCAGTTTTTTCAGTTTTTACAAATTCTGATGGGTATGGAAGTTGAGGGTCTTGTTTACAACGTAATTACAACGCCTCTTCTGTAGAAACTCCACGTTTTCCATGTCTACGAATTTCGATCTTTGAAGTAATTCAATCCCGATGAATTTCTCTGTGGACTCAAAAGCTTTTGGGGGTGTCCTCGTGGCGTAATGGTTAAAGCGATGGACTGCGGAATCGTAGTACGCAAGTTCGGACTCCAGTCGCGCTATTACGTTCACTTCCGGGCAAATATCCTTGGGAAAGGTATGAGCCCTCTTATCCTTCCAGGTATGGGTTAAATAGTACCACTACTGTTCTTCTAGGAGAATGGCTTTGGCATTAAATAACCTATAAAGGTTGATATGCCATTAAACAAAGAAACCAAACCAATCAATAGCTTGTTACATTATAGTTTATCTTCACTATGTCTTATATATCAAATTATAAATATGATTGATTTATCAAGACTATATCCGCTCTCTGTGTACTTTACAGTTAAAAAAAGAAAATCCTTATTTGCTTTGCTTAGATTATAAAAGAAATACGTTAATAATCGAGTATCAATTTTACATTTGTGACGTGGTATGCTAGAGAGAGAGAGAGGGAGAGAGAGAGAGAGGGCTAAAGGGAGGTCAATACCCATACCCCGCTTGATTTGAATCAGCAGGCGTTAAGAAAGATCGGAAGACAGGGACGACCGTTAAAGTGGTAGGGGAGAGAAATGGTAAACTAACTATATGCCTTGCACTTTAGCCTGTTGAAGCGACAGACGAAAGAGTTCAAGGTCAGTCGAGTGACGTGATTCGGTGAGACGGTGGAAGAAGAAAAGATGATTGATTGGTCGATAGAATCTTCGCGCCAAAAGGCCGGCACGAATTAGAGAAATTTGAAAGAGAATCTTCAGTTTCAGGCAGAACAACTTTGAAAGCAGTCGCTGTTTTCGACGAGCTCCGGGAGAAAGAAAAGAATCACCCGTAAAAAGAAAAATTCTGGGATCTGAAATCCGTCAAAGATAAGTACAGCTCAAACCGTTTTCTTTTTCCAAGCCTTAAATTTTGGAAAGTAGTGTGTATTCTAAAAACTGAATATTTTATTTCATCAATTATTAAAAATATTGTATGGACATTTCTACACCACTCAGCCAAGCGTCTTAGACACTTTAATTCAAGTAAAGAAAAGAGAGAAAAAAGAGAAAGGAGAAAAAGGACTGTTGAGAGACATTTTTGTTTCATGTTTTCTTGATGACTTAATATTTCCCGTGTTTGAAAAGAGGAAAAAGTCCTGTTTCTTGAATTTCCTCATTATTTGTTTTGACTGTTGTATATTAAAATGTTTGCATTATTTTGAATTCACCCTTGTGTTGAAATGTTTTGATTGCGTTCTCTTCCTCTGTTGACTTGATTTCTTTTGCATGTATCTTATATCTCGGCCTCATACTGCTTTCATTAATTCTCACTAACACGTCTTATTGCCTCCCTAAACAATATAAGAGGACTTGGAAATATATCTACAGTGAATGTTATCTAACCTAGAAGTTCGTTCCTCCGTCATATGAAGGGGTAGGATGGCAAGGACTGGGTAGCGTATTTAAGAACAAATCGGCAACCCCTTTACCGACGTCAGAGACCAGTCTAATCTCGAACCAGCATCCACATTATTTGTTTATTTCACATACGCCTAAATAGGAATCTTGACCGGGATTTTTCTGTGGAGTGTTAAGTGCTGGGCTGTTTTCGGCGATATAGAGTCTACTTAACAGCCTTTTACTGAGGACAATGACCGAGACGTCAATCTCTAAAGGTCAGAGTAGAATCCAACGTAACACATTATACTGAATCAAATGTTTTGCAAGTACTGTCGGCTTGGGCTGGTGAGAGGTTCCTGGATATGACACTAAACTACATCGGATGGTGAAGCTCCAGCCCTGGAACTTTGCGGAATGTGGAGTACCCTTTTATTGACATTACCCCCAACTCCACTCTGAAATAGAGTTGTAGTAATTGTCCCATCTAAGGATGGAATAGAACTATCTAATAATTTACAATACTCGAAACCATTCATATGGGGGGCAAAGTAACGTTAGATTTAATTATCAGAATTAAATAGCAAAACTTGGAAGCATTTAACTGTGAGCAAACAAATGACAGATGTTAAATTGAATTATTGATATCAAAAAGCTATAATTGGAACCATTCTATGATGTGAAAAAATAACTAATATCAAATTGAATTATTAGTGTTATATGGTAATACTTAGAACCATTTAAATGCGTGCAAGCGAATGAATCACGTAGAATGATTTATAATTGTAAATCAGCAATAACTTAAAACAATTTAACAGTGTGTAAAAAAATGAGCGCTGGTTCGTTTAAAAATCTTATCTACGCACTATTTGTATACAAATCATATATTTATATGTGTATTACCATCATTGGACTAGTTGGTAGAGTGTTCACCAATGGTCCAGGAGACATGGGTTCAATCCCAGTTCGCGTCGTACCAAAGACTCTAAAAATGGTACTTGATACTTCCTTGCTTAACACTCGGCAATATAAGGTACGTATCGAGGGTAAAGTGGAGCAATCCAGGGAAAGGAGTAGCGCCCTCTCCTACACCTCGGTGTGGTATCTATTAAAAAGGGAGCCTTCTGGTCGCCCTCGACTACGGTATCCAACTTATATATGTATAAAGAGTATTTGGTGTTACTTATCCTGATATGGATTTTATACCATAAAACACTACTAACCAACCATCAAAATTTTTGCAATATTTGGCAACGTGACTAAAATTTCAGCAGCTCCAAGTGCTTCGACCAAGATTGTGATGGTCTCGAACCACACTAGACCATGAGATATCGAGCTCGCTTGATATTCTTCGAGAGCTGCTCGCCGGAATTTCTTCTGCAGCTTGGAGAATGGTCTCGAAATCCTATCTAATCTTGCCTGATTGTCGAGATTCTTGGAACCCAATCCAAATTTCTTCAGCTACGTAGTGACAGTTACTTCACCTTCAGCAAAGTTTTTGGGTTACTTTCGGTGCGTTATTACCCAGTTCCCTAATTAGAGTACATTACATGTTAAACTGTGTAAATGTCCAAGCACACAGAGAATGAAGCAATATATATCGTGTCAATGTACCGACCACCACGATACTACCTAACCGAACAGGTGCTGGCCCAGTCGTCTGGGGCTGTAGAATACACCAACTGCATCACGGCAGAGGAACAAAACTTCTCCCAATGAATGCCCTGGATATGAGACTAAACAATATGATGGTGGGGTTCCAGTAACTCTTCATTGCCATCATTCCCAGGTCCACTCTGGCCCAGAGTGGTAGCACCTGATAGGGTCCTATCTATGGGTCAAATAGAACTAAGCAGTTTTCTTATGCTCAACTAAATTGTTTAAATGGAACTGATTTTACATTTAAATGTATGTAAATAAATGACAGTTTAATTAAATTACAATACTTATCAACATTAAACGTTGTAGACTAAACTGAATAACTTAGAATAGAAGTGTTTTTAACATTTAGATTTGATGCCTCCAAGATTAAATAGCATTATAAGATACGGACCACGGGTAAGCGTAGAAATCCAGTGAGAGGTATTGAACCCTTTTTTAGGGCTCGATGTAGTTGCTATTGAAAAGGGACCCATCGGATCACGTTTTACTACAGTCAGCCAACTTAACTTA
Source organism: Sepioteuthis lessoniana (assembly GCA_963585895.1). NCBI lineage: Eukaryota > Metazoa > Mollusca > Cephalopoda > Myopsida > Loliginidae > Sepioteuthis > Sepioteuthis lessoniana. The sequence continues at coordinate 54,911,833 of OY757924.1, read as the reverse complement.
CGTATTTCAAGATATGAATTGATAATAATTTCGGAGCTTTTTGCATTTTTTAAATATTCTTTTTACTTTTATTAATTGAATTTTCCGTTTTAGTTGGTATAACTTAAAAACTTTATATACCTGTAAAATCTACGACTGACGATAAAGAATGGAGAGTCATTTTTTTTTGCCCATAGCGGGTCAACTATTTGCTTTTTAGATTTTCACAGACCTAGTCGCAATCCTCATCTTGAGGCCCAAGAGAAAATTAATTAAGAAACTTTTTTTTTAAATTTGCTTTCTATTTTTTTATTTTTTTTATTTATTCCTCTGTCGAGATTTCCTGGAGTTAATTGAAATTGTCTGTATTCAAAAATTTAGACGTCAAACTTAATCTCTATCGGAAATTAACATCAATAACTTCAGACGATTGCAATATTTAACATTCTATTTCTTTTTCGTCGTTTTATTGATCGTAATACTTTACGAGTGAATTGTATTTTATTTGACTATAGAGCTTTGTCGAAAATTCGGACGAATAGGACTAAAGGCGAATTTGAGATTAGTGTCATGGTAATTGGAAGTAGACAACAATTCATTGAGTCTTTTAGTCGCTTGAGACATTGCTATTTTTTTTTCTTATCATTAAATCTTGCAGTCGTTATAATAAGAGCTAATTATAAAGAATTGCAGATTTCAAAATTAGCCATTTGCAGTTGAATTCAATTATCGTTCAGTCTAATTCAAAGTGTCAGAGATTCATTGAAAAGAGAACAAACGTCATTTTCGGGAAAAAAATTATAAATTATGTTTTTAACATAAATTTTATTTATATTACTACTTAGAAAGATAACATATATATGGTTTTATTATAAATTGATCGATTCTAGTTTTAAAAAAAACTAGCTGTATTTTTGAGGAGTAATTAATAATTATTTAAGAGAACAAATATGGCAGAAATATACAAATAAGAAAAGTATAGGTATTATCATCATACTACTAATGAGTTTTTGATATAAGCGTTAACTGGGGGTTTTCACTGGAGTCTGAGAGACAACAAATTGTTACATAGCCATATACACGAATATGGCCATGCGCGAAATGGGTGAAATGGACATCGAATATTGATAACGATAGAATATATAAAGAACATAGGAATCTCGAAATTCGAAAATACGTAACGATTTCTTGTTCAGCTACGAAACCTTTTTATTAACTTTGAGGTAAAGGTTTCGACATAAGGAGGAGAGACACAATCTTCCATGCTGTCTTATTCATTTGGCCCCCATCTCGTGCGGCCTCCATAGGGCGCAAGTTCGCCTCGCGTCTGCGAGCTCCAAAAGTCGGACCTCTTCGTTTGGCGTCTAGTACTCAACTCCCTTCTTTCTTTCAATTCTCCACAAACCTCCACACGCTTCCGGTGAGTGACGTCACCCGCACCCTGTCAACCCGTTTCTTCTCGGACTATTGTGACATCTGAGTGACATGTCCGCCCTGTGCGCGCTCACGCGTTACCACCTCCATCAAGGTTGCACCTAATTAACCCATGTGCTGAGCCGAAAGGTTCTCAGCCTAACTAAACCCAATGGCATGAACCGAAATCCCTCGGTTATTATATTACAAAATCACCTTAGGTCTCTTCTGAGTATTCTGTCCGATCTTAACAATACTGTAGTATGGATGGTCTCTGCTCACCGTCCGAGTTTCATCTCTTCTAGCCTCTTTGTAAAGCCTTTAGAGATTGTTTGGAGCACACCAATTCTGTTTGCGAGTTCTTTATACCAGCAACAGGAGTCTGAGCGGTCTGTATAGTCTCGTTTCTCCTTCCGATGTAAAGTTTTCCCTGTATTTTGTTTCTCAGACCGCATAAATTACAATTGTTATCACAATCATCCACATGTCCCACAGTTTTAATTTAGTTCTCCGGCAAAGTGCAAGTATTTATTTTCTTTTTGTTTTCTTTTATTTTCACTCCATGATGCACCGGAACGACAAAATCCACCAAATGTCAAATTCGTTTTTCCTTGTTAATTAACACAAAGTGGGATCATCTAGCCGGGATTGTGAGATTCGTTTGTATTTCAAAATCGCAGTAAATTCAATGGGTTTCATTCTCAAGAACTGATTCCGGTTTTCGCATTTACGGTAATATGGTCCAATTTTAATCTCTTGCACAATTCCCAGAATACACCAGATGTCAAATTCGTTTTTCTTTGTTAATTAGCACAAAGTGGGATCACCAAGCCGGGATTGTGAGATTCGTTTGTATTTCAAAATCGCAGTAAATTCAATGCGTTTCATTCTCCAAAACTGATTCCGGTTTTCGCATATACTATAATATGGTCCAATTTTAATCTTTTGCACAATTCCCAGTAAATAAATTTTCCTACATGGTTGTGGCTAGTCTTCTACTCCTTTGGGACAAGTTTGCTGCATTCATTTAATCCTATTTACCAACCCCTCCGCTCGGGCAGGATATGACACTAGGTCAATTTTTAAGCGGAGTTTAACAGGTTTGAATTCAGAGCTTTCCTTCTCCTAGAATAGTTGCCTCACCAAGGCTGAAGAACCCAGTCTATCCTACAATTTACCCATAGCTGGAGGGAGAAAAATAGGATTCATACCTTTACCAAGGGTATTAGTACTATGTGAAATGCAATCAGTCTCGTCCAGGATTTGAACTCGTGTCGCCGTGTCCATTTCCTACAACGATAACCATTACACCACGGGTTGCATTCATTTAATATGCGATTAACTCTTTCATATCTATCTCCACATAACTTATACTTACGAATCTGTTGCCTCTTTTCTCTTTGATATAATTGGTCCTTATGGCATTGTTATTATAATTAGTTTTTCAAAAGCGCTAACTGTTAGTTTTTAATAAAAGCTTGAGTGAGAGCAAGTCTCCTCATATCACCAGGATTCTTCGAAGTAACTAAATTTCATTGTACTACACACGCCTTCATCCAATTTCATTATTTGATATGGTTTGTTTACACCTTGCCGCGGTAAATTTAATTATCCTAAGTTATTTGTATGTAATGGATAAAACATATTCATCGATATACGAATAGAATTTTTTAAAATATGAACAGTGATAAATGTTGGTTGGGCATATAAACACTTGCTGGATGATTTGTTGTCAAAGTCAGTAGCTGTTTTGTTTTTGTTTTTTTACAAGCAATTATACGGTTTCAAGTAATAAATAATAATAATCATTTATGAACGGTAATTTCTTCAAGTAATTATTCTTAATGTTAATTTATGCACAGTTTTATGGTTTCGTGTTGCTCTTCCAATTTGCTTTGTTTGCACACAGCAATAAGGTTTTGAATATTCCTATATCATAGGAATTGTTCTAGTATTTCAAGCAATCATATGGATTCAAGTAACAAAAAAAGAGAATTTGCAAAATTGTCGACTTTGCTGTCCCGGCTGACCACAGAATAAAACTAAAAGAATGTGAAGGGAAGGATAAGTACCTTGACCTTGCTACAGAATTGAAAAAAATTATAGAACATGAGGGTGACGATTGTACCGATTGTGAATGGTGCTTTTGACACAGTAACTAAAGGATTATTAAAGGGCTTGGAGGACTTGCAAGTTGGTGGACAAGTGGCGACTATCCAAACGACAGCATTATTGAGAACGGATGTCGACAGTGGATGTCGACACATCTTTCATGATATTGATTCAGTTGTGTAGTGATGTTTCTGTCACGCAAGCAGCTGACTCTACTGAAATTGTCCTCTCCATTAGGACAACGTGTCGTATCAAGTAAGTCGTATATCAACACAATATACTCTAATGTGAGTTCAAGTTGTGGTATAATGTAACTCTTGGAAAATGTTTCATTCATGCTTGGTACTAAAGACGACAAACGCCTTCAAATCAATTTTTAAAAAGATGTCTGTTTATACTTAGGTCAAAGTTATTGAAGAAGACTTGTATTTCGTATAATAAATTAAAACATTCAGGTGCTTAACTTGTTTCATTAAATAACACTTTTAGGATCAGAAATGGAAATTTTTTAGGATAGCCAAATATCTTAACTCGCAGTGTATATCTATGTGCAAAATATTCTTAAGTATAACTACCCAAAACATTATTTTGGTTAAGAATTTTCGGACTGTTGTCCTCATCTTTATTGTGGTAAGTTGAAACACAACGCTTCGGTTCCTACATCCTCCGGTCTTCCTTAGGTGTTCCTTGTTTATCTGGGCATAGAAACGATTCAACCTGGGAAATAATACCTAAAAAATATAAATTCAAACCTATGATGAACACGATTGCCTAACCTCTTGTCATAAAATCCCTCCAGACGAGTTGATATGCAGTTAAAATCAATCAACAAAATTGTATCCAAAATGATATTTAGCCTTTCAAAGTGATTTTTTTCGTGTTGGAATGGACTTGAAAAAATAGGAAGGCATCGGAAGAAAGCCGAACTTGATCAAAACGTTGTAGTTGAAATAACGACGGTCAAGTTCATTCCACACCAGTTAAATATTGTGGTATATGTAATAGCTTGCCAATGAGACAAATAAAGAAAATGCATCATCGCAGAAAATCAGACTAGGCGCCTTTCTTGGGTTTATTTTGGTTTGATTTCTTTGTTTAAAGGCATATCAACCATTGTGGGTTATTTTATGCCAAAACAATCCTTGTAGAATAACATTAGTGGTACTATTTAACCTATAACTGAGGGAATAAGGTTCACATCTTTCTCAAAGTGAATGCAATAGCGCGACTGGAGTTCGAACTCGCTTACGACAATCTCACTGTCCAGCACGTTAACCACTACGCCACAAGGACTTCCCTGTCTAGGACGAATGTTGCTGCCAAATCTTAGCATTGTCAAGTATGACATATTACTACTGTTATATATTGACCTTCGACTCGGCTAAACATGCCATTCCAAAGTGATGCACCGGAAGGAAGTGACACATTCCGATGGCAGTTATGAGAAGAAATCGTGTAGGCGGGCTGGCTGAAATATGGGACAAGGTAAAAATCCCATGGTACCCTCATAGACTGATGCACCGGAAGAGAGTGACTTGTGAACTGCATGACAGTTATTTTCGTTTGATGACGAGCAAACATGCCATTCCAAAGATTGTGTGGGCGATTGAACTATTATATAACTCGGTGAGATCAGAGAAATCGGAGACAAGTTGTGGTAGGGAAAGCCACCACCCAGCAGAAGGGGCCCTCGGGACCCCCGATTGAGTTGGAAATCAGACCCGTTGGTGACAAGATGTGGTAGAGAAATTCACCACCCGGCAGAAGGGGCCTTTGGGACACCCGAGTGAGTTTGAGATCAGAGAAGCCGGAGGCAAGATGTAGTAGAGAAAGCCAGCAGAAAGCTGAGCCCCCGGGCCTCCGGTTGAGCATCAGGAGAACGAGAAAGACACAACGCCGATGGCTATAAGAGTGGGGGTCAATATATTTCAGTTTCTGTTCGGTCTCCAACTCCCTCTCACACGCAAACCTTACAATAAAGTGAGAGGTATATTTTTTAAAAAGAAGTGGCGCTCGTCTTTTATTCATTGCGTCGTTATGATTCTTTTTGCATGAATCTGTATATGAGTATACAACACTACAAGGGCGACAATGAAAGGCTTGCTTAGTGCACTGAATATCGTCCTAATTTGGTTTGGTTTTTTCAATTAATGGCACAACAATATTTCTGGGGTATTTGATACCAAAGCTATCACTGCTGAAAAACAGTAAAAGTACTATTTAACCCATAGTTGGGAGAATAAGGTTTCGTGCCTTTCCCTAGAGTATTTGCCCGAAAGTGAAAAATAATGACGCGACTGGTGTTCGAACATACTTACTATGATGTCGCTGCCCAATACGTTAGCCACTACGCTCCGGCATCTCCTTCTTATATATTTTAGCTTATTAGGTGCAGGTTTACTGAGGAACTATGAAGTAAATATCAGTACATTTGTTAGTTTATTGATAAAATATTTTTTCTATCATTTTAGACTTTAATTAATTTAATCGGACTCTTTTTCATCTTTTATTATCGATTTTTCTATCACAGTTTATTACTTTTCCAATAAAGAAATCGGTCAGAGATCGATCGATGCCATTATAAATAATTGCTAATGATTATCTTGTCAACGGAAACTTTGAGAATTGCGGTGGATATTAATTTTTTGATGTAAGTTCAATTGGATAATGATTGTTTATTGAATTATTATTTATTTACAAGTCAAGAAATATTTCTTTGAAACAATTTACGCTGAAACCCGGCTCAACAACCGAGGTGAAAAGAAATTTACCAATCACCGTGGTTCGAGTCTTAGTAAAAGTGTTGTATACCCTACTGGCATAATGAAGAGAAGAATCATGAAAAGACATGAAGGAATGACCATAACACTTTTCTTTATAAAAATCTCTCTCTCTCTCTCTCTCTCTCTCTCTCTCTCAGTCTCTCTCTCTCAGTCTCTCTCTCTCTCTCTCTCTCTCTCTATTACTCTCGCAAGGGTATGAAGTTGACTGTAAATGTGAGCGAATGGGGCACTAGTCACTTGTTGGCGCTCTCCGTGACTGGCCGAATCTCTACTGGCAGCAATTTTATCCCAGAAATAAGACCCCTATCAGGTACTACCACTCCGGACCAGAGTGGACCTGGAAGTGATGTCAGAGAAGGGGTACTCGCTGGGTACCTGTGTGTATATAATTTCATAACTCTTACGCATTTCCAATCCAATTCACGTGCTGCTTACACCTATGCACGCTGCCTTCATGTTTACACGGGTGCGTCCTGTATTCACTTTGTACACACAGCTGGCATCCGGCTCTGTCAAGGGTGAATATGCAACCAAAGGCTATGTCTAATCTACTAAGATTTAAAAAAAACTTGCAGAAAAATTCACCAGTGGGGTGCGATTTTAACTGACGTAACATACACACGAGTTTTTCTCAATTTTTATTACATCAACAAGCGCAAGAATGTCATTAAATTCTATTTTTGTGAGGACTTATAAGTTAAAAAATGTCGTCGAGAGATTAACAGCTCATGTCTTCTCAAATGTTTTACCCGATGCACTCATTGTAACAAAAATCAAATTTCCATTTGGCCACACATTAATTAATTGAAGAATAGCAAATTGCAAAAAATAACTAAGTTACCAGAGTTTGATAAAATTTAAACGGGAAAAGAATAATTAAATCATTAATATTAACGAGATTTGAATTTTTAAATTATTTTTGATTAGAAGGATGGGTTGAGTGGGATCAATTTCTTAAAGGTTTCCTGTTTCAAGATTTAAAATTTTACAAAATACAAGTAAGTAAAGTTAGCGACGATAGTCGAGGGTGACCCGAAGGCTCCCTTTTCGATAGCTACTACACCAAGGTGTAGGGGAGGGCGCTACTCCATTCCCAGGATTGCTCCACTTTACCCTTGAACCGTCCCTTATAATGCTGAGTGTTAAGCAAGGTGGTATCAAGTACCATTTTTAAAGTCTTTGGTATGACTCGACCTGGGATTGAACCCAGGTCTCCCGGGCCATTGGCGAACACTCTAACCGCTGGGCCAATGTCCCGGTATAGAAGTTATAATAAATGAAATATTGAATCATAAAATAACATCCACATTACCAAATCATCATCATCATCATGTCGTGCTGGTAGCACGGATATCCCTGACACTCTCTCGCCACTTCTCCCTATCGTTCATCGCCCTAGGCAGGTCCTCAGGATAACATCCCGTTTCCTCACATAGTTGCTGAATATATGTTCGTGCTGGTCGTCCTGCTTTTGCAATGCCATGTGTGGGGGTCCATGGGAGTACATCACTTCCGAGTTCGTCCCTGCTTCTCCAGCAGTGTCCTGCGTGTCTGGTTCGTCTAACTTGAATAGTTTTCGTGATAGGAGGCAGGTGGCCGTACAGTGTTTTGTGGGGTGTTGCCGCCAGGACTTGTTCAAGATTGCTCGCAGCATTCTTGAGTAATTGCCGTCTAGCTTCTTCTCCAGCCGTTTTGTTAGAGTCCATGTAGTGCATCCATATAGCAGTATCGATGTGACCGCTGCCTGGAAGAAACTGCGTTTCATTTTAAAAACATTAACAAACACTTGGCAATAATGAAACTGATTTAACAAGTGAACATCCGGATCTCTTTGGTCAGAGAGGTATTTTTGGTTAATCCTGATTTAATTTCTCTTTTATTCATTGAAAATCTCTTACCATGGATATGAATTTCTGTGTTTTTCTTTCTTTATTCAGAATTTCTATTCTTCTTATTGATTTTTTTTCTAAAGATGTCTCACGAGCAATAATAAAAAGTGATATTGTAGAATCCAGTATTTTTTATTAAATAACTTGCTTGAGATATAATATTTTCTTTCATGCAAATATAATGATATACGTTATTAACCATATTTACCAACCCATCCGCTCGGACAGGATATGACACAAGGTCAATTTTTAAGCGGAGTTTAACAGGTTTAAATTCCGAGTTTTCCTTCTCCTAGACTAGTTGCCTCACCAAGGCTGAAGAACCTAGTCTGTCCTACTATTTACCCATAGCTGGAGGGAGAATATTAGGATTCATACCTTTCCCAAGGGTATTAGCGTTATGTGAAATGCAGTCAGCCTGGTCAAGGATTTGAACTCGTGTCGCCGTGTCCAATTCCTACGACGATAACCATTACACCACACATACGTTATTAACGACGCTGAAAAGATCTGCATCTTTTCGGTTAGAGTTAGATAATATATTCATTTAAATAACCCGGTTGTTTTGAACGGGATATATTTGGACTACACATCACAATTGGTCATCACAGTCAATGAGGCATTCTGCAATGTTTACTATATGTGGCAACTAGTTTAAATGATCCAACGATGTTTGTTCACGGGTTATAAAATTATTTATAAGCCCAAACAAGTAAATTCAACCCTTCTAGAATCCTATCAATAAGTTTTCTCCTACAGTTTTATTTGGTTTGATTTGGTTTGGTTTGGTTTTATGGCATATCAACAATCGTAGATTATTTAATGACTATCCTTCTTTATACATATATTAAATTTCTATAATTTGTAAGCACATTTTGTTGATAACATTTTTGGTTTAGTTTGGTTTTATGGCATATCAACCATTGTAGGTTATTTAATGCCAAATCCTCTTTATATATATATATTAAATATGTATGATTTATTAACACATTTGGTAGATAACATTTTTGGTTAGGTTGGGTTTTAAAGCATATCAACTATTATAATCCTATATATATATATATATATATGATTTGTAAACATTTTTTGTTTATAAAATTTTTAAACGAGCGTGAGTTCATTTTTTTGCGCACGGTTAAATGGTTTCAAATATTACTATGTATCACTAACAATCCAAATAAACATCAGTCATTTGTTTGCACACAGTTAAATGAGCGAACAGTTCTATTTCTAACAACTCAATTTAGCATGTCATTTGTTTGCACTCAGATTTACTGCTAAACAGATCTATTTGACCCAGAAAAAAGACTCCTATCAGGTACTACCACTCCGGGCCAAAGTGGACCTGGGAGTGATGTCAGTGAAGGGGTACTCCCCTTTCTTTAAAGCTCCAGGACTGAAGCCTCACAATCTGATTGTTTTGTGTTATACACAGGACACTCGTTGGGAGAGTCTTACCCCTCTGCAGATATGCAGTCTATGTATTCTACAACACCAGACGACTGGTCTTGAAGTTTTATGTAGAATGTAAGATTAATTCTCGCTTACTTTCTGTACGTCATGTCACGAAAAATATATCAAATATGTTTTAGTTAACCCGATGGACTCAGTTCGAAATATGAAGGAGAGTTTGCATGTATTGTTTAATCATTCTTTTCTCGGGTAAATTGTATTAAACATGTGAGCAAATTTGAACAAGTCCTGGAGGCAACACCCCACAAAGCAGCAGCTGTACGGGCAACAACCTCCCATCACGAAAACAATCAAAGTTAGACAAACCAGACATGCAGGACACTGCTTGAGCAGCAGGGACGAGCTCATAAGTGATGTTCTCCTTTGGACCCCCTCACATGGCCGAGCAAAAGTAGGGCAACCAGCTCGATGTAGCCCAGAGGACTAGCCAGAAGCGATAAAAGACAAGGATGAGTGGTGAGGGAGGGTCAGGGATATCCGTGCTGGTGGTACGACAAGATGATAAATGTTTTGTAATTTGATATTCAATTTATTTATTTGGGAGCAAATGGAAATTAAAATCTGTTACGTGGAGTACATCAAATAAAAAAAAAAGTGAAAATCCCTGAGCTGCAGTTAAAATCAATCAATCGGTCAATCATGTCACTTCTTCCAGCAATTGGTAAATAGTAAAGCATGCTAAGCTCATAAGATTTGGTAGGACAACTGGTTTAAGTGAAGGGAAACTGAATTAGCATTATTTTCTTTAAAAACGAATCTTGTGACGCATTCTGTCAGTGCTGAGGAATTGAGTAAAAACAGATGTGCTATAATCAAACGGGGAACATCTCCACTCTAGACGGAACCCCTCTTAAACTAGTAGACAAATTCACTTACCTAGGAAGCAGCGTCTCATCAACCGAAAAGGACATCGAAACGAGGTTAGCGAAAGCATGGACAGCTATCAATAGGCTATCGATTATATGGAAATCAGACCTAACCGATAAAATGAAACGCAGTTTCTTCCAGGCAGCGGTCACATCGATACTGCTATATGGATGCACTACATGGACGCTAACAAAACGGCTGGAGAAGAAGCTAGACGGCAATTACACAAGAATGCTACGTGCAATCTTAAACAAGTCCTGGCGGCAACACCCCACAAGACACCAACTGTACGGCCACCTGCCCCCTATCATTAAAACTATACAAGTTAGACGAACCAGACATGCAGGACACTGCTGGAGAAGCAGGGAAGAACTCATAAGAGATGTACTCTTAAGGACCCCGAACACATGGCCGTGCAAAAGCAGGACGACCAACACGAACATACATTCAGCAGCTATGTGAAGATACGGGATGTTGTCCTGAAGACCTACCTAGGGCGATGAACGATAGGGAGGAGTAGCGAGAGAGGGTCAGGGATATCCGTGCTACCAGCGCGATATGATGATGATGATGATGATGATGATTTTATTCTTTATTTTATTTTATTTATTTATTTATTCATCTATTTATTTTATTAATCTATTTATTTATATATCTATTTATTTGTTTTTGGTGGGGTAGAATTTCAATCTTGCTGAAACTGACCTTAAAGCAAAACACGCCACTTTAATTTAATCTTTTTTATTCCAAACTTTTTCCCAGGCGGCTGGGGCCGTTAGATCCCCCAATGAATGTCCTGGATATAACACTAAACAATCTGATGGTGAGGTTCCAGTAATGCTTGGGCTTTGGTGAATACGGAGCACTCCTTCATTGCCATTTCTCCCAGGTCCAATCTATCCCGGCGGGGTAGTACCTGATAGAACCCTATCTATGGGTTAAATAGAACTAACTACATACTTATACTAAAACTGAATTGCTTGAATTAGAACTGTTTGACTAAACTGAATAGCTTTGAATAGATATGTTTTTGACAATTCAACTCTACTTACATTTAAACTGCGTACTTATGCTAAACAGAATTCTTTGAAATAGAACTGTTTTCGACATTGAAACTGTACTTACACTAAACTGAATTGTTATATATACAACAGTTTAGACATTTAACTGTGTTTAAAGGAAATCAATACTTATACTAAACTGAATGAGCTGAATTAGAACTGTTTGAATAAACTGAATAGCATGAAAAAGAAATGTTTTTGACAAACTGTGTACTGATGCAAAACTGAATTGTTTGAAATACAGCTGACTATTTGTATAAAAATGGATTTGGTGTCAAATAACCTACAAAGGTTGATATGCCATAAAAACCAACCAACTATTCCAAATTTCGCCCACATTCGTGTATTTTGATTCATCGTTGTTATTATGTATTGTTTGTATAGTAATAAGCATGTTGAATTTTAGTAAATGATTGTATATTACTTTTCGGGCATTCTCGGTCAGAACTTTATGACATTCAAAATCTAAGGTTGATATTCAAGCAAATATCTATAGAAAAAAACATGTGTATCTATAAAACTTACAACAAAGGTAAAGTCGGCAGTTCTGTGGTTGTTGATGGAAATACATATATCTCTGGCGAGTTTTCAATAATCTTTTTGTCAGTTACGTTGATGTTAAAAGGCAATCCATTACTCTTTGCTTTGTTGAGCAAAGAAAAAAAAGAAGAAGAAAGAAGTCGTTGTTTTCGTAGTTGATGTTATGTAGTAATGGGGTTATAATGGCCCACACAATCGTTGTAATTATAGATGCCAGTTTTATTTCTCTGAGAGATTGAGAATGTATAGAAAACGAAAAACCGAAAGAAATAATAATAATAATAATAATAATAATAATAATAAGAAGAAGAAGAAGAAGAAGAAGAAGAAGAAGAAGAAAGCCATGGAAGATGAAGGTGGGCTTTGAACAATCTCAGAAGGCTTGGTAAAGGAACTGGAAGATTTAGAAATCAGAAGATAAATGGAAACCATCCAGATTACAGTATTATTAGGATCGACCAAAATACTGCGAAGAGTCCTGGAGACTTGAAGTCATATACTGTTACCCAAACTTCTCAGGAAAACTATCAGCTAACGCTGGTATAAAAAAAAACTCTCTCTCTTTCTAGAAGAAGAAGAAGAAGAAGAAGAAGAAGAAGAATTTGAAGTGTAGGTAATGTGGTTACAGAGATAAATGGTTAATCATATTATAAGCGATTGCTGTTATCTGGCTCAAAAGGAATCTAAGACTAGACCTGGTAGGGTAGGAAAGGTAATACATAGAGAATAGTTCAAGAGATAAGGATTTTATAAAAATGGTAATCGCACAAACCAAAATCAGTGCTAAAGAATGAGACGCATAGAGTTCTATGGAATTTTGAGATACAAACGGATCACACAATCCGGGAAAGAAGGCCACACCTAGTGTTAATTAACAAGGAAAAAAAAAGATTTTTAAATGTTCCTGTCTCAGCGGACCATTCAGTGAAAATAAAAGAAAGTGAGGAAATGAAAAATTCCTGGGATCTTGCCAGAGAGCTGAAAATGTAGATCTTCGAGACGAAGGTAACACAAATTAATGTTGGAAAGGTGATTGAAGAAATTAGAAATCAGAAATGAAATCAAGACCATCAAACCACAGATCGGCTAGAATACTCACAAAAGTCTGGGAGACCTGAGAAGACTTACTGTTACTCAGACGCCAATGAAAGAACCCAAGCGTCAACTCTAAGATGAAAAACTCACAAGAAAGGGAATGGCAGGTTTAGGTGTCTTATTCAATCTAATGACAAGAATGGAATCGTCTGTTACCTATGAAGGTAGCATATCCACATCCAAAAATACGACCAAGATATTCACATGCATAAAACGTTCATAATGTTCATACGCATATAGGGATCCGAAAAACACAAAATTGGTTCAGGTACGAAACTTTTATTTACCTTTTTGAGTTTAAGGTTTTCCGACATGAGGAGAGAGAGAGACACAATTTCTTTCTATGCTGACTGTTCGTACATTGTCAGCTCTCAACTCACTGACTCAACCAACGCGCGGGCATCCCGTTGACCCCTGGTCTGGCCTTGCCCAGATAAAAAAATTGACTACCTTCCTCTAGCGTCGAATCTTAACTAACTGTTTTTTTTTCCAAATCCCAAAATCCGCAGCCCATCGTTTCCGGGCATGACGTCATTCAAATCCCCTGTCCCATTTACTATCTGGGGTTTTTATTGTGACATCTGTGATTGTCACATCCTCCTCCTCGCGCGCACGTGAACACCTGCACTCAATGTGTGCACCTAACTAACCCATGCACTAAGCCGAAAGGTTCTCAGCCTAACTAAACCGAAAGGCAAGATATATAAAACGAAAAATGATAATATAAAAAAAAAATCTTTCCGCAATGATATAGCACGAATAGCCAACGCGCAGACGAGAAAACATAGAGCAAGACTTGTGAATAACACCGGTCAAATACTGATTGTTTGTTGACTATTTCTTCTGTTGTAAAACCGATTTCCTTATGAAACTAATTGATGTGTTTTCTCTTCTTTTCTCTGTTAACTCGAATATATGAGTTACAACAATGTGGGATTAGAAATAAAACGATTAAGCACAAGATTAAAGAATGCTGAAAGCTGGCATAAAAAGACTCTTAGACTAAGTACGAATGCGTGGGAAAGATGATCCACAGAGAATTGCGCAAAATAACATGTAAACATGTTCATAAATTATATATGCATAGACTAGAATCTATCCCAGAAAATGTGACCCCTATTTTCCAATTGTTATTTACTAAGCGTAGTTGAATCTAAAACAGAGGCCTTGGTGTAAAAATAATTAGGCACACCCGGGTTACAACTAGAAAAGTATCAGCAGCAAATTGGCAACGAGTTCTGATTGGTTGAAAGAGACTCAAATGGGAAATTAGGAGTAGGCGCTGGATAAAAAACAGAAAAAGAGTTAGTTGGCAGCGGGATACGAAGATGTAAAGACAGCACTTGGATCCCGGACGCACAGGGATGAGGACAGACCACGCGAGGAAGCACGTGTTAGAACTATAAGATAAAATGTGGAAAATAATTATAGGTTTATGTCTGCCATCCCTCTCCTCAAGACATTTTGTGTTCTCTTTGCCTTGCTAACGGAATCAATCTCAGTTTTAATACTCGGTTTTTCTCTTTACGATGACTATTAAAATGCGTAGCAGCGAACAAAGTTTTGTATTAGCGAATCAAGATAGTGTTTTTGCGTGCAAATTTAGCACCTTAGTTACTACGCCACAGAGACTTCCTCGACACTAATTTGCTAAAGATTATGCTTACATATTGTCGTTTAGAAATTGGCACACGTCAGTAAATATGGGGTACCCTGTGAAGATAGAAGTTACTAATTTGTTGTATCTGGTTTGGCTGACTCGCTTGCTAACATTTAACAGTATGACGAGAAACTTACCTTTGTTTGGTTCACAGTCAGAAGAAGGAGGCACATATTTAGAATCAAACTTAGTAACTATGATCTGCTCCATGAGCTTGCTCGTCATAATTCTTCACAAACTGCTCGCCAACTAGGTGTGAACTTCAATTCAATCAGCACTTAAAGTGATAATTCATCAGAAAGTTAAATTTTAGGTGACTTTCTAATCTCTACAGCTCTCTATCAAACTGGAGTGTCATTTATTTTTCTCTAATAGTAACCTGTCTCGTTATCGATCAGAAAGGTTTCTTTTACTGATGTGCTAATTGAAATTTAGGTTTTCTCTGTACCGTTTTAGTACACCTCTAATTAAGCTTATATATCGACCAGTCAATTAGTTTGTATATTTCATTCAGTTCTCTTACAGCATTTTATATATAACATTACAAATACCTCTATTTAGGGGACTAGAGTACTGAGTGAAGAATGTCAGGGGTCTTGCGACAGACAAAGCTAATTTATTATTTTTCATTTTGGTAATTTAGACAAAGAAAATTGGTAAATAATGATAGAATTCAGTTTTCTATCTCCTTGACAGGTTGCCAGTCAGCAAAATAAAAAGTCAGAGGTATAATTATGTCCCTTGGACGGTAGATATTTCAATGAGAGAAACTCACTTCTCTTTTGACAGGAGTGGCATACTGGGTACTGGAAGGTCGGCCATGAGATGGATAAGTGCTCCAAAGTTCCCCGACAAATCATCATACCCGGCTAATAATTCTATAAATAAAATAATATCACTGTCCATCTTTCTGCTAATCATCTTTTATTCCCTAACATAATCAGACCTCCACCTTGGAATATAACAATTACCAAGACAAAACAACCAGTCTACCCTACTATTAACCCATAAATCATAATTATCATCCCTGACTCTCGTTCTCCATTTGTCTCTATCGTCCATCGCATTTGACGGGTCCTCTAGACTACATCCTGTGTCTGTACAGACCTGTTTTTGATAGGTTCTCGCCGGATGTCCTTACTTCTCCAGCGGTTTCAAACACGTTTTGTTTGTCTGAGTTGAATGGTCAAGCTTTTTTTCCATACACTTAGTCAATGACCATGTTGTGCGTCCATAAAGTAGTATGGACACCACCGCTATGGATGACCCTATAAATGGTGACAGAATAGTAGGATTAATACCTTTTCCCAGAGTATTAGCTCTATGTGAAACGCAAATAGTCTTCTTTGATATTTGAACTAGGTTCATTGAGACCATTTCCGAAGATGATAACTGTTTGGCTGAGCGCATATATATATATATATATATATATATATATATATCGTGCCAGGTTCCTACGGCCATTTTTCTTCAGTAATTAACGGCGAATGTGGTTTGCTTAAGCCTTCATTCTAGGTATTCTTTTCTCACTCGCACACATGTACATAATTATATATATATATATATATATGTGTGTGTGTGTGTGTGTGTGTGTGTACGTGTGTGAGTATGTGTAAGTGTGTGTATGTGTGTGTGTATGTCTGTGTGTGTTTCTGTGTATATATATGAATAAGTGAAAGGGACACATACAAACACGGGTTCTAAATCTGTCTGTATAAAGCGCACAAACATCGAAAAACTGAAAATAATGTAATAATGTCAATGTTGTATGTCAGTGATCAAAAAAGATTACCTCGGAAATGTCAAAAAAGAACTGAAGTCCTTTCTGAAAAGAATATAATTTAATATCCCGCGTGCCCCGAGGAAAATATAATTACAGCTCTTAGTTGTAAGAATATATGGGATAAAACACTTCCAGAATCTCTTGCAAATGTGTTGAATTTTTATACACACACACACACACACACATGCAGATGTATGTAGTGGACAAAAGAGTAAATAATTGAATCAAACACCAATCTAAAAATCAATACTTTTTTATTTCTTTAAATTGAATGAAATGTTTTTTTAAAAAACAGAAGTTACAAAATCTGTTCTTTGACGGAGCTTAAATATTTTTAGAGAAAAAGTGAAGATTAATGCATGAAATGTATCAGTTATTGTTAGACTTAATCTAAATGGACATGTTTTCTGTGTGCAAAAGATCTTTGCATGAGTTTGTCGTTGGATAAGAATATTTTGACGTTTATATCAGTTTGTATGCAAAATAAAACAATGAGCAATTTTGTTATAGAAGTAATAGATCTTTGTAAATAATGACATATTTGTTCTTGCCTTGTCGGCTGCAGCTGTAGAATACATCGACTGCCTCTCTGCAGAGGCATAAACTACTCTCAACGAGTGTCCTGATATATGACAAAAAACAATTTGATGGTGAGGTTCCAGTATTCCTGGAGCTTTGGGGAACGAAGAGCACCTCTTCATTGCCATCACTCCCAGGTCCACTCTGGTTCAGAGCTGTAGCGCCTGATAGGGTCCTATCTATGGGTCAAATAAAACTTACCTGTAGTTTCGAGAGTTTACTGTTTTTGCATTTAAACTGAATATTTATACTAAACTGAATTGTTTTGACAATTACAATGCGTACTTACGCTAACTGAATTATTTGAAACAGAACTTTTTGACATTGAAACTGCATTTAAGTCAAACTGAATTATTTGAAATAGAACTGTTTTGATATTTAACTGTATGTAAACAAAAACTGTACTTATACTAAACTGAATTGTTTGAATTAGAACGGTTTTGACATTTAACTGTGTGTAAACAAAAACTGTACTTATACTAAACTGAATTGTTTGAATTAGAACGGTTTTGACATTTAACTGTGTGTAAACAAAAACTGTACTTATACTAAACTGAATTGTTTGAATTAGAACGGTTTTGACATTTAACTGTGTGTAAACAAAAACTTTACATATACTAAACTGAATTGTTTGGATTAGAACGTTCTGACAAAACTGAATAGCTTGAAATCGAAATGTTTTTGGCAATTAAAGAGTGCACTCATGCTAAACTGAATTGTTTGAAAAAGAACTTATTTGTATAAAAATGGATTTGACGTTTAATAACCTACAAAGGTTGATGTGCCATAAAACCTAAACAATCAAACAACCAACCAACCAATATATTTGTTGAAATTGAGATAATCTAACATTGTTGGATTAAATTTATTCTTAAGAAAAATATTATATTTTCATTCATAAGAATTAAACCGAAAGGTGTTGAATAAGTAATAGTATGATTCTGTACCGATTGAAGAAACATTTATTACTTTGTTATTTAGTTGAGATAGGCACAAAATTAAAATATAGTTTATCTATGATTCTAATTGATTTAGAAAAGAAAGGGAAAAGATTTCTTATATTATTTCATTTAAAATTGTCGTAGACTCTTGAAAAGTCAGTATGTTATTGCTATACATCAGATGAGATGACTGACCAATTTGATTTCAAATTCAAATGAACTGCTACGAAAAAATTGGAATACTAAAGCCTGATTGTCACAGCTGGTGAATTTCAAAAATGCAAGCTGACACTTTAGAAGAACGATATGGAATAAAATTCTGATTTAAACTTGGAAAAAAATGCCACAGAAACGTATGGAATGCTTCAGACTGCTTTTCGACCATTTTGCATGAATCGAGCATCAGTTTTTAAGTGGCATAAGAGGGATGATGATGGGAGGAGTAAGAATACACCAGAGTTGATTGGACAAAGGGTTAGGGCTATGGTTAGGGTTACTATGTGGAGGTTTTAAGGGAGTTCAGAAAGAGATTCCGTCGGAAGAGGCCAGCACTCTTCAATTCGGGTCAGTGACATTTCCACGAGAACAAAGCACAAGTCCACAATTGCATCCTTGTCACAGACTATATGACCAAGATAGGCATCAAGACAGTTCCTCAGTCTCTCTATAGTCCAGACCTTGCTCTCTGTGACTTTTGGTTATTCCCTAAGCTCAGAGGCTGTCGTTATGAGACAATTGAGGAGAGGCTGTGACGAAGATCATTGATACGCTCACACAAGAGGACTTCCAAGGGGCGTTCGAGAAGTTTTTGGAATGGTACACGTGCATTGCAGCCGGAGGAGATTACTTCGAAGAGGACTAGAGTTTCATGTGAGTACTATCAATAAAAGTGCCCATACGAAAAAAGTCTGGAAACTTATCGTATGCACCTTATATATATATATATATATATATATATATATATATATATATTGCATCCACACTTATATAAGTATTATATATGTAAATATCTTAGAGATAAACACACACACGCACACACACATTTATATATATATATATATATATATATATATATATATATATATATATATTAAACACACACCTATATATCACACTCTTATCTATGCTGAGTTTGTAATACGTAATACATCTATTATACATGTATAATATATACATTACACATATGCATATATATTTAAGCATCTTATATATTCTATATTACAGAACTACACACACATATATATATATGTGTGTGTGTGTGTGTGTGTCTATTTGCGTGTGTGTGTGTGAGTGTTATTGATTTCCAATATGTCTTTGAATCTCTTGTTTCATTAACTAACCCACGAGTTCCAACTGTGAAATCCAATTCCAGTTCAAAAGAGAAACGCTGATGTAATATTCTCAGCAACTTAATATCACGCATCAGTGAACTTGTTATCTTTACTATCAGACAATGAATAAAAAAGAATCTGGTTCATAATGTTTTTGACAATTTTTTAACGTTTTACTACTTGACAACCTCTCTGCCAAAGTTTTCTGCATTCAAAGAAGAGATCCCCCAAACAAAAATGGGGGCAGCCCCCGTAGGGTAGAAGCTAACTAGTCCACGAAAAGGAAAACCAATCACTCCATTACGTTCACTTTCAAACAAATACACCTGAGAAAGGTAGGAACTCCTTTACATCACGTGCAACTATTTTTCTAAGCGAAGTGTTCCGAGTCCGTTAGACATTTCCTATTTCTATTTGGCGAGTTGTACAAGCAGATTTTTTAAATGTTCGTCTTTGCCTATTCGAGCATTCATGTATACATGGGTGATTTGAACGTTGTGTTTGGGAATGTGTCGGACAAGGGAAGATAGCTCGTTGTAGAAGGTGATGATGTCCGTTTCATCACAGCCATTCGTTGGACTGTAGCAAGAGATTATGTTTCGCAAGGGTTGCCATTAAATGGAGCCCATATCATTCTCGGTTGAATTTTCTCTATGCTACAAAGGGATTTTATAGCACGAGGATCCATTGAAATAAAACGTGATTTCTTCCATGCTGTGGCTGTTTCAATACCGCTATATAGATAAACCAAAGGAACGCTAACAAAATGCATAGAGAAAACGCTAGACGGGAAATATAAAAGAATGTTTGGAGCTATTTTTAATAAATCCTTGTATAACATCCTACGAAAAGATAGCTATATGGCCTCTTACCTCCCATCTCATAAATCATCGAAGTAAGATGAGTAAGACATGCAGGACATTGCTAGAGAAGCAAGGACGAACTTGTGAGTGCCATTGTTGGCCGACCAACAAGATTCTATTCACATCAGTGCTGTGCAGACACAGGATATAATTTCGAGGACCAGCCAGGAGGGATAGATGATAGGGACGGAGAGAGAGAGAGAGTCTGTGAAATCCATGTTGTCAACGCGACTTCATGATATGATGTGACTATGTTTGTAAAAGAATTGCTTTGGCATTAAATAATGCAGGAAGGTTGATATGTCATTAAACAAAGAAGCTGCAACCGAACCGGACCAAAGAAAGATATTAAAAGGACGATGCTAACCTCACACAAATTCCCAGAAAAAAAAATTGGTCTAAATCAATGTGAATCACATTCGAGCTTGAATTTTAATGTATTTATGTATTCTTGTTTGCTTTACTATATAGTCTAGTTTACAAAGTTTTATCGTTCCCTAAGAATATCTGCATCTGAAAAAAGAACTAAAATAGTTCGGTTACAGAATACCCTAATCGTGTTTTTAATCTGGATGAGTAGACTAAGATACTTAACATCAGATATATAACAATAAAGTGTATAATGAACTGTCTCCGTACAACGGCAGTTTTGTAACTTGATCCGTTTAACGTAGGCACCTCTCGACTTGCTTTTTGCAGATGTTGGTTTACGTCAACGATAGGTTGGTTGGTTGGTTGGTTTGCGGAGGGTTTTTTTTATGGTATTTTAGCCCTTGTGAGTCATATAAAGCTAGATCCTTATTATATATATATATATATATATATATATATATATATATATATATATATATATATATATATAAAGAGGATTTAGCTTTATTCATATATATATATATATATAATTTATTAGCGAATTGTTTATAGGTAACTATTTTAAATTGGTTATTAGAGCTCATTTGCTTACACACTGTTAAATGTTTTCAAGTATTCCTAACTATTACTAATAATTCTATTTCTCAAGTATTCCTAACTAATACGAATAATTTGTACTCTGCTGTATTGCAGCCCAATCGGCTGTGTCTGTAGAATACTTTGACTGCGTCTATGCAGAGGGGTAATACTCCCTCCACGTGAGACCTGGATATAACATTAAACAATCTGATAGTGAGGCTCCAGTTCATGAGCTTTAGGGAATGTGGAATACCCTTTGATTGCCATTGCTCCCAGGTCATCTCTGACCCGGAGTGGTAGAACCTGATAGGGTCCTATCTCTGGGTCAAGTACGACTGTTTGACATTATCTTCGAATAAGAAACATTTGGATAACAATCAGATAAGGCTTTACTTCCGAAATTGCCACCCACTCTGTCGAATGGGGTTTAGTGTATGTTGACTGCACCGCTGGAGTAGAGTAAGACCCTCCCCCAAAAGACGAGTACTGAGTATAAAATTAAACATCATTTGAGGGTGATGCTTCATTTCTGGAGATCTGGGGAGTGTTTTGTGTAATGGCTAGAAAGCTTGACTAGCAAACCTTCAAGAGTGAGTTCGTATCTCATTGGGTGCCCCATTCATTTGGCCTTGTGCCACATCTAAGCAAACGCTTAGTAAATTACTACAATAACGTAAACTGAGGCACCTCCGGTAGTGTAATGGTTTGCAATCTTGACTAGCAAACCTGCAAGAGTGAGTTTAAATCTCATTGGGTGCTCTTTCATTTGGCCTTGTGTCACATCTAAGCAAAACTCTTGCTAAATTACTACACAGACGCAGACTGGTCGTACCAGCCTGGGTCACAAATAGATCTGTTTAAAAATTATTTTTATTCAATAGGAATACTTGAT
Source organism: Sepioteuthis lessoniana (assembly GCA_963585895.1). Classification (NCBI taxonomy): domain Eukaryota; kingdom Metazoa; phylum Mollusca; class Cephalopoda; order Myopsida; family Loliginidae; genus Sepioteuthis; species Sepioteuthis lessoniana. The sequence continues at coordinate 54,889,621 of OY757924.1, read as the reverse complement.
ACCTTGATACTTGATATATATATATATATATATATATATATATATATATATATATATATATATATATATATATATATATATTATTTGTATTACAAATAGAAACGTGTAGGAGTGTCCTTGAGTTGTAATGGTTAAAGCGATTGATTGCAGAATTGTAGTCAAGCGAGTTCAAACTCCAGTTACGCTATTACGTTCACTTTCGGGCAAGTACTCTTTGGAAAGTTATGATCCCAGATATGGGTTAAATAGTACCACTACTGTTCTTCTAGAAGGATTGTCTTTAAATAACCTACAAATGAAACCAAACCTTGAAACTTGTAGCTATAATTATTTACAAAGGATTATAATAATTATCATTAATAGTTACTTGAAACCTTATACATGTTTGTAAACAAGTGGCTATTATTGATAAGTAATAACTTGAAATGGTGTAACTATTGATGGTAGATAGAAATACTTGCAACCATACAACTGAGTGTAAATTATTTTAATTAGATAAGAATACTGGATACCATGTAACTGTTCAAAATCCCCTTAAGAAACATCAACAAAAAATGTAAATAGGAATGTACAAAGTGCTCAGTTACTTCATTAATTGGTATAAAATACTCCGAAATGGTTCCTATGCCGTAAAAACCAATAAATCAATCAATGACTCATATTTGGTGATATATTGGTGATTCTGGTGAGTCAGATGAGCATGGATGAACTTATTGTATTGTATAGAGGAGACGATGATTGTTGTTTGCAAGGGCCCCTTAGAACAGCTAGTATAATGATGACCGCTCCCCTTCCGCTCCTCCTCAAATTGTATCAGGCTTTGTGCTTTGAAATCTCATTTTTGCTTGATTTTAAATAAAAGGCTCTTAAGAACATTGACGCCAGTCTTTCCAGACTGGCGTCTTATGGACTCAAAGTCTTATTCGTTATTAAATAATTTGCTCGTGATTTCGTACGAATTTTGGTAAATCTGTTGTCTCCAGTGTCTAGGTCAAATGCTAAACTTGGATATATTGTGTCCGCTTCAAGTTTTCTTTGCTTTTCCCAATTGGTTCCGATAAAAAAACTAAAAAAACAGCAAAGATAAAATGGGTTGTGAAATTTTTACTTTATCAAGTGTTAGCTGCAATTTCTTTACAAAATGTTTTCTGTTTTTAACTTCTTGGAATCATCATTTATTTCTATGAACTTCAGTCAAATTATTTTATTTCCATTTGATTCCAGTGTTGATCCAATTAATTCTCCGATAAAGTCTTCGATATGGTGAATCGATTAAAACTAATTTAAGAAGACAAGCACCTTGCAAACAATAGGAATCGAACTCACTATTTAGCAGGCTCGATAAACATTATACGATGCGAAGTAGGATTTATACCTTCATTTTGATTAGATGACTCAGAGCCGAAGGAATTAAACACCCAGTAAGAATTGAGGTTACAACACTCTTGTAATTGCTTAGCTAGTCTAATAAGTTGATCATTTAACCCCGATCGAATATAGATTGTTTACTTAGATTAACTTAGTTTGGAACAAGACCAGAAGTAAAAAACAGCTAGTGAGAATAGAACTCGCTAGCAATAGTCCGCTAGCCTTGCACTCTAATCATTCCACCATCCCAGTAAATGATAGATATGCAATTAAACATAAAATCAGTTCTATTTCTAATAAATCAATTTAGAATACGTAAAGAGTTTAAATGTCAAAAACCTTTCTATTTCAAACTATTCAGTTTAATCAACAAAGTTAAATGGTTCCAAGTATCGTTACCTATCACATACAGTTCAATTCAACATCAGTCATTCATTTACACACATTTAAATGTAAAAACAGTTCTATTTCAATCAATTCAGTTTAGCTTAAGTACGCACTTTAGTTCTGTATGACACATAGATAGGACCCTATTAGGTGCTACCAATACGGGCCAGAGCTGACCAAGGAGCAATTACAATGAAGAGATACTCAATATTCCCCCAAGCTCTAGCATTACTGCAGTTTCGCCATCAGATTGTTTAGTGTTATATCTAGGACACACGTTTGGTGAGTCTTTCCCCTCTGCAGAGAGTCGGTGTATTCAACTGCCCCAACCAACTGGGCCAACCTCAGTTTCGTTGATAAATTTGCCAGTTACAATTTTTGACAAATATTTTCCATATTTTTCCTAATGCAAGTTGCTTCTTCTCGTAACCCACATGAGCTGTAACTTTTCTAT
>OY757924.1:54844912-54882412 GCA_963585895.1 Sepioteuthis lessoniana | reverse complement strand
TTCAAATAGACAGATAATTATCACTATTCTTTGTCTCACTTAAGAATGTATGACAATAAAGAAGAGTGTGATCGTAAGCCTCACACAATAATCTTTTGCTTTATTTGGTTTCTTTGTTTTTAATGGCATATCGTTGGATATTTGGTAGCAATGCCACAATTGAAAAAGTACTATTTAACTTATAGCAGTGGGGGATTGAAGAACTCAAACCTTTTCTTAGCGTATAAGTTCGAAAATGAACGTAATAGCGTGACTAGTGTTCGAACTCGCTTATACGACGTGTCTATTCATCACGTTAACCCCAACATCACGCCGAATCCTCCTATTATTAATGAATTGTACGTAAATATTTGAATTTTTGTGTAGTTATTTATTAAAGGTAATTTTTCTGGCACACAATTATGTAATTTATTCATATCTAATGATAATAATTTAGATGCAGCAGTAAGGTTTCAAGTGACAAATAATGATAACCCTCAGTAAATCACTGAAGGGTTCAATCTGACCCTAACAGGTACTACTATTCCGAGTTTGAGTGGACCTGGGAGTAACGACTATGAAGTGGTGACTCCTCACTTCCCAGTCCTCCAGAACTGTAGCTTTATCATCAGATGAGCCATCCTCAGGATAAACCCTTTTTGAGGAGATGTGGTCTTACCCATCTGTACAGGATACAGTCAGCGTATTCTAACCCCGATCCACACACACATAGTTATCCACAGAGAGACTGTTTCGTAATATCTCAACTCTTCAGTGTGGCTAGACTAGCGAGATGCTTCAAGTGGAATCAAAACCCGACTAATTGTCTGTCTCTCAGATATCCTAACCTTTTAGCTATCTTTAAAGGGATTTTTAGGTATATATTCATATGTACGCTATCAGCTACTGGAGTACTAGATTAAAGAGAAGAGTGAATTGAATTACCATGACCAGAAAATCCTGCGAACACTTATGCACGACATACGGAAACACTGGACAGCTGTTTCGACCTTATTAGGTCTCGTCAGCAGTGTCAAACCAGCGACCAAAGGTTGCAGAGCCGAAACTTTACAACTGAGTCATAGTCCATATCACATCCAAGTGACGCCAAATTAACTAGTAAATTAACTGTAATGAGTACAGATGTAACTTGCAAGACACATTCACGTCAGTTGGCCGCGTAATTACTATGACTAGTTGATTTGGCATTACTCTTGTGGCTCAGTGGTAGAGTTTCGGCTTTGCATTCTGTGGTCAGTGGTTCGATCTCCAGTGGGGGATATCACGGTAAAACACTACCGATGAGACTTAAAAAACAGCTGTCCAGTGTTTCCGTATGTCATGCGTAAGTGTTCGCATGATTTTCTGGTCATGGTAATTCAATTCACAATATAATTCCACTACTTAAAAAAGAAAATGTACATGCGGAATCGGAGTACACGAGTTCGAACTCCAGCCGTGCTATTACGTTCACTTTCGGACAAATACTCTTGGGAAAGGCATGAAGCCCAGTATCCTCCTTGCTATTACCACGACTAGTTAATATGGCATGTGATGTGGACTATGTGGCTCAGTTGTAAAGTTTCGGCTCTGCAATCTATGGTCGCTGGTTCGATCTCCAGTGGGGGAGATCACGGTATACACTGCTGATGAGACCTAATAAGCCCGAAACCGCTGTCCAGTGTTTCCGTATGTCGTGCGTAAGTGTTTGCCGGATTTTCTGGTCATGGTAATTCAATTTACAATATAATTCCTCGACTTAAATAAAAAAAATGTAGATCATGAGAAGAGATTTGCATTTACACGTGTATGGCTGCCGGTGTTTTAGCATAGTATTAGATGTCTAATAATCAAATTTATATAATAATTAATTATATATAAAGGAAAGTGCTCTCAATTATTAAAATATCATAGTTACATTCGTTGAGAAATTATAATAAATACAGTGAGCGTGAAAGTAGCTCCAATAATTTTTTTAATTTGTTAAATTGAATTTGAATTTATATTATTCTCGAAGAGCATTTCGAAATGAGTTCATTATCGAAACCACATTCGCATTTGACGTCTTTTATTCATGACATATACTTACTTGGTCATATCCTTTACGACGTGTACTTAATTATTTCCGTGATTGATAATGTGTAACTACTTGATTACGTATTTTTCTTAAGGTCACGTCAGGTTACTAATTAGGAGAAGCATGCTCTTTGATCATACCATGAATGAACTTTGTTGGCAAAACAACATTTCGGAATATATTTGCTTTTAATTGACGGATCTTTTAAGAACCAAAAACTAAATCCTAGAAAAAAGCTCAAAATTAATCAGAAAATTGAAAAAAAAAGTACTTTTCCGTACCCAGGTGTTTTAGACTGTTTTAAAATATTGTTTATTTTTGGTTTGGTTTCTTTGTTTAATGGCATATCAACTTTTGTAGGTTATTTAATGCCAAAGCCATTCTCCAAGAAGAACAGTAGTGGTACTATTTAACCCATAGCTGGGAGCATAAGGGGGTTCATACCTTTCCCAAGGGTATTTGTCAGAAAGTGAACGTAATAGCGCGACTGGAGTACGAACTCGGGTACTACGATTCCGCAGTCAATCGCTTTAACCATTACACCACGAGGACACTCCTTGTTTATTTTTATAATGATCGGCTGCTATATATATATATAAATATATAGATATCAGCCGACCATTATAAAAAGAATTAATATTATATATATATATATATATATATATATGTGAAATACTTAAGCTTTTGTTTAGTTGTCAATTATTTTCTCTTTCTTTTATGCACATATGAGAGTTACAAATACATAAAAAGAAGAGACAATGATTGACAAACAACTAAACAAAAACATAAGTATTTAATTCAACTGAAATAACGTATTGATAAAAATTAAGATAAACAAAAGATAGTTACTATCCTTTCACTGCCGGACTAAATATAACAGTAAGTCTTCAAGCTGAAATCGGTCCGACAACTATACGCTGACAACTGTCCCCGACTAACGTCCCATGTTATATGTCCTTTCGACTTACGCCCATACTAATCAGCACAGAACGTCTTTTTAAATTATCTAGAGGCTCGCAATTTCCGTCCACTGGCAATCGATGTTTAATCGTCAGTGTCTCATTATGTTCCTCTAGAACACACACACACACACACACACACACACACACACACACACACACACATATATATATATATATATATATATATTACAACAGTTTACGGCTGTCATTATTTGAAATAGTGGGTTAGTGGTAGACCAAACGCAGTATAATTCAGAGAGTGCTCTATATCTCTCTTATCTGCCTGGGCATTATCATCTAATGATATGCATGAAACAAATGGTTGCAGATAAGCATCAATGTTATTAAATATATATCAAAAACTCATTGGTCTAACGGCTAAAGTGTTCGCCAATGACCCAGAAGACCAGGGTTTAATCCCAGGTCGAGTCATACCAAAGACTCAAAAAATGGCTCTTGATAGCTCCTTACTTAACACTCAGCAAAATAAGTTCAGGATCATGGGTAAAGTGGAACAAATGCTTACACCTCCGTGTTGCAGCTATTGAAAAGGGAGTCTTCGGGTCGCCCCCGACTACGGTCGCCAGATTATATTAAAAGTTTTTTTTTAATATTCTAGAAACTGGGGATCATCACAGTGTGTCTGTGTAACAGAATGTGTTCACATTTTTAATCTCAAATTTCTGAGAAAGCACACGTTTTAGCTTTTACTCCAATTTTTTTAAGTTCGTGTTTTGAAAGTGAGGCTTTTATTGAAAAATTAATGGTAAAATCAGTGCGTGAAAATCATTTGAATTATGGTGTCATCTTTAAAATAGTTTCAGTTAGGTTTAATGACATATCAACCTTCGTAGGCTATTTAATATCAAAATCCTTTTTTTAGTGGCACTGTTTAACCCAGAGCTCGGAAAGAATAAGAGGATTTATGACTTTCTCGAGAGTATTAGTCCGAAAGTAAACGTTATAACATGACTGCAGTTCGGACCTGCTATAAACAATATCACTGTCCTGAACGTTAACCACTAAGCCACGAAGACTCCCCACTTTAAATAGCTTCATAGCTCAAAAATTTTAAACTATGTTTTCCAGAAATCTTCAGATTTTTTGGCTGAAAGGTTTAGTTATGAGGGTTTGGGTTTTTCGTTTAATGGCATATCAACTCTTTTTAGGTTATTTAATGCCAAAGCCATTCTCCAAGAAGAACAGTAGTGGTACTATTTAACCCATAGCTGGGAGGATAAGGGGGTTCATACCTTTCACAAGGGTATTTGCCTGAAAGTGAACGTAATAGCACGACTGGAGTACGAACTCGCGTACTACAATTCCGCAGTCCATCGCTTTAACCATTACACCACCAGGACACCCCCAGTTTAGTTATGAGTTTTGATAACTAATTCAGTGACAAAGGTTATATACACATGTTGGGTTAAACAACACGGAAATATTTTCTATTCATCTAGAAATATTATGACAACACCGAGATAGAACATACCAATATATATATATATATATATATATATATGTGTGTGTGTGTGTGTGTGTGTGTGTGTGTGTGTGTGTGCGTGTTTGTGTATGTGTGTGTGTGTGTGTGTGTGCTTATTGTTAAAAATGTAGTTAAGAAATAAATCAAAAGAAATTTAAAATATGGCGTTACTTTTCACTCGCCCTGTTTATATTCTCTTTAAAATGCTAATATTTTGTCAGTAAAGTTGTTTTTAAAAAACAAAAGCTGGTACGGAACATGTATAATTCTGTTCTCAGAAGAAAAAAATCCAAGTCAAGATGTCTGTATTCATTTCATTTAGTTTGATAATGCCATGTGCTATTCATACTTCTCCAAAGTCTGTTTTTAAGAGTAATTTCTTTGCGCTTTTACGTGTGTGTCCAAACATTAATACATATTAAATTTTTTACAACATATGCCCGTAAAGAAATCATAAATAGATTTTTAGTGATATTTTGGCACTCTAACATGTACTTATTGAATGGTTTATCATATCTTTTGACAGATGTACTCTTTTCAATTCAAATGTTCACGAAGCAGACAATTTAGCCTTTAAAATTGTCAGATATTGTGGTGATCCTATTTAGCAACCCCTCTGCTCGGGCAGGATATGAAACAAGGTCAATTTTTAAGCAAAGTTTAAGAGGTTTGAATTCAGAGTTTTTCCTTCTCTTAGAACAATTGCCTCACTAAGGCTGAAGGACCTAGTCTGTCCTACTATTTACCCATAGCTGGAGGGAGAATAATTGGATTCATACCTTTCCCAAGGGTATTAGTGCTATGTGAAATGCAATCAGCCTCGTCCAGGATTTGAACTCGTGTCGCCGTGTCCATTTCCTACGACGATAACCATTACACCACGGGAACCTCAGATATTGTGGTGATTGAAGATATAATTTCCTCCCGAAGAGAATTAGAGGGCGTCGTATATTTTCAGACGACAGTCCCTGATATCGCTTCTCGACATTTTTTTTGTAGTTCTTTGAACAACAGGGACGTCGTATGTTACCCTGTCACATGCTTATATTACGTACACTTGTTAAGGATGATTTTGTCCATTTTGTGCCCCTTTCAGATACTGCTTGTTCATTGTATTCCGCTTCTGTGGGTTATTTTTTGTGTATTATTTCCTTGTAATGCCAACTTCATGTGTTGCTTTATGTTGCGAGCAATATTGAACAAGTCCTAACTAAACACGGATCTGGAGTTTAAGTACTCATTATGGTCCTATCTACTGGTTAAATAATTCTATTGAAAGATTATTCGTATTCGATAGGATTAGAATGTCCCAAAAATACGCATATTGATCAAATTTTTCTTAACTTTCATTCGTTATTTTGTAACTCTTTGCCTATAGTGGCCAACTGGCTTTCCTCAAAGTCTTGTTTGAATAAATAATATTTACTAAAGCTCAGTAGTGAGCCAAGAAAATATATGAGATTATACATTTAGATGAACACAACAGTCTTTCTTTTCCCACGCGCGTATTTGTGTATGAGCAAACCTATGCTGCTTTACTGTTTAGAAGAAATTAATTTCAGACTAAGAATGTCATTTGCAGATGGTCTAATGTCCACTATGGAATAAAATTCATGATTTTCTTTTTTTTTTTTTTTTTGACTAGGCTAAGATCAGCGCAGCCGCGGAAGTCATATTGGCAATCAATACAATAATTCACGTCCTTATTGAAAGCCTGTGGTTTTAAATGTATAGTGAACATTATAATAATGGACATTTTAGCTCAGGTTTTATTCAGACTATTTCAAAGAGTCAGGCATCCTTTCAACAACTTGCATTTAAAATATGCTATCTTCTTTTTTTTTTTTTTTTTTTTGCTTTAGCTCTGAAAACTGTCCTAGCAGACAACCCAATCTTCCTTGATACATTTCTAAGAGGCTTCTTTGATTGATCGATTGATTTATTGATTAATTGATTTTAAGAGCATGTCAACCCGTCTGGGGTAATTCTGCGCCTTGGGGTAAGAGAATTGCACGCATTTTACGTTTATATTTACATTTTTGTGTACTTGTTTTTCAGAATTTTTGTACACAGTTAAATGATACGAAGTATTTCCATCTAATAATACTTATCATATAGTTTCCATTGATTACTTTTCTCTCATAGTGATGCTCCCAGGTCCACTCTGACCCGGCGTGGTAGCACCTGTTAGGGCCTTCTCTATGGGTTAAATAGAACTAACGACATACCAATGCTAAACTAAATTGTTTGACTAAACTGAATAGCTGAAAATAGAAATGTTTTTGACAATCAAACCGTACTTAAATTTAAACTGAGTGCTTATGTTAAACTGAATTATTTGAAATAGAACTGTTTTTTTACATTGACACTGTACTTACTCTAAATTGACTTGTTTGATATAGAACTGTTTTGATATTTAACTGAGTGTAAATCTGTTAATCTGTACTTATACTAAAGTGAATTAGCTGAATTAGAACTGTTTAAATAAAACTGAATAGCTTGAAATAGAAATGTTTTTAACAATTAAACTGTGTACTCATGGTAAACTGAATTGTTTGAAATAGAACTGATTATTTACATAAAAATGGATTCGGCGTTAAATAACCTACAAAGGTTGATATGCCATAAAACCCAAGCAACCAACCAACAACTCTCATAGTGGTCATTTATTTGTTCACATTTACATGCTTAAAATTAACTATCTATAATTATCTTAAGAAAAAAACTATAGCTATTAAACAACACAAAATGCGCTATTATTTGACATCTAGCATTTCTACCTAATACAAATGCTCTATTTGTCCCATACTAGATACTATCCCTCTGGATCAGAATGAAACTGGCAATGATAGGGCACTTCAGACTTATCAAATGGCGCCTCACGACTTGATGCAATTTAGTGACTTACTAGGACACTGGTAAGTCACATTGGTCTAGTGGTAGAGTGTTCGCCAATGGCCCGGGAGAGTGTGGTTCAATCTCAGGTCGAGACATACTAAAGACTTAAAAATGGTACTTGATACCTCCTTGCTTAAGACTCAGCATTATAAGATACGTTTCAAGGGTAAAGTGGAGCAATCCAGGGAAAAGGGTAGCGCCCTCCACTCCAACTTGGTGTAGTAGATATTGAAAAGGAAGCCTTCTGGTAGCCCTCGACTACGGTCGTCAACTTTACTTTTGGGCACAACTCCTGGATCTTTCCCGTCTGGAGGAGTTAATAGTCAGTGTATTCTAAGCCTCGCCGACAGGGAGGGGTTTATATGAAGATTGCGCTTTATTGTTTTATTTGAGGCTTACGTCTTAATACGGCACTGACATCTAGATTAGGATAACAGCTGATAGACCATCTCAGGTCAGGCGAGATTGATTTCTCCGGACTTGTCGGTAATTATTTCGAGATGACTGACCTGAGCAGACCCATGGCGCCAAAAATCCCCGGTGCAGCTGAAACTGATAGGGCGTGAGGATTCAGAGCAGAGAGACTTCTGACTGCATTCGTTCAAGATATCTGTGGCTTTCAATAGACACACAATAGAATAAGATGATCCTATCAAGACCACATTACTGTGCAATCGTAATAATGACCGGGTAATGATGTTTGCTTTCGTTCCATATTGGTGATGGATCTAATACTATCAGAGGTTTAACACAAAATCGTTTTTGAAGACACGAAAAGCATCTGTTCTAAGACTCAAGAACAAAAACACTAAAACTCAAAACTGATCTAATCAGTATTGACATAGAAATGAAAACCTGCCAAGTAACAGAAAAAGCTGAGACAGGCTACGCCGCTTGCTATTTACTATAACTGGCAGAATTATGGAATTGGCTCACTTATCTAATGTTCACCTTATATTTCTAAAATTTAGCAGTAAATAAACTAATAACGCATAAGTTGTAAAATATTTTTCTTTAATAGCTACATCTAACGAATGTAGAGTACTCCTTCATTGCTTTACTCCCCGGTACTTGAAGACATAATTATTAGACACCCTATAACTGTGTTCAAATTATTTGTATTAGATAAGAATACTTGTTACAGAAACGTGTACAAAAGGCTCAGCAAAAACTGAACTAATGTGTAAATATAAACGTACAATGTACGCTGAGCCCAGTCGGCTGGGATTCTAGAATAAACCTATTGCATCTCTGCAGAAGGGTAAAAACCCCAACGATACGACATTAAGCCATCTGATGGCAAGGATCCAGCCTTGGGGATTTAGAAAATGCAGAGTACCCTTTTATTGCCATCGCTCCTTGGTCTACTCTGACTCAAAGCGGTTGCACCTGAAGTGTCCAATCTATGGGAAAAATAGAACTGTTTGATATCTAAACTGAGAAGAAACAAATGACATCGTAAATTGAATTGTTAGAAATAGAACTGCTTGATCATTCAACTATGTGTAAACAAATGATTTAATTTAATTGTTAGTGATACATAACAATACTTGCAACAATTTGACTCTGTGCAAACGAATGAGTAATGTTGAATAGAATAATTAGTATTAGATAGCAATTCTTGCTTGAAACTATTTAACTGTGTGCCAAAAAATGAGCCCAAGCTTGTTTAAAAATATTATCAATAAAATGTTTACTAGTCATATACATTTAATATATATATAAAGAAGTTTACCAGTAAATAACTTACAATGGTTGATATGCCATAAAACCCCACGAATCTCCCAAGGTTGATTAAAAAGTGTAAATTTCTATGTGAGTAACTTTATTAGAAAAGCAGAACTAATATATTCGGGGATCAACTGGAAAAGATTCAAATAATGTGCTAACAGGAAATTCCTAAAATCACAAAGGAACTCATTGAGAAACGTTATCACTCAAAAAAACTGTTTATTTTTAAATAAATGCTCTTCAGCGTTTTATCTGTTTTCTTGTGATTTCTATGATGCCGAATCCAACTTCCAAAATTCGGCTCAAAAGTTCATAGGTCGACTAAGATGATTAAATTATGTTTATACTAGTGTCAACTGAAATGTTCATAGGCTGGCCCACTTACTATCAAGGAATATGACCAAATGCTGTTTATACGAGGATCGACTGAAAAGTTTATAGGTTGGCCAAGATACTTTCATGGAATATGATCTAATGAGATTCACCTAAAGGTTAACTGAAAAGTTCATAGGCTGACCAAGATTCTTTCATAGAATGTGACCAAATGATGTTTTAAGAACGCCTATCCAAAAGGTTTATAGGTTGACCAAGATACTTTCATGGAATGTGACCAAATGAGGTTTATAAAAGGGTCAGCCGGAAAGTTCATTTGCTGACCAAGATACTTTCGTGGAATGTGACCAAATGAGGTTTATACAAAGGTCATTCAAAAGGTTTATAGGATGACCAAGATACTTTCATGGAATGTGACCTAATGCGAGCCATCTGAAGGTTAGCTGAAAAGTTCATAGGCTGACCAAGATTCTTTCATAGAATGTGACCAAATGAGGTTTATAAAAGGGTCATCCAAAAGGTTTATAGGTTGATTAAGATACTTTCATAGGATGTGACCAAATGAGGTTTATGAAAGGGTCATCCAAAAGGTTTATAGGTTGACCAAGATTCTTTCATAGGATGTGACCTAATCGTGTTTATAAAAGGGTCATCCAAAAGGTTTATAGGTTGATTAAGATACTTTCTTAGGATGTGACCAAATGAGGTTTTAAAAAAGGGTCAGCCGGAAAGTTCACTTGCTGACCAAGATACTTTCGTGGAATGTGACCAAATGAGGTTTATACAAAGGTCATTCAAAATGTTTATAGGATGACCAGGATACTTTCATGTAATGTGACCTAATGCGAGCCATCTGAAGGTTAGCTGAAAAGTTCATAGGCTGACCAAGATTCTTTCATAGAATGTGACCAAATGAGGTTTATAAAAGGGTCATCCAAAAGGTTTATAGGTTGATTAAGATACTTTCATAGGATGTGACCAAATGAGGTTTATGAAAGGGTCATCCAAAAGGTTTATAGGTTGACCAAGATTCTTTCATAGGATGTGACCTAATCGTGTTTATAAAAGGGTCATCCAAAAGGTTTATAGGTTGATTAAGATACTTTCTTAGGATGTGACCAAATGAGGTTTATAAAAGGGTCAGCCGGAAAGTTCATTTGCTGACCAAGATACTTTCGTGGAATGTGACCAAATGAGGTTTATAAAAGGGTCAGCCGGAAAGTTCATTTGCTGACCAAGATACTTTCGTGGAATGTGACCAAATGAGGTTTATAAAAGGGTCAGCCGGAAAGTTCATTTGCTGACCAAGATACTTTCGTGGAATGTGACCAAATGAGGTTTATAAAAGGGTCAGCCGGAAAGTTCATTTGCTGACCAAGATACTTTCGTGGAATGTGACCAAATGAGGTTCATAAAAGGGTCAGCCGAAAAGTTCATTGGAATGTGACAAAACGAGTTTTGTTTTCAACATTACAATGTTGAAAAATATTTTTTAGACGTATATAATTTAACGACATGAAAAAATACCCAGGGGTTCTCAAAATCTACCATCATGTTTCAAAAGGCAAAAAGTAACTGTTACGCTCGTATATTATTCTGATTTATTCTTTTTTCTGAAAAAAAAAAACAAAAGAAAAAATAAGTAAGCTAGGGAATTCACCAAAAATAAAGGATTAGAATTTCTACAAGTATTTAAAACTTTGACCTTGACCTTTGAACCACTGTTAGAGATCTTGACAAATATGTCTCATCACTGGTGTGCCATGATACCTTTGTGCAAATCACTCAGCTTTACGCGCTCAGATATCAACAGCAAAACAATTTGTTACTGTCCTTGTAACACTTGAAAGTTAAGTGCTATAATCTGTGAGAGTGTTCACCATTGTATAAAGCTGGAAAACATGTGCAGTGAAAGAAGTAAAAGCGCACGCGCACACACACACACACACATACACACAGACATACAGACACACACACACGCATACACAAACACACATAGACACATACACACACACATATACACACACGCACATATATATATATATATGTGTGTGTGTGTGTGTGTGTGTGTGTGTGTGTATAAATTTTACATGTCAGGTTCTTTTCCAAGTCATGTTCCGCTCTGTCGGTACTGCATAGAATAGGCTTAATGAATTCCCTGCACAGGGGTAAGATCCTCTCACTCCCCCAAAAAATAATCCTGTAGTGAGGCTACAGTTCTGGAGTTATTAGGAATACGAGGTGTCCCGTAATTTCTATCACTGCCGCTTCCACTTTGATCCGGAGTGGTAATATCTGTAAGTGTCCTATCTCTTGGTCAAATAAGTAAGTCGTCAAGCATAGACGAGGGTGATTCGAAGGCTCCCTTTTCGATAGCTACTAGACCTAGTTGAAGGAGAGGGCGCTAATCCTTTACCAGGTGTGACCATCTTTACCCTTGATCTGTACCTTATAATGTTGAGTGTTAAGCAAGGTGGCATAAAGTACCATTTTTGAGTCTTTGGTATGACTCGACCTGGGATTGAACCTAGGTCTTCCGGGCCATTTGTGAACACTCTAACCATTAGGCCAATAGATATACTTTAAGATTATTAGCCTTTAGAACGGAATACGTACTATATAACTGTGGGCTGTCCTCGTGGTGTAATGGTTAAAGCGATGGCTTGCGGAATCGTAGTAAGCGAGTTCGTACTCCAGTCGCGCTATTACGTTCACTTTCGGGCAAATACCCTTAGGGAAGGTATGAACCCCCTTATCCTCTCAGCTATGCGTTAAATAGTATCACTACTGTTCTTCTAGGAGAATGGATTTGACATTAAATAACCTACAAAGGTTGATATGCCATTAAACCAAGAAACCGATCCGATATATAACTGTGAACAAAAAAAGAAGTTTATTGAAAAGGAGCAGGCACTTGAAACAATACAATCCTGTTGTAAGAATTTTAAAGCTGGAGAGTTTGGTTATGAATAATACCTAATGATATCTAATTTGATCGTATACAGCTCATCGAGAACGTTTTATATTTTATTTACCCCCACTATAATCGAACTTCGGGTCATTGACCTTGTGTAAAGTCCTGTCTGGTGAGTGGCCGAGACAAATATAACGAAGTTTTTATTAAAAGGTTTCATTTGAGGTTTACTTATTTAAGGACAATAATCTATACTGATTTATTATTAGATAGATCCTATATTACATATGTATTCGTGTTTCGTATTTAAGAATAAGTTATTTCTTTATGGAAGACTCAAAGAAACTCGTGGTACTGTGTGACAAGTGTTTTGAACTGAAAATGTTTCTCAACTGTAGGTTACTTTTTTCTTTTTCAGCACTACCTCGTTTATATATATATATATATATATATATATATATATATATATATATATATATATATATATATATATATACCGAGGGCGGGAGACAGACTAAGACAGAGAGAGCTAGATAGAGAGCGATAACCTGGCATATACATTAATTGGAAAATCTCGCAAAAATAAAATACACACGCAAAGACATATGTGTGTGTGTGAGAGAGAGAGACAGACAGACAGACAGACAGACAGAGAAAGAGACCGCCTATGTGTTCATGTTTAGAGAGAATGTACATATGTTTACATGTATACGAACATATGATCACGTACATATGTGTATATATATATGTGTGTGTGTGTGTGAGACAGAGAGACAGAGAGAGAGAAAGAGAGAGAGAGAGAGAGAGAGAGAGAGCGCGTGCCGATGTATTTGTATTGAGAGAGAATGAACTTATGTTTATATGTATAGGAACATATGATTACAGACATATATATATATATATATATATGGGGGGGGTGTTAAAGCTCCACCT
Source organism: Sepioteuthis lessoniana (assembly GCA_963585895.1). Taxonomy (NCBI): domain Eukaryota; kingdom Metazoa; phylum Mollusca; class Cephalopoda; order Myopsida; family Loliginidae; genus Sepioteuthis; species Sepioteuthis lessoniana. The sequence goes on along the minus strand of OY757924.1, from coordinate 54,869,102 downwards.
GTAGTTTATATTTAGCTCTGTCTACATGCTTATATATAGTTTTGTCTTTACTTTTGTGAATAATTTGGAATATTTTCAATCCCCTGTTGCTTTCCACCCCGCAACCCTATTTTATTTCCCTCCATTTCTTGCACTTTGCGGCTTTTTGAACCGTACCAAAAGCAATTTATTCACAAAGATAAAGTTAACCTTTTTGCCTCGATCTCTCCTGAATCCTGTCCAAAATTTTCGCTGGTGGCTTCGTCTTTCGTCTACATTCTCACGCTGAACAACTGGCCGACACTGGTGAGTACACAGAAGACACTTCATCGAATTTATAGACTTCCAAAGTTTATACCTTCACTGATTAACACAATTCCGCGGTGATTTTGCTAGTAGACAAACATACAGGCAGAAAAGCCGAGAGATAGAAAACCATGCACATATACACACATTCAAAGACTTTTATTCTCTCCCTTTCATTCTATCTCTTTCCCTCTCACCCTCCCTCTTTCCATTTCCTTCTCTCTCTCTCTCTCTCTCTCTCTCTCTCTCTCTCTCTCTCTCTGTGTCTCTAACACATAAACACATACGAATTTTTTTAATATATCAAAAGGAATAGATTGCTAATATACTATTTACCAACCCCTCCGCTCGGGCAGGATATGACACAAGGTCAATTTTTAAGCGGAGTTTAACAGGTTTCAATTCAGAGTTTTCCTTCTCCTAGACTAGTTGCCTAACCAAGGCTAAAGAACCTAGTCTGTCCTACTATTTACCCATAGCTGGAGGGAGAATAATTGGATTCATACCTTCCCAAGGGTATTAGTGCTATGTGAAATGCAATCAGTCTCGTCCAGGATTTGAACTCGTATCGCCGTGTTCATTTCCTACGGCGATAACGACTACACCACGGGCACCTCCTAAACACCTAATATATCTATTTCTCTATCGATCCCCGTTCCTCAGTCTGTTTGGGTCTGTCTGTGTGTGCATATGTTCCTCTCTCTCTCTCTCTCTCCCTGTAGCCGATGCACACATTTAAGTGGTCTTTTTGCTATATCTTCAATTATAACCGGAAAAAAACTGAATTTAAAAAAAAATAATTTTATTATTTGCTGCGTTTTATCAACTATGTGGAGGTCAGGAGACTAAAGGAGTTTCAATAGATTCTTTTTTATTTATTTCAGAAAATAATCACCATTATGCAGTGGACAGTCGGTTAGTTGGTTGATGTTATATGGCATATCGAATCATGTGGTTATTCAATGCAAATACTGTATATATGTACCGGGCCATTGGTCTAGTGAGTAGTGTTCGCCAATGGTTCGGGAGACCAGGGTTCAATACCAGGTCGAGTCATACCAAAGACTCAAAAAATGGTACTAGATGTCTCCTTGCTTAAGACTCAGCATTATAAGGTACGTTTCATGGGTAAAGTTGAACAATCTAAGGAAAGGAGTAGCGCCCTCCCGTATACCACTTTGTAGTAGCTATGGAAAAGTAAGCCTTCGGGTCACTCTCAACTAAGGTCGTTATCTCTACAACTTTACAATATATATATGGCTGTATTTACACAATTCGTCTGCCACAAGCAAGGTTGTGACACGAGGTCAATTCTTTACTTTGATTTCAAAAGTTTGAGTTCAGAGTTTTCCTTCTCCAAGACCAGCTGCCATACCAAGGCTAAAGAGCCCAGTCTGCCCTACTATTTTACCCATAGAAGGAGAATTGCTGGATTCATGCATTTCCCAAGGATATTAGCGCCAGGTGAAATGCAAACAGCTTCGACAAGATTTTAAACTCCGGCCACCGTATCCATTTTCTTCGACTATTCTACAAACTATATATATATATATATATATATATTCCCCTCCCAAGGGTTGAGCCATCTGGCGAAGGAATTAACGACTGCCACCCCGTGTAATCCAAAGCACTTCTAACCAATTGAGTACTCAGGTATCCAATAGCGGAAAATCTAAATAAACGAAAGCTAATACAAATGCGTTATAATTCCTGAGCTGACGTATATAGTCGAAATGGCTAAGCGGTTAGCGTAAATTTAGGCAGGTTTTTTTATCCCAGCTTAAAGCGTCCTGCGTTTCTAGCCACACTGAGGAGTTATGATACAACAAAACAGTCTGTCTGTGAATGACAATATAAATATATATATATATATATATATATATATATATATATATATATATGATATTACATTATTAATTCATTACTTATTACTGTTAACTTAACAATAAATATGCTAATTCTTCCTAATATAATAACCGAAAATTTTAAAGATATGTTTCGTAATAAAAGTAGACTTTTCGGTTATATTAATATTAATTTGTATTTTTTAGACTACAAGTTTTATATGATTTAATCTTTATAACGTATAATAATTTCGACGAAATTTGGAATTAACCTATACTTATATTTTATTTAATTTATTTTCATGCTACTATTAACATTTTTGTATTCATCGTTTTTTAAAATTCAGTAATGTTTTAAATCATAGGTAACAGGGGTTTTTTTTATAGAAAGCATTGGCACTATATATGTTAACATATGCTGTTATTTCCACCTTTAAAAAAAGTTTCTTTTTGGTTTGTTTATTTATTTATTTATTTATTTGTTCTTTTTCAAATTAAAACATGATTTTTTTAAATTCTCTTTTTGCCGGAAGCAATGTAAACCTGTCCACATTATTTTCAAATACATAACTCTATTTCGCCCATCTAAAAGAGGTCATTTTATATGGCTGAAATAAATTTATACAACGAAACTACAAAATTGAATTCTTTTTCGTTTAATTTTGCAAAATATATTTATACATATATAAACACATATATATATATATATATATATATATATATATATATATATATATATATATGTAAACATATATATACATATATGTATACATATATATATTTGTGTGTGTGTGTGTGTGTGTGCGTTTCCGGATGAGTACGTGTGTATGTTTAAGCGAATAGTTGTTAGGTAATTTTTTAAACGAGTTCTTAGAGCTCATTTATTTGCACACAGCTAAGTGTTTCCAAGTAATTGTATCAAACACTAATGAATGTATTTAATATCAATCATTGGTTTGTTTACAGTTATATGGTTTCAAGTATGTCTGTCTAACACTAATAATTTTTTTTCAATATCAATCATTTATAACTATACTGTTAAATAGTTTCAAGTATTGCTATTTAACATTAGTAAGTCTATCAATCAACTATTCTTATGTAATATAGATGACTTGCGCAAAGCTGTATGGTTTCAGAAAACAAATAATGATAATCTATACTAAATGATTGAACAGTTCTACATGAAATATGTATGGGACGCTCTCATGTTCTACAACTCCTGGCCAAAGTTGACCTGGGAGTAGTGGTGATGAACGGTTTAGCCATGTTTTCAAAATTTTCTGTCCTAGAGCCCCACTATCAGATCAAGTTTAGTGACACTTGTTTTTGGAGGGTCTTACCGCTCTGCAGAGGTGCAATCGGCGTATTCTACAACCCAAAGTGGATATTGTGTACCAGAATTTTATGGGAGTTATTAATTGTGACCAGGACTGTTGATGAAACCTCACTAAACCATGGAATTTCCACTGGTTCAGTGAATCTATTATTTTTGCCTTATATATCTAGCGTTATTTTAAATCATAACAATCAATTTCTCATTACTAAGTATTTCAGACATTTGTTTATCCATTATAATCAATGGTTTTTTCGTTCGTTTGGCGCCTGTTACGACTTAATCTATTAAAGGAATCGCTTAGAATTAGTCATCAAGAAAACGACACATTTCATTATGATGATTCGCGTCGCATTGATTAATCCGCCCCCCTCTCTCTCTCTCTCTCTCTCTCTCTCTCTCTCTCTCTCTCTCTCTTTCTCTTGTTGCAGAAGGATATCTTTGCGTGATACTCTCTCTTTCTATCGCTCTCATTCTCTCCTCTCTCTCTCACACACATGTACATCCTTCGTTAAAAAAAAATCAAGCGTCAAGATTTAACGCTAATGCAATGTTCGCAATGTTATGTAAATACTAACTTGGTCTAGGTTAGGGCTTTTGGGGAAGTTATCGGGGCGTAGTAAGCGAGTTCGAACACCAGTCGCGCTATTACGTTCACTTTCACTAATAACCACGGGAAGTGCCCGTGGTGTAATGGTTATCGTCGTAGGAAATGTACACGGCGAAACGAGTTCGAGTTCAAATCCTGGATGAGACTGATTGCATTTCACATAGCACTAATACTAAGGTATGAATCCAATTATTCTCCTTCCAGCTATGGGTAAATAGTAGGGCAGACTAGGTGAGGCAACTAGTCTAGGAGAAGGAAAACTCTGAATTCGAACCTGTTAAACTCCGCTTAAAAATTGACCTTGTGTCATATCCTGCCCGAGCGGAGGGGTTAGGTAAATATGATACCCTCGGGAAAGGAATAAACTCCCTTATCTTCTTACCTATGGGTTAAATTCTATCATTGCTGTTCTTCTACAAGAATAACTTTTGCATTAAATAATGTTGTATGCCCAAAAAAAAGAAAGAGAAGAAAGACAATACTTATATATAAAAGAATCATCTTTTCTTGTTTCTAACGAAATTGTCAACATGGCTGGCGAAATAGTTGTGTGAAGAGGGTCGAGTTCGACAAGGAAACGCTAAGATTTGCACCTTACTCTTTTCTTTTACTGTCTATTTGGCCAAATTCTCTGGTCTTAACTCTGGGAACTGTTCGGGTTGTCTTGGGATTATCTTAGTCTTCATATTCACTTCTGTTCTTATAAATGGACACAAAGGCGTTGTTGGATTTTTGACGTCTTTATTTATCCAACTTCCGAAAACAACCGTATGGCTGGAGAGATAGCCATTTTAGGCGTCCGTTTGTTACAGTGCTTTGGACTATTTTAATCACTTTACCTTATTGAACCGGTCTTATGGCTGAACTAACCAATCAGAGAACAGCTAAAAAGATCAGTCAGAGGTAAAGTCTTGTCTATCATACCACTGGTTATTTTCTATGACACTTTTTCTTAAGAATTAATTCTACACTTAACAAAATAGGCGACCTATTCATTATGTTACAATTACCCACGAAGGTAGATATTTCAGAAAACAGACATACTAAACCAAACAATGGATTTTGCAGTAGGTTTGGCATTTTAATTTGATTACCATCCTGCGCGCACTATCTGCTTCGAAATGCTAAATCAATGGCTTGTTGCATGAGGAGTCTAAAAAGGAGAATTCCGAGGAGATCAAGCATTTTTTGACAGCCACGCATGTGTCCTGATCCGTGCCATACACTTTTTATTAAATGATTTCATGTCAAACCTGAAGCTCGATATTTCAATACGCCTGGTAAAAATGATGGAGATATAAATCATAAAAATTGTATAAAAATAAATGAATGAATAAATAAAAGTCTCATGTATGGTTATTTAACAAAAACATATCATTTTCTAAAGTTTTCGAAATCTTAAACATCAAGTGGACATCATTGGTTTGGTTTGGTTTTGTAGCATATTAACAATTTTACGTTATTTAATGCAAAATTGATTTTTGTACATATAAGCTGTTCTATTTCAAACAATTCAGTTTAGCATAAGTACACAGTTTAAATTTCAAAAACAATTATATTTCAAACAATTCAGTTTATTATAAGTATAGTGTTTTGCTTATACACAGTTTAAATGCCCAAAACTTTCTATTTCAAACAATTCAGTTTGGCATAAGTACACAATTTGCTGTATAGCCACATACATATACATTATACATATACAAATATAAGCGGAAATATAGTCAACAATAATGACGAACTTCAATGAAAGAACGAACACACTTCTTTATAAAAATATACCTCTCACACTTTATTCGAAAAGGTTGATGTTGGTTGTGCGTGAGAGGTGAGTTGGAGACGGAGACAAACTGCTACATATTGAACCCAAGTTCTTCTGACCATAGCAGCTCTTCTTTCGCATTCTGGCTGGGCTGCTTAACCGTGGGTCACTGAGGGCCGCAAGCCCTCAGTCTGCAAGCTGATTCTCACACTGGCATTTTGTCCCCAAACTGACTCCAACTGCAACTGGGACTGGAACTGACTCAAGCCGTCTGTGGCACCTATTTATATTTTTGTTTGACGTCTATCTGCTTCCTGTGGGCGTACGCCTCTGCAGCGAATTTAACCACATCCACAGGTCAAGGTGATATTCCGATATCTTCGAACGGATGCACCTGCTTCGTTGTTCTTTTGCTTATTTACATAGGTGCATCTCTTGATTGACGGCTCGGTCGAGGGTCAATATGTTACAAGTTTAGTTCTATTTAACCTATAGACAGAACCCTGTCAGGTGCTACCACACCGGGTCAGAGAGGACCTGTGAACGATGGGAATGATGGGGTACTCCTATTCCCCAAAGCTCCTGCATCACTGGAGCTTCACCATCAGATTGTTTAGTGTAATATCCAGAAAGCCGTTGGTGGGATTTATCTCTCTGCAGAGAAGCAATCAGTGTATTCTACAGCCCCAGTCGACTGGGAAAAGTAGACGAGAGGTGTTCCGTACAGGATATACAAACAGTTCAAGACCCTGTGATCTTCACTCTGTCTTCATTTGGATATTTCTACGTTCTTTTCCATTCAAGAGTATTTTGATCATTGTATTTGTCCAACGAGTATTTAAGGAAATGTATAATATCATATTCTAATCTATTCAAAATCTTCGATATCAATAGTTAAGTGAGGATTACTTTGAATGTAATGCTTTTTATTAATTTCGGTTTCTCTATTTTATGGCATATCAACCTTCATAGATTATTTAATACCAAATCCGTCCTTGCAGAAGAACAGTAGAGGTACTATTCAACAGATAGCTTGGTGAATAAGTCGGTACATAACTTTCCTATTGGCATAAGTCCGAAAGTAAACGTAAGAGAGCAACTGGTGTTCGAACTCGCTTACAACGATGTCACAGTTAAGCACGTTAACTTCTACACCACGGAGATTCCTCTTTTATTAATTCAAACGAAAACTACGGAAATAGAACGAAAACACTCTTATATAGAGCAAGTTTTCAGTGACAAAAATATTATTCTAAATAATCATCATTATCATTGTCGATTCATTTCGCTAACTGTGAACACGAACTTTCATATTTGACGTGTTAGATGGCTGCTCTGCACACGGAGATTGGATTGTCCCCGGATATGGCAAGAATTAGCTCATTTAAAGAATATTCACTTTTTCTTAATCATTATTTTGTAGTTAATAAGCAATTAATTAGGCGAAAAACTTGTTCTTTGATAGCCGATCATTATGACTTCATAAGTGGCGACCGTAATCGAGGGTGACCCGAAGGTTCCCTTTTCGATAGCTACTACACCAACGTGTAGGGGAAGGCACTACTCCTTTCCCAGGATTGACCCACTTTACCCTTGATCTGTACTCATAAAGCTGAATGTTAAGCAAGAAGGCATCAAGTACCATTTTTCGAGTATTTGGTATGACTCGACCTGGAATTGAACTCAGTACTCCCGGGCCATTGGCGAACACTCTAACCATTATGCCAATGTCTGAGCTTCAAAAGTATCCCTTAAATCAACTAGATTAAATCCTTTGAATTAATGGTGTGATTTTTTACTCGAAACCATGCAGAAGAAAATATGGAATAGCCAAATCTTGAGGAAGAAATTCTTAAATGATCTGATAATTTGCATTTATGAAATAAATACACGTAGAAGATATGCAAATCAGCTGACTATTGAAAGACATTTATTGTTGTCATCAGCACGCTTGTCCATGGAAAGCTTCCGGGTTCCAGCTTCAGAAGAACACTATATGCCATCCTTACCGATCTATTGCGGGTGGGTGGTATTCAGGTGTTCGTTGCATTCGCTTGATTGAATTCGTTTGCAGAGTTCATGGCTTGACACCTGAGGTGCCTCAATATGGATGATATCGGAAGGACTAAGCATTTTTAATCTAGCTCGATTTAAGCGTGGCTGCCCATTAAAAAACTACCATGCGTCACATACTGACTTGGTGGGAGCTCAGTTGAATACCCACTCTGCTTTGTAGACAGACTAACAACCACGTTGATCAAGTCAAATATTACTTGGTTCTAGTGGAGGAGGAGCAGCTTTTCCCCAGACAGCACTTGCTTTACAGGGCTTATTTCATAGATTGGCATCTGAGGCGCTACAATATGAGAAATGTGGAGAGGTCCAAGAATTTTGGGATTTGGTTGCATATACGTGACTTTCCTCTATAAAATGGCCATGTACCGCATTTAGGTTCAGTAAAATGCCCAGTTGTTGCCGACCTCGACACGCGGTTGCGCATATCTAATTGAAAGGAAATATGACTCCAACATCACAACTGTCAATTGAAACAATGGAAAGGATCTTAAAACTCATTTATGAGGGCAATCCACCATGAAGCGTGACGAAAGACGTTGGTTTTTCCCAGTCAGCTGTGTCTAAAATCTTATTCAAATGTAAACGAAATGGTTTGGTTATAATAAGAAAACATAATGGTAGACCAAGAAAGACATCAAAATGTCAGGATAGAAAATTTTAAATAATATGCGTTGAAAATAGAAAATGAACAATAAAGCAAATGAAAAACACATGGGTCAAAATGTTTAGTAAAGATAATTTACATCACATTAATTATTTCATTCATCTCTTTCTTTCTGTCTGTCTGCCTGTTTCTCTTTCTTACACATATAACCTGCACTAGAAAAACTTTAGCGTTTAGTTTCAAGCTGTTGCAAAAGTTCCCAGCACCAACACTTAAATGATTTTAGTGAAGTATGCGACAACCGGAGATATGGCCTGCTATCGATAGGTTATCGATCATACGGAAGTCAAACTTAACCGATAAAATAAAGTACAATTTTTTTCCAAGCAGTGGTCTTGTCAATTATACTATATAGATACACCACAAGGACGCTGACTATGTATATGAAGAAAAGATCTAAACGAGAACTGCACAAGAATGTTATAAGCATTATTTAAAAAATCCTGGAAGCAACATCTCACAAAACAGTAGTTGTACAGCCACTTATCTCCCATCTCTAAAAACCGTCCAAATAAGACGAACAAGACACTGTTGGACACCGTTGGAGAAGTAAGGATGAATTCATAAGCAACGTTCTCCTATGAACCCCTTCATGCAGACGTGCAAGTGTGGCTGACTAGCAAAAACACATCTACAACAGTTCTGTGTGGACACAGGATGTCGTCTAGAAGACCTGCCGGTAGTGATGGATGAGAGGGAGAGAGAATCAGAGAAATATGTGCTAACAGCACGACATGATGATGATAATAAGAAGTACCTTTGAATTTAGAATATTCTACAAGAAACCATTACAAGAAAGTTTCTTTTAATTTTTGGATGCTATGTAACCCATAGCTGGGAGGATAAGGGGGTTCATACCTTTCTCAAGGGTATTTGTCTGAAAGTGAACGTACTGGCGCGACTGAAGTTCGAACTCACTTACTACGATTCCGCAGTCCAACGCTTTAACCATTATACCTTGAGGACAATGCAATTTATAGACTGTTTACTCAGGATGATTGGTGTAACATAATGGTTATCGTTGTAGGAAATAAATTTGATGAACCGTGTTCAAAACCTGGACATGGCTGTTTGCGTTTCATTTTGCGTTAGTGCTCTTGAAAAGCATAAATCCATCTGTTCTCTCTACCATTAGCTAAGGGTAAATAGTAGGGCAGAATGTGTTCTTTAATCTTAGTTCGTAACCAGTCTAGGAGGAAGAAAACTCTTAATTTAGTCCAGTTTTACTCCGTATAAGAATTGACCTTCAGTCACACATTGCCTCTGGCAAAGAGCTGATTACACGTAGACTCTTGATGGTTAATCTTGGTAACCGTGTAGCAGAAGCTAGAGAAATTTTAGAAATATACAAACATATATAATAACCAAATATTGAATGAAAACGAAAACATTGTCGAATTTCAATGGTATTTAATATAAAGCCATCAAAATTGTCTCTTTTTCTTCCTTTTTTTTCTTGTATTTTTTTATCAAATCTAACATCTTCATGGCTTGTTCTCAATGAATCGGCCGATTTGTTGGTTGCCATGTCAACCCTTATTGGAGTGATATATGCCGATACCAATTATAGCCTTTAATTATATACCGTACAAACATATATTCAAAATCATTTTAACGAGCAAACAATAGCAATTTTGTAAGAGTCAATGTATAGTTTTGTTACAAATAGTTTATGGCATATCAACCATTGTAGGTTATCTAACGCCAAATACTGTTGTACATATATACTAAATATATATATATGATTTGTTAACACATTTTTCGATTTCATTTTTTAAACAAATCTGAGCTCATTTTTTGCACTCAGTTAAACGTGTTTGAACTTGTTCTCAACGATATCGCATTTCAACACATTTACCATCACCCTATGGGGACTCCACCACCAATAATGGTAAACACAATTATATATATATATATATATATATATATATATATATATATATATATATATATATATATATGTGTGTGTGTGTGTGTGTGTGTGTGTGTGTGAAATTGTATGAAATTTTTCTCTTTTTTGATCCAAACAGAGAAAAGTAAATATTTCAAAATAAATAGGACCGCAAATGAATTTGAATATGACACGATGGATTTTATTTTATATAACTATGTTCAAGATGTGTTTCGGACTTTATAGTCATCTTCAGGAGGCTCATAATGGTCTTGTTTTTCTGGCTTTTGTAGTGAAGATTGTTTTAATAGGGAGATGATTCTTTTTAATTCCAGGATTTGTGTTTCTGAATGTCTTGTTGGAGTAAATTGTCCGTGAAAACCTTTGGCCTTTTCCGGTATCAGCTCTATGTTTTAAAACACCTTTTCGAGTGCAGTAACGGAATCTTAAATTTAATGCCAGTATACGAAACTGACGTCAACTCATTACTCCAAATAAAAGAAAAAAATCATAGATAAATTTAAACCTACATTACACAGAGCCTGACTTAAGACACATACACACACTCACACACACGCCCACACTCGAACAGAATTACATTTCCCACTCAAACATACCAACACAAACATATACACATACATAGACTATCTTATTGTTAAATGATTTCAAGTTACAATTTAATATGAAATGGTTTCAAGTATTGCTATGTATTACTAACAATTCATTTAAACAGTGATTTGTTTACACACAGTTGAATTTTCATACAGTTTTATTTTTAACAATTTGATATAACATTTGTTTGCACACAGTTAAATGTCAAAAGTTCATAGATAGGACCCGACCAAGTTCTACCACTCCAGACCCGAGTGGACCAGAGAGCAATGGCAGTGAAAGGCTACTCCACATTCCCCAAATGTACAGGATTAGATTCTCGTCACTAGATTGTTAAATGTCATAGTATGAGTAGTATTCAGACTGACTTGATATAATGTTGCAGCTCAGCACCGTTTCGACGAACCGCAGACTGAACATTTTTAAAAAGCGAAAAGATGCAGAAATAATTGGACCTTGCTAGAGAACTGAAAAAAAAATAAAACAAAGACAAAAACAAAACAGTGGAACATGAGGGTGATGTTTATACCGATTTTAATTGATGCCCTTGGAAAAAAGACTCAAGGAATTCGAAATCTGAATAAGAATCGAAACCCTCTCGACTAAAGAATTAAGATCAGCTAGAATTCACAGAATAACCTTGGAAACAAAAGGAGACTTGTTGTCACTCAGCCTCAAGTGAAAGACTACCCGCTGACGCTTGTAGGAAAATCTTGCAAGATGTAAAATAATGAGAATAAGTTTTTACACTTATATATTTTCAACTATTCCTGTCTATGGTTCACTCGGCTGGGGCCGTAGAATAAACCAACAGCATCTATGCAAGATAGTAAGACCCCCACCACCAACGAGTGTCTTCGATACGACACAAAGCAATCTAATGGTGAGGTTCCAGTTATGCTGGAGCGTTTGGGAATGTGCAGTACCCCTTCAATGCCATCGCTCTCAGTTCCTCTCTCGCTCAGAGTGATTGCATCTGATAGGGCCCAATCTATGGGTCAAATAGAACTGTTTGACATTTAAACTGAGTGCAAACAAATCACTTATGCTAAGTTGAATTATTTGAAATAGAACTTTTTGATCCCCCAACTGTGAAAAAATTCCTAATGTTAAAATGAACTGTTTGTGATACACAGCAATACTTGGAACCATTTAACTTGACTTATGCTAAATTGAATTGTTAGAAATAGAACTATTTGATCATTTAACTAAGTGTATGTACATAATTTATTTACAAATCATGTATTTAGAACATAAGAAAAAACAGGATTTGACTTTAAGTTAACAGCAATGGTTGATATGCCATAAAACTAAAAGAAACCAAACTTATTCCTATCCAATACTCATGATTTGCACACTGTCATACGGTATCAATAATCCTATCAAATATTAATAATTTGCATTCAGTGATATCGTTTCAAGCATTCCCATCTAATACTAATGATTATTGAAAATATATAAACCCTTGTTAGACACCACCTAGCAGATACTTCCAATCTACAGTGGACCCGGTAGTAATAACAATCAAAGTGTGACATCACTTACTGCAGAACTCTTTAAGTTTTAAACTACAAGAAAAAGTATTGTGCTGTACCCAGGATATCCTTTTTTGAGGATCGTCTTACTCTTTTGCAGGGAATAAGGTCGGCGTACTTTAAGCCCCAGCAAACAGGGTTAACGAATAGGCTAGGAGAGCAGTTTAACTAAAGAGGTTTTAAAACAATGAACGTTGGCATAAGTGCATCTTTTTAAAAGAGACCCAAGACGACAGCAAATGACAGAATTTTGAAATGTGTTGTCAGCTGCTGACATGTGGAGACCTACAGCAATTTTAATCAGCTTAGTGAATAATTGTTGTCACCCAGCCGTTCGCCTGTCATGATTATTTCGTATCTGGTCCCTTTGGAGATAGACGTGTGGTCACGTGACTTAGACTGCGTCCCCCCCTCTCTCTCTCTCTCTCTCTCTCTCTGTCCCTATCTATCTCAAATTTAACTTTGGGACTCACTGAAAAATAACATCAAGATGATGTTTACAAACTCTGTTACCTTTCGATAATTTATACAAAAGAACTCTACAGGAGCCACTGGTGTAGGATATTAGTTCGAAATTTCATCTCGCTAAATCATTCATTCGTTTAGGTTTGCTCTTATGGGGTGTCCTTGTTCTTTTAGCTTTTTGACACAAAACGTTAAATAAAGATGTCTGACTTAAAGCAACTATTACCAAACTGGCCTCACTGCGTTATTCTCTAAGAGAAAAGTTTGGATCTGCACCAAATGTCTAGTTTTTGTGTCACGCTTGTCTAATCTAAACCTTTTCTACATTGTTAGACGAAGCTGAACTTCCTAACATATGACTGATTTTAGTTTGTTTTTTGTTTTGTTTTTTTTGTTTTTTTTGTTTAATGGCATGTTAACCTTCTTGGATTATTTAATACCAAAGCTATTCTTATATTAGTCAGAAATTGAACACATTAACGTGTCTGGAGTTTGAAGTTGTTCTCTGTGATGCCGCAATCCAACACGTTTGCCAGCAAGCTATGGTCACTCCACCACCAATAATGGTAAACACAATTATATATATATATATATATATATGTGTGTGTGTGTGTGTGTGTGTGTGTGTGTGTATGTGTGTGTGTGTGAAATTGTATGAAATTTTTCTCTTTTTTGATTCAAACAGAGAAGAGTAATTATCTTCAAATAAATAGGTCCGCAAATGAATTCGAATGTGGTACTTTGGATTTTTTTTTTCATATAACTATGTTCTAAACGTGTTTCAGACTTTATAGTCATCTTCAGGAGGCTCATAATGGTCTTCCTTTATTGACTTTTGTTGTAAAGATTGTTTTAGTAGTGTTATGATTCTTTTTAATTCCAGGATTTGTGTTTGTAAATGTCTTGTTGGAGTAAATTGTCCGTGAAAAACTTTAGCCTTTTCAGATATCAGCTCTATCTTTCAAAATGCCTTTTCGAGTGCAGTAATGGAATCCTAAATATAATGCCAATATACGAAACTGATAATAACTCATTACACCAAATAAAAAGAATTATAAATAAATTTAAACCTACATTAAACAGAGCCTGACTCAACACACACACACACACACAAACGGAATCACACATCACGCTCAAACATACCAACACAAACAAATACACATACATAGACTAGCTTACGGTCAACTCAGGAAGAAAAAAAAAAAAAAAAAGAACACATCCTAAAATATATGTGTACATGGATATACGTTCATGTAAAAGATTGTACGCACACTGATGCACATGCGTGCACACATAATACACTCTTGCAACTATGTACAAAATGACCTGCAGAGGCCAAAAGATTTTCATGGACAATTACCTTCAACAAGAAATTCAAAGACACAAATTATGGAATTAAAAAGATCACAACCCTAACCATTATTTAAAAGTCTGAAACACCTGCAGAGCATATTTATATGAAATAAAACTTAAAATACTATGTTCAAAATTATATATATATATATATATATATATATATATACATATATTTTAGAATATATATATATATATATATATATATATATATATATATATATATATATATATATATCCTTGCGCAATGGCTCAGTCCACTGAGGCCGTAGAATACACCGACTGCATCTCTGAAGAGGAGTTAGACTCTCCCAACAATTGTCCTGCATATGGCATCAAACAATCTGATGAGTCTCCAGTAATACTGGAATATTGAGTAATCTGAAGTACGCCTTCATTGCTATTTCTCCCAGGTTCACTCTGGTCCGAAGTGGTAGCACCAGATAGAGTCTTATCTATGGGTCAACTAGAACTCTTTGACATATAAACTGATTACAAACAAATGACTTTTGCTCAGTTGAATCGTTAGAAACAGAACTGTTTGTACATTTATCTGTGTGTATCTACAAAATTTGTTAATAAATTATATATCTAATATACATGTAAAAACAGGATTTGGGATTAAATAACCAACAATGGTTGATAACCAAACCATTTGTTTCGTAAATCACAAATGAGAATCGGTAGACTTCTCTCTATATAAAAATGCTGTTTTATTCGTGTTTTTCCTGTTGGCTACCTTCCGTCATAAAATGAATGTAGCGTAATGATTATCTCCCTAGACATTAGACTGGACAAGACGAGTTCAAATCCCTGACAAGATTCTTTGCATTTCACTTCGCACGAATGCAGTTGGAAAAGTCATGAATCCATTTCTTCTCCACTGCAGTCTGTCTACCAGTGCACGTCATAGTAGGACAGTCAGGACCTTTTAGCCTTGTTGCAGCAACCAGCCTAAGAGACAAAAAACTCCAAACTCGCTTACAATGGTGTCGCAACTATGCCACGGAGATTCTCTCTATATTTGCAGGGTCCGTTGGTCCCAGATTCAACCCCAGATATCTCAGAACGGGATCTTAGTTCCTCCTTATGAGTGAGTGCAGAACCTGAGCTTGGTTTTTCACTGACTTATCTATGGGAAGGCCTTAAATTTCATCAGGCGTCAACCAATCTCACGCATCTTTTTCTTATCACTGTCAAACCAACATACAGATCACAAGGGCAAGTTCCTATTTACCAACCCCTCTTCCTTCTCCTAGGCTAGTTGCCTAACCAAGGCTGAAGAACCTAGTCTGTCCTACTATTTACCTATAGCTGGAGGGAGAATAATTGGATTCATACCTTTCCCAAGGGTATTAGTGCTATGTGAAACGCAATCAGTCTCGTCCAGGATTTGAACTCGTGTCGCCGTGTTCATTTCCTACGACGATAACAATTACACCACGGGCAAGTTGAGGTCTGAATTCTTTCTTGATTTTTCTCATCCCTAATCTCTTTCACAGATTTTCTCGATATTCTTCCGAGGACTCTAACCTTTATTGATATCATTGTCATTTTGCTGATTCACAACTCTTTTTAAAATCTCTATCAGAGTTCAGAAATTTATTTAGCTTGCAGTTTTTATTTACTTTAATTTTATGCTCTGTTGGAGCCGAGAAGTCTACAATGTGATAAGTTATTTGCTTTTATTAACTAAAACTAAATCTGGTTTGCTGGCCTGGCCTGGCCTGGCCTGGATTATCTATTTAAACCACAAGGAATATTACAAGTCTAATTTTACATGACAGTTTCTTGTTTATCCAAGTACTATTTGTCAGTATAGTCAAATTTTAGTCGCTTGCACAATTCCTATCAATCTCTTTCCGACCCAATCATGTCTCCTCTTAAACTTCTAACCAGTTTGTTTGTTTACTGTCTTCTCAGTTACTAACATTTAAAAGGGCCCTAAGCTTTGTTGCTCACGTATTCAGTTTCGTCCTCCCACTCTTTTTTACTCATTGTCAGTCCTATGTGTGAGTTGTGCCAGCAAAAAGTTGGTCATGAGTTTGACCTCAGACGTCTAACGGCAACTTACCCCGTTACATTCTGCCTCGAGATATTTTTTTATTTTAACAGAGAAATCAGAAATACAGATTCACAAATGCACAATATTCAAGCAACAACCATTTTTTTAGTTTTGAGATTTTTCATGATTTTTTTTTATTCATTTATTTCATGTCTTTATAAAAGGTATCTTCGTTTTATTTTCATTTTTCATTCTTTTGTATCGATCAAAAATTTTTAAAAATCAATAATTTTCAACTATTAGGTTTTGTTTCTTAGCATTAATTTTTTTTTTAAATTATTTTAACAAAATAAAATTTCCATTATTGTTAATTAAATTGTTTACCCTTCGTTCTAGATTAAATAACAATGTCTGCTAATGCATTCATCTCTCGTCGAGAATCTCGGTCCTGGTCATGTGACCACCATTATCTCGGAGGCGAACGCATCTTGACTGCTAAATGAGCGCATTCGTACGACTAAAATGAATGTTGCACGAACTGGAATTAATTGTTTTGTTCGTTTGTTTTATTCTTTTTATTCTTCATTATTAATCTCTCAATTTTCTTTCTTCTATTCAGTTGTTTCATGACGTTTTTCTTTATTAGTTTCGCTCAACTCATAACAGATGGAAGTTCTCGTTTTTCTTGTGCATTCCTGTGATATGCGAGAAACCATGAGAAATTCGTTAGTTTTTTTTTATAATCTCCAAAATTTGTTTCGTTTTCTTTTCTATTTTCTTTATTTTTTCGTTTTTTTTTTTTTTTTTTTTTTTTTTTTTTTGTAGCAAGACAAAAGCCTCTGACTCCGCCATTCTACATGAGTTGATGATATAAAAAAAAAAGAAAAAAAATTATTCCTGAGTTGGATTTAAAACGCAACCATTAACTATTCGCCTTGTTTCTCGTTACAAACATAACTGACGTTATTAACGAAAACCCTTGTGTTTAATATTAATGGAAGAGGGAGATTGATTTTAAAATCGAGCCGAAAGAGATCTACATTTTCAGTAGAAAAAGTGGAGGATTGTCTGTGTTGTCTTCATCAAAAATGGTTTCTGCTGGTTATCATCTGCTTCTTGTCTTTTTTTGTGAGGAAAACCATAGCGTAGGAATTTTTATAGCTAGCAAGAAGATAAACCATCTAGTCATAACGGTTATAGATCAATAAAAGACAAGAAGCAAATGATACCCAACAGAAACCATTTCTGATGAAGACTATACAGATGTTCTACCGCTTCTTGTTTAAGCCATATCTCTGCTACATAGCCTGGATCAGGCAGCAAGATGCATTGGTCTCTACGTGAACATATTTAAAACAGTATTAATGTGTTTTAATCCAGATGGTACCATCTTTACATTAAATGGCAAGCCTCTTTATACCAGTTCATGTATCTCGGTAGCAATATCTCATCTAATAAAAGTGATGTGAACGTATGCATTGGCAAAGCGTGGACTATTATTGGTAGGTTATCGACAATATTGCAATCTGTAATATTATGGTGGTAACGGCACCAAATGTGATAATATGCTTGTCACAGTACTTTATTGTGGCCTTGGTTCCGTGACTACAACATACGTTTCCGGGTAGTTTGTCTATCAATCCTCTCTGTTCCCACGTTATGTTTGGAAGGATACACAAATGGGGGATGGCACAATCTTCTGACGGTGGTTCGTTGGCGGACGTTGTCTGGGTGCCAGCAAGTCAAAGACAAGAAAAAGTCCCGGTTAACAATTAACAATTATCTTTTGAAATGTAATGGTGTAACAATAATATGTCCAATATTTTTAGCGAGAGAAATTGTCGCTTTATTATCCCAACTGCATACAGTTTTCTAGCAGTCATCGAAGGACGAGAGAGAGAGAGAGAGAGAGAGAGAGAGAGCTTGTAAGGTTATATGAACAGATACATCTGCTACCCTCTGTCACAGCCCCGAAGTTCTCTGTAACTCCTCAGCAGTTGACTGACTCCCAACTGACTAATTTTCAAAATTCAGTATATCATTAGTGTGATGTCATCTCACTAAGTTCTTGCTTCCTATCGTCATGATCATCACATGTGTACCTAACTTTCATTGTTTTTATTTTTCCTTAGTCGAACTTATGACACAAGAGGAATCCATTTTATCAACATTTGGCTTTCCTGTCCCGAGATGACAATTGTCCCTTATCTTATGTTCGCACGTGCACGCGCTTGACTTTTCCACTTTGACTTACATTTTCACTCAAAGATTTTAACTAACTAAAAGATCCCAAAATAAATCACGACCTGACCAAACTGAATAGCAAAATAATTAATATAATTAACAATCACAGTAATTATTTTATAAATCTGATCTCTCTGATTAAATAAATCGAAAATTCTTACAGTTTGTAGCCGTCTAAATACTATTATATGGTTGTGCAAATTGAACTCTACTGAAACGTGGAGAGAAAAAGCTTGATCGGAACTTCACCTGAATCTGGGGCAACGTTTTGAACACACACTTAAAACAGTAACCAACAAAACCACATATTTACGACCACTTACTTCGAATATCACAAGCCATTAAAGTAAGATGAATAAGAATAGCTAGGAGATGCAGTAACGAACTGATAAGCTACTCTATATTGCAAAAAATTGGAATTCATCAGCTTTATGCGAACACTGGATGCTGTCTACAGGACTTGCTAGAGGGATGACAGATAGGGACGGAGTGCGAGGGAAAGTCAGAGAAATCCGTGCTGTCGGTACATCTTGATTATGGTTATGATGATTATGATTGCCTGCCTTCCGTAACATATCGATCATTCTACATCGTTCAAAAGTCATAATTTGTGATGCTGATTTTCCAAGCAAGCGTACTTTCCTTTTTTAAAACATTGAAGTAACACAATATTACAAATTCTTATTCAATTCGTAACAAACTACAGCATTTTTTAAATATCAGTATACTAGATATATCAACTTCATATATAAAATCCAGTAGGCATCAATATATCTCATTGTCGACACATGATTTTTTCAGAATGTAATATTATCGTAGCTAGATAATCGTGAAAATGGGAAGATATTAGTTACAATATGAGGTTTTGATTTCAGTGTTACAATGATTAGATATGCTATATCCCAGATATTGGAACTCTTAGTAATTAGAGTAAAAACACCAAATATTAATTATATATATATATATATATATATTTATGTTTCAGTTTCTTTCGGTTTTTGTGTTAAATGGCATATCAACATTTGGGAGTTATTTAATGCCAAAACCGTCATTGTAGAAGGAGAGTTATCGTGCAATCTAACGCATAGTTGGGTGGGATACGGAAATTTATTGCTTTCTCAAGTTCAAAACTGAACGCAGTAGGTTGTGTCACTTGAGTTTTAATTCATTTACTTCGAATCCTCTGTCTAGCAAGTTAGCAATCAAATCATGGGGACTCCCCTGAAAGTCATAGCCTAAACCAGAGAAGTATTTTTACTATGTCTCAAGTCAACCCGTTATTCACAAAACTCTCCTATATATGTATATGTGCATGTGTGTGTGTGAGAGAGAGAGAGAGAGAGACAGAGAGAGAGAGACAGAGAGAGAAAGGGAAAAATAATATTATTCAAGAGGTTGAGTAGAATTTGAAAAAGTGAGTGAGAAATTGTACACAGACGTGAGGTTCAATCAGCATGTGACCGGTGATGGCTCCGATATCAATTTGAGAACTTGGTTGTGACTAGATAATCTCAGTCAAATTGCCAAGGAGTTCGAGAATTTAGAAAAAGTGAACAAAGATTTAAACAGTTAGTTCTGAGAAGTTGAGGTGCGCACACCTGCAACAAATGGGATGCACGTATTGTCTCATTCATGTGAAATGAGAGATAACAATCCGAAATTCTCAACCCAGTTTATATTCAAGCAAAAGAGTGTTGTAGCTGACAAGTGATAAAATAAAACGTGCCTTCCTAGCAAAAGGTATCTCCTTGTGTGTTCCTCACGATAAAACAGCTCGGGGTCCACAAAGAAAAAAACAAACAATGGGTTATTGAAAAGACAAAACGTAGGAATCGAAGCGATATTTATATATATATATATATATATATATATATATATATATATATATATATATTTACTCTGAACAAGTCCAGGCGGCAACACTCCACAAGACACCAACTATACGGCCACTTGCCTCCCATCACGAAAACTATACAAATTAGACGAACCAGACCCGCAGGACACTACTGGAGAAGCAAGGATGAACTCATCAGTGATGTACTCCTATGGACCCCCGCATATGACCAAGCAAAAGTAGGACGACCAGCTCGAACATACATACAGCAGCTATGTGAGGATACGGGATGTAGCCCTGAAGACCTGCCAAAAGCGATGAATGATAGGGAGAAGTGGCGAGAAAGGGTCAGGGACATCCGTGCTAGCGGCACGACATGATGATGATATACACAGTGATATCAGCACGACTCGAATATATATATATATATAATCAAGTAACGCTGATAGCACGGATTTCCCACTCCCCCTCAAACTCTCTCTCTCGAATTCTCTCTCTCCCCATCCATCCTTATCATCCATCGCTCCCGGCAGGTCTTCCAGACTACATCCTGTGTCCGTACAGAGCTGTTGTATGTAAGTTCTCGTTAGTCGGCCAACACCAGCACATCCAAGTGAAGGGGTTCATAGAAGCATGTCACTTATGAGTTCGTCCTTCTTTCTCCAGCAATGACCCGCATGTCTTGTTCGTCTTAATTGGATGATTTTAGAGATGGGAGATAAGTTGCCGTAAAGCTGTTGTTTCGTGGGATGTTTATTCCAGGGTTTGTTAAATATAGCACGTATTTTTTGTGTAGTTCCTGCCTAGCTTTTTCTCGATACGTTTTGTCAGCGTCCACCTGGTGCATATATATTAGACTCGTGGTTCTTTCGATACTAAAGTGAGAAGATGCATAGTATCGAAATAATTTTAAGATTTATTCTATTGTAGAGTATACGCTATATTTTGCAGTATATATTTGATCTCAGTGATAAAATAAAACGGGAGGGTGTCCTCGTGGTGTAATTGTTGGGGTGTCCTCGTGGTGTAATGGTTAAAGCGATGGACTGCGGAATCGTAGTACGTGAGTTCGTACTCCAGTCGCGCTATTACGTTCACTTTAGGGCAAATACCCTTGGAAAAGGTATGAACCCCCTTATCCTCCCAGCTATGGGTTAAATAGTACCACTAATGTTCTATGAGAATAGCTTTGGCATTAAATAACCTAAAAAGAGTTGATATGCCATTAAACAAAGAAACCAAACCAAAATAAAACGGGATTTCTTCCAAGCTATGGCTTTGTCTGTACTACTGTATGACTGCACCACTTGAATGCTAACGAGACACTGGGAGAAAAAGCTAGATTAGAACTATACAAGAATTCTGCGTACAGTTTTGAAGAAATCCTACAAGCGACACCCCATAAAAAACAACAACTGTACAGCCACTTACCTCCTATCTCATAAGCCATCCAAGTAAAACAAACAAGAAATGCGTGCACTGCTAAAGGGAAAAGCGACGTTCTCTTATGGACATCTACACTAGGCCAGTGGCCTCGTGGATAGAGTGTTCGCTAATGACCCGGTAGATCGGGGTTCAACCCCAGGCCGCGTCATACCAAAGACTTTAAAAATGGTACTTGATACCACCTTGCTTAACACTCGGCATTATAAGGTACGTATCAAGGGTAAAGTGGAGCAATCCAGGGAAAGGAGTAACGACCTCTTCTGCACCTCGTGTTGTAGCTATTGAAAAGGAAGCTTTCGGGTCGCTTTTGATTACGGTCGCCACCTCAGTGTTGGCCAGCCAGCAAAGATTTATATACATCAGGTCTGTATGGACACTGGATGAAGTCTAGGAGACATTTCGAGAGCCATGCATGACAGGAAAAAAATTCAGACGATTCAGTTCTATTAGCATGACTCGATTATATATATATATATATATATATATATATATATATATATATATGTTTTCTGGTTTTCTTTTAAGTACATCATTTACAGGGTCATCAATCGAGAACTAGTGTAAGAGTACGTAGTGAATATAGTGACTCTGTCTGCACAGATTTCGAAGTCAAGTGACATTTACCACGTGCATTCATTATATTTTTTAACATTAATGATACTTTCTTTGATAGATTTACAGTGATGAATAGGGCAGTGTTTTAAATCGTACAATGTTTTAAATCTCTTGTAAACGGGGTTAACAGGGATCCTTTTAATATACTTCTCTGTACATTTCTTTATCACACGAAGAGCTTCATTTTGGGCAGTTATCGTTATCAACATCTTGATTAAGATATTTATATTTTAAAAATGTTTTTCAAGAAGATATGATCATATGCATTGTTAAAGACACCAGTTGGCTGGGGGGGGAGCAGTAAAATATGCCAATTGCACCCTTGGAGGTGCCTGTGGTGTAGTGGTTATCGTCGTAGGAAATGGACACGGCAACACGAGTTCAGATTCTGGACGAGACTGATTGCATTTCACATTACACTAATACCCTTGGGAAAGGTATGAATCCAATTATTCTCCCTCCAGCTATGGGTAACTAGTTGGGCAGACTAGTGATTCTTAAAACCATTTAATTGTGTGCAAACAAATGAGCTCTGGCTTGTTCAACCCCGCATATATATATATATATATATATATATATATATATATATATATATATATATATATATTTAAACTAGATTTGGCATTAAATAATCAACTATAGTTGATATGCCATAAAATCAAGCAAGCTTTTTTTTTCTCAGAACCGGTTCATTGAATAATTTAAATAACCAATGTCTGAACGCTACATCAAAAGTAGCCACCATACCCAAAAAGACATTATGTAAGACGGACGATATCTAACAACTCGGCAACATGATCCAGTGATTTTTGTCTCCTTTTATGAAGAGATTTATGAACGCAAATTAGTAAACTTACTCCCCCCCCATGATCCTCTATGGTTTTACTAGCCCTGCCAAAATTTTAATAACCTATATTACCTAATTTTATCAATCTACATGGTCTACTTTAAGAAGCCCAGCTATGAATGATTAGATATTTAAAATGGCTGCTACATGGTTGAATGAAAAATCAGAATTTTCAATTAGTTCACTATGTTTCTTGGATTTTAGTTCATCCACTCAAATCTCACCAAAATAGCTGCCATTTTGTTTTAAGCGATGAATCTGAGGATTGAAGAAATAAATGAATATATATATATATATATATATATATATATATATATATATATATATATATATATATATATATATTGTTCTTAGTTGTTGATATAACAAGTGAATCATAAAAATTCAACATCTTTGCAATTTAAGAATAAAATAAATTATTCATATGTTTTAATAATGCATAGAGAAAGTCTCATTAATTATAGTTTTAACTTCTTCAGCTTAGACTTTTGGTCGACCAAAAAT
This sequence comes from Sepioteuthis lessoniana, assembly GCA_963585895.1. Classification (NCBI taxonomy): domain Eukaryota; kingdom Metazoa; phylum Mollusca; class Cephalopoda; order Myopsida; family Loliginidae; genus Sepioteuthis; species Sepioteuthis lessoniana. Next base: position 54,845,180 of record OY757924.1, on the reverse strand, counting down.
CGGCAATTTTTGTTAAATGTCAAAAGCGGTGTAATTTATTTTTCGAATTGCTCCAAGACACTGCACATTTTCTAAGACCTACCTCAAAACCAGACAATAAACACTTTAAACAAAAATGTGAATAAATATGCATTTTCCTACCACTCCGAACACGAAGAATATGACATAAGGTCAATTTTAAGCAGAGTTTATCAGGTTTGAATCAAGAGTTTACCTTTTCCTTGACGAGTTGCCATACCAACGTTTAAAATACAGTTTACCCTACTAT
>OY757924.1:54565554-54844712 GCA_963585895.1 Sepioteuthis lessoniana | reverse complement strand
CCTACTATTTATACAAAGCTGGAGTGGGTGATAATTGGCTTGATACCTTGCCCAAAGGGGATTAGCATTATGTGAAATGCAAACAGCCTCATCCAGGTTTGAATTCGGATCACAGTGTCCATTTCCTACGGCAATAACTATTGCAACAAGTACTCTTCCATAAAAGTATGGATATATAGCGGATGAAAAAATAAGTACACCTGATATATATATATATATATATATATATATATATATAGTTAAGTAAAGTTAGCGACAGTAGTCGAGGGTGACCCGAAGGCTCCCTTTTCGATATCTACTACACCAAGGTGTAAGGGAGGGCGCAACTCCTTTCCCTGCATTGCCCCACTTTACCCTTGATCCATTCCTTATAATGCTGTGTGTTAAGCAAGCAGGCATCAAGTACCATTTTTTCTGTCTTTGGTATGACTCGACCTGGGATTGAACCCAGGTCTCCCAGGCCATTTGCGAACACTCTAACCATCATGCCAGTATATTTCAAGAAAAAAAACAATATTCGGTCACATTAGGATAATAAATTTATTTCCATCCTGTTAAGAGCATTGATGTGAATCAAATACTCTAAAATAATTTTAACAGGAGTTCATCAGATCCAATATAAAAATAAGATACATTACAACCATATAGGAGGGATAGTCAAAGGAAGGAGAGAGAGGGAAGATAGTCAAAGGAAGGAGAGAGAGAGGGAAAATGCAATCCATTTGAGTTATGTATAGCCTTTACCCATGTAAGGCTTGTTCCGGTCCCTTCTCAGCTCTTATTAAGACAACTACAAAACCAATAAAATTAACACTTTAGCAGTTACATTGATACATATATCATCATCATCATCATCATCATGTCGTGCTGGTAGCACGGATATCCCTGGCCCTCTCTTGCCACTTTTCCCTATCGTTCAGCTCAGGCTGGTCTTCTGGACAACATCCCGTATCCTCACATAGTTGCTGAATGTATGTTCGTGCTGGTCGCCCTGCTTTTGCACGGCCATGTGTGGGGGTCCATAAGAGTACATCACTACTGCTGGAGAAGCAGGGACATATATATATATACATATATATATTCAATCTGAAGTGCCGTTTGGTGAAACCTAGGTAGACCCACTCTTGGCCAAGTGAAAATTATTTTCAATGTATATATATATATATATATAACATTATAATAACATTATAATAGCATTAAATATAAAATGTTATTTTTAGATGCAGAGATGTTCAATTTTTTTCATTTGTGGTTACAGAATATCAGTGCAATAGAATCTGGTATATTGGTTGAGTTTTATGGCATATCAACCTTTCTACGTTATTTAACACCAAATCAAGTGATATGTAAATAGTCAGTTCTATTTCAAACAATTCAGTTTAGCATGAATACACAGTTTAATTGTCAAAAACATTTCTTTTTGAAGCTATTCAGTTAAGTCAAACAGTTCTAATTCAGATAATTTAGTTTAGTATAAGTGTAGACTTTCTTTACACACATTTAAATGTCAAAACAGTTCTATATATAACAAATCAGTTTAGTGTAAGTACAGTTTCAATGTCAAAAACAGTTCCATTTCAATCTATTCGGTTTAGCATAAGCACGCAGTTTAAATGTAAGTAGAGTTTAATTGTCAAAAACATTTCTATTATAAGCTATTCAATTTAGTCAAACAGTTCTAATTCAAACTATTCAGTTTAACATGAGTATACAGTTTAGTTCTATTTAACCCATAGATTGGGGTCTATCAGGAGCTACCATTCAGGGCCAGAGTGGACCTTGGAGCAATGGCAATGAAGTAGTACTCTGCATTCCCCAAAGCTCCTGCATTACTGGAACCTCACCATCAGATTGTTAATGTCATATACAGGACTGCAGAGAAGCAGTCGGTGTATTCTACAGCCCCAGCCGACTAGGCAAATAGAATTTGGTAAATGACAGCAATGAAATAATAAAATCAAATAATGAAATTAATGAAAATGATATCAGTGTCGATTTAAAATGATTTCACCTGAAATATTCTTTGCTTTAGATGAATTAATTAATTGAATATAATGGCATATCAACCCTAATGGGTTATTTTAAGTGTAAAGGTTAAGGAATTACGTTCAATGTAAATTTATATTCATACATTTTGTGCTGTTTTTTCTTTAAAATTTTTTTTTTAAACAAATCTATTTTAGCTATGGATGGGCCCAAATAGCAACTACTTCTCCGAGTTCGAATCAAGCAGGGAATATTACCAATGAATGGATGCTCTACACTCCTCAAATCTCCAAAACTGAAGCCGTACCATCGGATGGTATGGTGCCATACTCATGATAATCTTTTTTAGAGGGTGGGGTTTACCCCTCTCTAGCGGATACTGTCAGCGTGTTTTAAGTCTCGCCGAGAGGACGATTTGATTTTTACTATAACTTGATTTTTCCTTAAAAAATTGTCTGGTGCATTTATAGGCGAGAATATATATATATATATATATATATATATATATATATATATATATATATATATATATATATATATATTAGCATAGCAATTTGTAATAAATAAGTAAAATGTATCCGACGGAATTTACATTTACATCCTGTTTCCACAGGAACCTCCCATTTGATATATATATATATATATATATATATATATATATATATATATATATATATATATATATTGATAGATATATCGAGAGAGATTGTGTACACTATGCAATGTAAAGAAACAAGTGAATGTAGGTGTGGTTGTATATTTATTTAACTAAAACGGCCTACACAAATTGACAAACCCTTATTATAATCCTTTTAATAGTCCGGATTATATTCTGAGCGTAATTAAGCTGAGTATGAGAAAGACAATGATTTCGACCGGAAGTCCACTCCACCCTTGTGAGTAATACGCATGTGCAATCAAAAACTGCTCAGATCTTACGTTGACAAAACGGAATGTTTAATTTAGTATCGCGAAAGCATTTCGGTCAGCATTTCACTCTTTAGTTAATTGACTTTAAAAAAATGAAGAAAACAGGCGTTGCTGATTAATGACTAAACACTTTAGCCCCTTTTTAATATCCTCCATTTTCTTTTCTTCCTGATTGTTGTTTGTTTTTAGATCTTTTATCAGTTATAAACATAAAATAGTCTGGCACGAGGCTCCAACTACTGTAGAAAATGTCTGCAAGATTCGTTTGTTAAACATTGTTCTTGATTAATAAGAGACCATTTGATTTGGTTTCTTTTTTAGAGGCATATCACCCTTCGAGGGTTATTTAATGTTAAAGCTATCCTTGTAGAAGAATAGTCATCATCATCATCATGTCACGCTGATAATATGGATATCCCTGACCCTCTCTCGCCACCCGTCTCTATCGTCAATCGCTCCATGGAGGTCTTCCAGGCTACATCCTGTATCGACACAGAGCTATTGTATATAGGTTCTAGCGGGTCTTCCTACCTTTGATCGTCCATGTGAAGGGATCCACCGGAGTACATCGCTCATGAGTTCGTCTTTACTCCTCCAGCAGTGTCCTTCATGTCTGATTCGTCTAATTTTGACAGTTTTCGTGATGGAGAGTAGATGACCGTACAGCTGCTGTTTTGTAGAGTATTGCCTCCGGGACTTGATCAATACAGCTTGAAAACTAGAAGAATAGTAGAGGTACTATTTGACCGAAAGCTGTGGGGAAATAAGCAAGTTCTAACTTTTCCAAGTGGTATTAGTTCGAAAGTGAACGTAATAGCGTGACTGGATTTCGAACTCACTAACTACGATGTCACAATCAAGGACGTTAGCCACTGGGACGAAAGAACTTCTAACATTTTCATTTAGAAGTTTTCTTTTTGTCTCTTCACGCTATTCCCTTTTTAATTCGCAGTAATCACAATCACTCTTCATTTCTTATAAATAGTTGTTTGCGTTTGGGTTTATTTATTTATTTATTTTTTCTTGGACTCCATATCGCGAAGATTGTTTTTGATATCTTTGCAATTTGGGACTTTTAGCTTGAATCAGTAGAAGACTTACCGTTGTAAATAAATTCTAAATTATTGAAAACTTGAAGCCGTTAGTTATGGGTATTGATTAGGTAATTGTAATTGATTAAAAAAACCATTCGTCCGACTCAAGAAACGTTTTTAGAGTCGGACTGAATCTAAATATAAAAAAGGACAAAGAAATGAGATACCAAAAGAGTAAAAGATTTTTCTGTCAAAAATGTTTTATTGCTCGTTGGTGTTAGGAAATTTTACAATGACTATGAAAATTTGTAAGAGACTTACATATTTGAGAAGGGTACATTTCGTTGTGTGGATTTATCAGACGTAAATTTATTGCTACAGGAACCATTAACAACAAATATACCCTGGAGAGGCAAGAATATATCTTTCCTTCGTAGCGATGATGAATGAAGTTTCTAAGAATTACGAAGGTTTTTGAGAGATTTACATATTTGAGAAGAGTTCATTTAAATGTGTGGATTCATAAGACATGCTTGCTTATGGGAAATTAAACTACAGTATTGTAATACTGTGTACTATTTTCTAGTTTAATGTTTAATTCCCAACAACTTCCATTGGCGTCAAAAATCCCCAATAGGAACCAGAAGGGAATCTTGCTTCTAGGCCATTCTACGAAAAATATGATCTTCGTGTCTTTTTCTTTCATGCAAGTGTCTGTTGTGTTATCTTCTAGCGGTAAATAGCATTTGGTAAATAAGGGAGCTAATCCTAAAAATCTTTTGTTTTTGTTGTTATTTCGCTTCTTGTTGAATACTATTAATTTGATTTTTGCTTATATAGAACAGCCAACATGTGAAAATGTACGTTAATTCTGCGATATTGTTTATATAGAAAAATGTAATGCATATATTCACCACTAAGGTAAGAGTAATATTCAGTGATTCACTTCCTTATCGTTGGAAGAGGTAAAAACTAATGAAATATGGCTGATAGTTAAATCGTTGGTTGTTGAAGTAGTACGTTTCAGTGATCTGGTTATTTGATTGGTTGATTGATTTTAACAGCATATTTGTTAATCTACGGTTATTTTATGTTTAGATGTTGATTGGTTTGGTTGGGTTTCATGGCATATCAAACATTGTAGGTTATTTAATGCCAAGTCCTCTTTATAAATACATACACAGTTAATAGGTTTCAAGTATTGCTATATAAAAGTCACAATTTAGCATCAGTCATTTTTTTGCGCTCATAGTTTTTTTCTATTTGACCCATACATAGGATCCTATCAGGTGCTACCATTCCAGGTCAGAGTGGACCAGGGATCAATGGCAATGAAGAGGTACTCTACATCTCCCAAATCTTCAAGACTGGCATCTCTGCATCATGCTGTTTAATGTCATACCGAATACGAATAAGTTTTAAACATTTAGTCGACACACAGATTTGACCAAAATAGGAATACCGGGTCAGAGTGGATCTGGGAATAATTTAAATGAATAGGTAATCCACATTCGATGTTCTCCAGAGATGGAGCCTCACCATCAGATGCAGTTTACTATCATACATAGGAAACCCAGAGGAGTCTCTATGACGTAATTGCTAAAGAACTGGAATCTAGCCACGAAGTATATATTTACCAATCCCTCAACAAGAGAATTTTTTAAAAGGAGTTCAACAGGCTTGAATTCAGGGTTTTCCTTCTCTGTTACTTGTTGTCAAAGAGCCCAGTTTCCCCAACTATCTTACTTATAAGCTGGAAGGAGAATAGTTGGATCAATACCTTTACAAATGGTACTAGCGCTATGTGAAATCCAAACTGCCTTGTCCAGGACTTGAGCTCGGGTCACCGTGCTAATTTCCTACGACGATACCCATTACACCAAGAGTGCCACTGATGACTCGATGTAAACTAGTTTGAACTTCATTTGCGCTATAACATTCACTTTTTGACTAATACCCATAGTAAAGGCATGAACTGACTTATCAACCAAGCTATGGGTTAAATAGTATTACTGTTGTTCTATGAGGATAGCTTAGGCATTAAATAACCCACGAAGATTGATATACCATGAGACAAAGAATCCAAACTAAATCTACCACATAATTATTGGTTAACCGATTTTACAGACAAATGTTTGGTACATTTTATTGTAGCTTATTTCATTGTTACAAAAATAAATGAACAACAAATAAAAACAAATAAAACCACAGATTTATTATTTGTTTTGATTTGGTTTTATGGTATATCAACCATTGGAGGTTATTTAGTGCTGAATCCCCTTTATACATATATATTAAATGTATATGATATGGTTTGGTTGGGTTATATGGCATATCAACCATTGTAGGTTATTTAATGCCAAATCCTCTTCATACATATATTCTAGATACATATTATTTGGTTTGGCCGGCTTTTATAGCATATCAATCATTGTAGGTTTTTCAATGCTAAATCCTCTTTATACATATATACAAGTAACATATCATTTAAACATCAATCATGTGTTTACACACAATTAATTAAATAAACAGATCTATTTTAAACCATTCAACTTAGCACACTGTTAAAATGTCAAATAGTTCTCTTTGACCCATAGACAGGACTCTTTCCGGTACTACCTTTCCGTGACAGAGTGATAATGGGAGCACAAGCATTGAAGGGCTACTCAGCATTCCCCAAATCTCCAGGATTACTGGAGCCTCACCATCAGATTGTTTAGTGTCATATCAGGACACTCATTGGGAATGTCAAACCCATCTAAAGCGATGTAGTCGGTGTATTCTACAGCACCCACCCCTGCGCTGACTGGGCTACAGATTTTCTGAATGGAAACAAAAAACCTAAAATGAAATATAACAAAAATAAAAAGAACAAGCCATACAAAATGAGATGCGGCAAATCCAGTATAATCCAAGCATGATAAATTTCTTTTAATCTGCTCTAATCTACGAAATATTATTTCGAAATATAATATCTACTTTCTATTGAGAGAAGAGAGTTAGTTTCAGTCGTCTGATTAGTTTTTTAAAAGAAACATTAAATCCCCAAATTTGGAAGTTAATCCCTGTATATACTAACCTTTTTTGATTTTTTGGCAAAATCACCCTTCACCACATTGTATTACTAAGAAGGTTTTTCATATGTTCTATTTGCAACTTAGAATCTTACTATTTATCCTTTCAATGGTACCAATAATTTTTCTACCTATATCGATTAATATTTTAAATATTACCAAGGATTTTAGTCGCTATATAAACAACATCCTTTCAATACGACCAAGAATTTTACAAGATACATCAGATAATTATTTAAATACTACAAAGGATTTTACTACATATATCAGGTAACCTTTTAAATCCTGCCAAGAATTTTACAACGTATACCAGATAATACTTTAAAGACAACCTATGATTTCACTACATATGTCAACTGATCCTCTGCTTACCAGCAAGGATTTCACAACATATGTCAACTGATCCTCTGCTAACCAGCAAGGATTTCACTACATATGTCAACTGATCCTCTACTTACCAGCAAGGATTTTACTATATCTGTCAACTGATCCTCTGCTTACCAGCAAGGGTTTCACTACATATGTCGACTGATCCTTTCAATACTACCAACGATCATACTGCATTTTACAACAAATCAGTTCAATACATTCTTCTTTTGAATTTTGGCAAGATCTTTTACATCCATTTCTTGCAATTTCAGGAATTTTATCAGAAAAATTTCAGTTTTCATTTTGTTGTCCTGGGGTCCTCCGTAATGTCACTTAATCTTCTCTCGGGAAAGAAATGGACGAACGCAGATTTTCAGTTTTGTTCCCACGTTGCTTATTTCAATAAATCAGGCCAGCATTTTGTAGATCTTCCACTATCTCTCATTAAAAGGGAAGGAAAGTCTTTGTATTTTATAAAATTCTCTATCGAGCACCCCGCCACCATCACCAAAGGGGGCCTTTTCTGCATTGAACTTTCAAATCCCAGACGTCTACTTTGTTCGCTCTTCTGAACAGTAATTGTTAAAAACCTAAATTTACTTTCACATCACGTTTCAAATCAAGGTCAAGTTTACACCCCTTCCAGCCTGTCAAAACACCCACACCTGTTCTCGGGTTGATAACATAGTAGACGGAAGATTTGTGCTGGAAGAGTCATTACTTAGCAATAAGCTATTTTCAGCTTTGTGTTTTGTAACATTATTATTATCATTATTTACTCCTTGAGAGTTTTTCACATCAGTTTCAGCTGATGGCTTTTCACTGGAGTTTGAGTGACAGCAAGTCTCCTCAAGACTCCAGGACTCTTCTCAGTATTCTGGCCGTTCTCAATAATGTTGTAGTTTGGATTGTCTTCACTCGTCCTCCAACCTTCAAGTCCTCCAGTCCCTTTAATAATCCATTGGTGACAGTACCAAAAGCAGCAATCACGATCAGAAAATTGTCACCTTCCTGTCTCATATTTTTTCCATTCCCTAGCAAGGTTCAGGTACTTATCCTTCTTTTCATTTTCTTTCAGTTTTATTCTATGGTCAGCCGGAACAGCAATAACATCATTATTTACTCATTGAGAGTTTTTCACATCAGTTTTAGCGGATGGTTTTTCAATGGAGTCTGAGTGACAAAACGGTTCCTCAAGTCTTCATGACTCTTCTCAATATTCTGGCCGTTCTCAATAATGCTGTAGTTTGGATGGTATCCACTCGTCCTCCTACCTCCAAGTCCTCCAGTCTCTTTAATAATCCTTTAGTTACTGAGTACCAAAAGCACCAATCACAATTGGTATAATTATCACCTTCATGTTCCATAGTTTTTCGATTCCCTAGCGAGGCCCAGGTGCTTATCCTACTTTTCACTTTCTTTCAGTTTTATTCTGAGGTCAACCAAGACAGCAAAGTCAACAAATTTGCAAGTTCTGTTTTTGCTGATTATTATAAGGTCTGGTCTTCTGGCCAAGATTAAGTGATCCGTTTGTATGTCAGAGTCCCATCGGAGTTTATGTGTGTCATTCTCACGGATAGTTGCTGGGTTGTGCATATACCATTTATTCGTATGGACAAATTTAGATTTCTTGCACATCTCCCAGTGAATCACATTGCCCACCCAGTCGTGTCTAGTCTTATACTCCTTCTGTGCTAATTTGCTGCATTCGCTTATTAGTATGATTGATGGTTTTGTCTCTATCACCACATAGCCTATATTTGCTATTTTGTTGCGTCTTATCTATCCTCGCTTTGATATGATTTGTTCTTATGGCGTTGTTTTGTGCTGCTATTAGAAGAGATTCGGTTTCTCTCTTAAAGTTTCCTTTTCTTAGCCATATCCAGGTTTTGTCGTGTGAAATGTTGTTTATTAGTCGTTTAAAACGCCCATAGAATTGTTTTTCTTCCCATTTTTGTTTCCTATTTGTTGTCATTCTGTTGTCCATCGTGTTGTCTGTCTCGTTTCTGATGGCTGTAATGAGTCCTTCGTATTTTTCTATGTAGTCCACGAGTCGTTTTATCGATTCGTCAACGCTGTCTTCAATGCTGGTAAGTCATCTGTCTCCCCCCTTTCTTGATTCATATAGTCTGTTAACTTCCCTGGAATGTAATGCCTTATGCATGATCATTAGTTTTCTTGTTATTTCGTCCATTTGCTTAATTTCTTCTCTTGTCTACGTCCAAAAGGGTCCCGAATATCTAACGAGCAGTACAGCCCAGGTATTTATTCATCTGATAAGGTTTCTGCAAGATAGTTTTGTCTCGTGTAGCTTTCTAGTTCTCCGGAGATATTCTTTCTGATTTTTTTTCCTTCATCTCCACCTGATGGTGTCAGCCTCCAAGATGTCCAAGTGTTTGTGCTTTTCCTTCTCTCCGAGCGTTTTAATCTTGTTTTGATTTGGTAGTTCCCTCCACCAGTTAGATGTCGTTTGCCACTTTTCATTACTAGCATGGCACATATTTCTATGCCAAATTCTATTCCTATATCCCGACTGTGTATTCTAACTGCGCGTATTAAAAATTCTAGTTTTTCATTTTTTACAAATGGTTTGATGTCATCCATGTACATTAGATGATTGCTGTTTTTCACTGATCTGGTAAGTTTGTATCCGGCCGTGCATTTTCTGAGTATTTGCTTAAGTAGCTCATGGCAAATATGAATAGTAACGGTGATAGTGCATAACCTTGGAAAATACCCTTCGGATATTTGCTTCAGCTAAGCTTCTACCTTCTGCTGTCAATTCCACTCTCCAGTCTTTCATGGTTTTCTCGATAAAGCTTATGACTTCATCAGATATTTTGTACATTTTGAGGTGGTTTATTTTCCGGCTTTGCGGGGCCATACATATACCTTTTTGCAGTCAACCCAGCCCATAGCTCGATTTTTCCGTCTGCTCTTGCTCTCGTTTAGAATGTGCTGGTCTATGTAAAATAACTCTGCTGTGCCTCCAGATCCTTTGCAGCATCCTTTCTGCTCCTCAGGGAACAATCTTCGGCTTGTTAGCAAGTAGTAAATCTCTTCCCTTATTTGTGCTGTTAATATTTTCAACATCATCGGTAGGAAGATTATGGGTCTGTACTTGTTTGAGGCGGTTCCTTTACTCGGGTCCTTTTGGATCAATTTGGTCTTTCCTTTGGTCTTCCATTCGGGTACGTGTGTTCTGTGTAAGGATCAGTTCATTTCTAGTGCTAGTCTGTCGTGAATGGAAGTGAAGTTTTTGAACCAGAAACCATGTATTCAATCATGGCCTGGTGTTTATCATTTTGAGTAAATCGATGTGTATTTCTGCTTTTGGGCTTTGTTCGAGCCCTTCTAATTTTCTTGTCATGTTGTTTATCCATTTGGCCTTTTCCTTGTGTGTGTTTTTTTTTGGGGGGGGGGGTTTTGCCATATTTCAGTTCAAAATCGTTCGTTTTCTTTTTATCCGGTTGTTGATATGTTTGTATCTAAAAATAATTCTCATAGAATTTCATGCATCTCATGCATTAGGACCGATTCTAGTTTGTGCACATATCATTTTGGTGATTAAGTCAAAATTTAATCTTTTTTACGATTCTCCGTCGATCAACTTACCCATCCAGGCCTTTCAAGTCTTGTACTTCTTTCGTGCTAGTGTACTGCATTCGTTTATTATATAATTTACCATTTCACTTCTGTATCTGTTAACTCGAAATTTGCTATTCTTTTTGTGTATTATCTACTTTCGCTTTACAATAATTTGTCCCGATGGCATTTTTTTGTCCTGCTATTAAAAGGGATTCCTTTTTTTCTCTTGAGGTTTCCTTTTCGTAATCAAGTCTAGGTTTTTTTTTTCGGGTGCAATCACGGCAGTTTGTCACTTGTATAATCTATTAAGCTGTCTTTCTTCCTAGTTTTGTTTTCAAGTATTTATTGTTGTTGTTTTTTCTACTTGTCTTTATATTGTCATTGCTATTACTGGCTGCCGTTATTCGTCTTTCTTTGTTCTTTTTATTCTATTCATCGAAACCTTGTATTGATGTATCTACGCAATCCCCAATGATATTATCATTATTATTGTTGTCATCGTTGTTATTATATGATTTATTTTGATTTAGGTTTACTCATTACTTCCTGAATCACTACCTTTGACCTAAGCCGAATAATTGTAACCAGGCAACCTAGTTGCCTAGGGAGACTGTAAAATACGCTGACTGGATCTCTGCTAAAAGGTAAGAAACCCCAATCTGATAGTGAGGCTTCAGTTGGAGCTTTGGGGAATGTGGAGTACCACTTCATATCCATTACCCTCAAGCCCATTTTGAACTGAAGTGGTTGTATCTGTTAAGACACGCCTAAAGGTCAAATAGAATATCTTAGGAGTGATACTTAACTGAATCATATAGTAAGGCTCCAATCCTGGAGCTTTGGGAAATATGGGGTATTCCTTCATTCGTATTATTCCGTGATCGACTCTGACATGGAGTGGTTGTACCTGTTAGTTTCATATCGATGTGTCAGTTCAAACGTTTTAATTGTTTCGAACGTTTTTAACCATTAAACTTTCTAATCGTTTTGAACTTTTTAACCAGTAAACTTTTCATGGTTCCGAACTATTTAACCATTGAACAAATAACTAATATTAAATTGAATTATTTGAGATGAATAGCAAAACTTGAAACTATTTAACTGTATGCAAGCAAATGATGAATATTAAATGGAGTTAAAAGTGTTAGATAGCAATACTTAAAACTATTTAGCTGCGTTCTTATAAAGGAGCTCTTACGAGTTTAAATTTTTACATACAAGCTATTCATTTACAAATCATATACATCTAATATATATATATATATATATATATATATATATATATATATATATATTTGTATGTATAAACAGGATTTGAGATTAAATAACCTACAAGGATTGATATTACATAAAACTCAACCAACCAACCAACCAATGGTGGCATGATGGTATGATGATAAATGATTAATATCAATTAATATAATTTTTCAAGAGAAATTTAAATCCATCCTGGATCTAAAAATGATGTTGAGTGAATCTATCTCTTTCAGTAAGTAGGGAACAGAAAATAAATGCCCTTACAAAAGTTTATCTAATTTTTATTTCTGTGGTAAGGTCAGGGATAGACGTGTGATTCAGTGCCAGTGCATTTATCATTTGATATTTTTATGGATTTTTTTTCCTTTAAGGCCCAATCTCGAATAGGATATCTGGGCACGTGATCTTTAGGTACCGTTCCAAGAATACAAACAACTACTGGTATTACCATTACCCTCATATTTCATAACTTTTTCAGTTCTCCGGCAAGATCCAAACGGTTATTGTTATTTAACTCTGAGCAGATTTTTCACTCTAATTTTAACTGATCGTTTTTCACTCGATTGGTTGGTTGGCTGGTAGGTTAGTTTTTGGGCATATCAACCATTGTAGGTCATTTAATGCCAAATCTTGTTGATAAATATATAGTAAATATATATGGTTTTGTCTGGTTGGGTTTTATGGCATATCAACCTGGTAGGTTGTCTAATGTGAAATCTTGTTTATCCATATAAAGTAAATATATAATTTGGTTTGGTTGGGTTTTATGGCATATCAACCATTTCTAATGCAAAACCCTGTTAATACACATATAGTAAATATATACGATTTAGTTTGTTGGTGCTTTATGGTATATCGACCCTTTTAAGTTATCTAAGCCCAAATCCAACACACACACACACACACACACACATACATATATATATATATATATATATATATATATGTATGTTTCATTTTGGTTGGGTTTTATGACATATCGACCCTTAGTTATCTCATGCAAAATCCTGTTTATACATATATAATAAACATATGTGATTTGGTTTAGTTGGATTTTATGGCTTATCAATCTTTGATGGTTATCTAAAGCCAAATCCCGTTTATATATATATATATATATATATATATATATATATATATATATATATATATATATGTGTGTGTGTGTGTGTGTGTGTGTGTGTTGAATAATGATTTGTAAACTAATGGTTTGTATGTAACATTTTTAAATGAGCCAGTACTTATTTGTTTGCATACAGTTAAGTGGTTTTACACTCGAGTGTGAGTAAAAGCAAATCTCATCAGTTCTACAGAACTTTTCGAAGTATTCTAGATCATTTTAGTTCCGCTATAATCTGGATGGTTTGAATTTTTCCTCTGATTTTTCTTTCCTTCAATCTTTTTTACCAAATTCTTAGGGACTGTTCCAAACGTATCAACTGCAATTGGTGTCACTTTCATTGTTACACTTTCTATTTTTTTTTCTTTTTACTTTTCGAGAAATAAAGTAAGCATCTATAACGACAAAGATTTTAAGGCCTATTTTAATTTTATTATTCTATAACATGAACAACGAAAACCACTTTTTTTTTGGCCCCACAAAGCAAAGATTTATGGATGGGCTTTTTATGACCAATATATCTGACAAAAAATTATTGAACACTCGCAAGAGATATATGTATTTCTATTAAAAAACACAGAATTACCGACTCTATCTTTCTGTGGTTTCTTTGTTTATCGACTTTCGTTGGTTATTTAGAGCCAAAGTCATCATTGTAGAGGAACACAGGTGATGCTATTTACGCCATAACTGGGAAGATAAGGGGGTTCATACTTTTTCTAAGTGTACCATAGCCATGATATATCTATGTGTGAAACGTACATCGAATGTCCATAAAGATAGAAAATAGTATTCTCGAAATACGAAAAACACTTACGACTTCTTTGTTCAGGTACGAAACTTTTTATTATCTTTGAGTTTAAAGGTTCTTCGACGTAAGGAGAGAGAGGCACAATCTTTCTATTCTTGCTTTTTCATCTCCCCCACCCAACACTTTTGGCACCCGCCACAAAGGTCTCCGCGAGCAAGCGAAAACCAACCGTCTTCCCCCGAGGCAGGTCTCATCTCAACTCACTGACTTTTTCAAAATCTCCCAAAATCCTCCGTGCGCTTCCGTTGCGTGACGTCATTCGCACTCGCTAGCCTCCGTTTCCCATCTCGGGCTATTGTGACATCTCTGAGTGACACGTCCACTCTGCGCGTGCGCGTGAACACCTGTGTTAATGTTGCACCTAACTAACCCATGTGCTGAGCCGAAAGGTTCTCAGCCTAACTAAACCCAAAGGCATAAACCAAAATCCCTCGGCCATTATATTACATAAGGGCATTAATCCGAAAGAAAATGCAATACCCTAACTGAAGTTCAAACTCGCCACGGGGACTCCCAACCTTCTATCGTTATTTTAAGTGTTGTGTTCTGATTAGCGAACACAATAGTAGTAATTATAAGACAAACCACGATATGCGAGGAAAATAGTTATATTTACAGGAAAGAGTATTTACAAGAGAGGGGCTGTTAGTAATAAGAACATAGGATTAGTGATAGAGTAATGATATACTTCAACAATAGGAACGGCTCTTCTGGTCTGACTCGTAGACTGATCTGATCTCAGACTGATCTGGACTGGAATATTTGTTGCACGCCCCTCCTAACGGGCGAGTGTGCAAAAGGCCTTTTTAGGTGGGTCCGGGCACAGGGTCGTAGCCTACACGCGCTGGGCAATTCCCCAAAATGCCTACGGCCCCGTCGGCATTCCCCTTATTAGGGGCGCCTCAGGCGCCGGGTGATAAACCCAACTTCCCCGGAGGTAGTAAAAGACTGAGGGGAAGGGCCCCTGAGGCCGAAAGAAATCTCCAGCTGCCGAGATACACTCGGCCGGATCAGTGCCAGATTGATCTGGACAAGGACTCTTGGTATTAGAGCTACTGCCATACATGGTAGATGGCCTAGCTCATTATGGTGAAAAGGTAGGTGATACCCAATTGTAAGTTTTATCAATACATATAATTCTATGTACCGTATTGATTTTACTTGTTACTATTTTGGTTTTTCATCTTTGAATATAATTTGATGGCACCAATAGATATCCTTTTTGATAACACTCATAGATTTGTTTTTGATAGTACAAATACATTTCCTTTTTTAATGTTCACATATTTCATTTTAATAGCACTCATTGGTTTCCTTTTGATAGTACACAGATTTTCTTTTTTTTATTGTACAAATTGATATTCTTTTTATTGTATACATAGATTTCCTTTTTGATTATACGCATAGATTTCCTTTTTTAATAATACAAATAGATTTCCCTTTTGATAGTATACAGGTTTGCTTTCTGATTATATAAATGGATATCCTTTTTGATAGTGCAGATAGATATCCTTTTTGATCGGTCTGATAGATTTCCTTTTTGATCGTACAAATAGATTTCCTTTTTGATAGTACATAGATGTCCTTTTTGATTGTACACATAACTGTCCTTTTTGATAATACACAAATATCCTTTTTGATTGTACAAATAGATTTCCTTTTTGATTTTATAAATAGATATCCTTTTTGATAGTGCAGAAAGATATCATTTTGATAGCACAAATATATATCCTTTTGAATATACAAATAGATTTCCTTTTTGATAATACACATAGATTTCCTTTTTTATTATGCACATATACGAGTATTTCCTTTTTCATAGAATTCCTTGTTGCTTTTCTAAAGCATGCATCTATTTTAAAGATAATTCAAAGAAAAAAAAAACACGTGAATGTTTTTGATCAACTGATAAAATTCCAAACAAAGATGGTACAAACAGAGTATATATATATATATATATATATATATATATATATATATATATATATATATATATATATATAAGGATAAGGCAAACTTTTTGCAATATTTTGATACGTGCTTGCTTGCGGCGCCTATATCACGTGAATGAAGCAGTTGAATGTGTAGTAGATACCCTCTATAGTTGGTAGTATCGTGGTAGTATGTTTGCTGACAGTTTGTGTTTTGCTTCGTTTGGTGTGTGATTTAAAAGCCGCTCATATGAACGTGCAATGTAGGCTTTAAAAGGTTGAAACGGGCCATAACGCCGCTGAAGCAACCAAAAATATTTATTACGCAAAAGATAAAATTGGAGATGATGTCAGTACAGTAAAGAGATGGTTCGAGAAACTTGACAATCAGGTAAAGTTAGGATGGCGGTTTCCGAGGCCGTACTCAAGCTGAAGACGCAAATCTACCAAGTAGAATTCGGAGACTGCTCGATATCTCACAGACCAGTGTGGTTGGTCACCTTTATGACTCCGGCAAAAGATTCCAGAGCAGCCGAATTATCAGGCCAGCTCGGTATCTCGCAGACCAGTGTGGTTGGTTACCTTCACAACTTTGGCAAAAGATTCCAGACCTGCCGAATTATGCAACATGGTTAACAAAATATTGAAAAAATTTTGTCTCACTTGAGTAATAAAAATTTAAATGATTATAAACTTTTTAAAAGATTTACTTACTGCAATCGCATTGTTAAGGAAATATTCAGCCCACTTACCTGCAAAAAAAGAGAACTTGAATTAGTAAAGATATTTGCTGTAATTAAAGTAGACATGTATCATTCTGAATGTCCTAGCTATGAAATTAAACTGTATCTGTTTGTGAGGCGATATAAGGAGAGATTAACCTTTTCATTGCCATTATTCCCAATTTCATTTTGAACCGAGTCAATTATATCATTTACAGTCCCCTCTAGGTCTAAAATATATACATTTAAGAAAAATCAATACTGAATTGGAATATGTGACATTGTTTAAATGTGTTCAAATTACTTTTATTTGATAGGAATACTTAAAACCCTATAACAAATCAAGCATATGACTACTGTAAAAAGGAATAGTTACTTGAAACCATGTAATTGAGTATAAATTAATATTAGAGGGAAATACATGATATCTCACAACTATGTAAATTATTTGTATCAAGAATATTCACTTAAGTAATTACTGTTTATTAAGGACTATAAGTTACTTAAAACGGCAGATGCTTGCAATTTATTGGTGTTAGATAGGAACACTTACAAGCATGTAACTGTGTACAAACAAATGATAATTATCGCCGAGTCGGCTGGGGCTGAAGAATACATCGACTGCTTCTCTGCAGAAGGGTAAGACCCCCCCCACACACACACACACAACGAGTATCCTTGACATGACACTAAAGAATCTGATGGTGAGGTTCCAGTGATGCTGGAGCTTTGGGGAATGCAGAGCACTCCTTCATTGCCATTGCTCACAGGTTCACTCTAGTCCAAGATAGTAGCACCTGATAGGGCCCTATCAATGGGTTAAATAGAACTAAACTGCATACTTATGCTAAACCAAATTGTTTAAATAAGAATTGTTTTGACATTTAACTGTGTGTAAACAAAAACTATACTTATTCTAAATTTTTTTAATTAGAACGGTTCGAATAAAGCAAATAACTTGAAATAGAAATGTTTTTGACAATTTAAACTGTTTACACATGCTAAAATGAATTCGAACTGATTATTTGTATAAAATGGATTTAAATAGAACTAAACTGCGTACTGATGCTGAACTCATTTGTTTGAATCAGGACTGTTTGACTAAACTGAATAGCTTGAATTATAAATATTTTTGACCATTAAACTGTGTTCTCATGCTAAACTGAACTGCTTGAAATAGAACTGTTTTGACATCGAAACTGCGTACATAAGCTGAACTGAATTGTTTGAAATAGAACGGAATATTTGCATAAAAATGGATTAGGCGTTAAATAGCCTACAAAGGTTGATATGCCATAAAAAACCCAACTAACCAACCAGGTAATTATTATTAATCAATAAAAAGCGTTAACTGAAAACTTACAATTGAGCGTAAACTATTAGTATTGCTTGGTTTGTTTTGGTTTGGTTATTGTTAAATTATTAATATTAAATAAGAATACTAGAAACCGTATATTTGTGTGCAAGCAAATGTTTATCAATATCAAATAGGAAGAGGTTTTGGAACTATATAATTGTGTATCGATTATTATTATTAAATTGGAATATTTGATACAATATAATGTTCAGATTATTTTTTGAATAGAAATACAAGACCGTATAAGTGTGCAAACAAATTATTAGCAACACCCCACAAGGCGCCAACTATACGGTCACCTACCACCTATCACGAAAACTATACAAGCTAGACGAACCAGACATGCAGGACACTGTTGAAGAAGCAAGGACAAGATCGTAAGCGATGTACTCCTGTGGACCCCCGCTTATGGCCAGTCAAAAGAAGGACGGCCAGCACGAACATACATACAGCAGCTATGTGATGATACGGGATGTAACCCTGAGGACCTGCCATTGGCGATGAATGATTGGGAAACATGGAGAGAGAGGGTCAGGGATATCCGTACTAGCCGCACGTCATGATGATGATGATTATTATTATTTACTTCTTTAGAGTTTTTCACATCAGTGTTAACTGATGGTTTTTCACTGGAGTTTGAGTGACAGCAAGTTTCCCCAAGCCTCCAGGACTCGTCTCAGGATTCTGGCCGTTCTTAGCAATGCTGTCGTTTGGATAGTCTCTACCCTTCCGCAAACTTCCAAGTCCTCCAGGCCTTTTAATAATCCTTTGGTTATTGTGCCTAACGCACCAATCACAATCGGCGCAATCGTTACTTTCATGTTCCACAGCTTTTTCAGTTCTCTAGCAAGGTCGAGGTACTTATTCTTCTTTTTACTTTCCTTCAGATTTATTCTGTGGTCCGCCGGGACAGCAAAGTCTACAATTTTGCAGATTCTCTTAATTTATATATTTTTTTATTTTATTTTATTTATTTATTTATTTATTTATTTATTTATTTTTTTGTTGTTGTTGATTATAATGAGGTCTGGTCTTCTGGCCGGGATTAGGTGATCCGTTTGTATGTTAAAGTCCCATTGGAGTTTATGCAAATTATCATTATTATTATTATTATTATTATTATTATTATTCCTTCAGAGCTTTTGACATCAGCTATCGCTGATGACCTTTCACTTGAATCTGAGTGATAGCAAGTCTCATCAAGTCTCAAAGAATATCAATAATGAAATATTTTGGATGGTCGCAACTTTGCCCTTTTATTTTGAAATCCTCCAGTCCCTTAGGTGACTGTACCAAAAGCAACAATTATATTTGGTATAAACGTCACTTTCGTGTTCCACAGTTTTTTCAATTCCCTAATTAGGTCGAAGTATTTATCTTTCTTTTCACTTTCTTTTAATTTTACTTTGTGGTCAGCTGGGACAGCAGAGTCCACAATTTTGCAAGTTCTCTTTTTTTGTTGATTATTATAAGGTGTGGTCGTCTAACAGAGATTAAGGGATCCATCTGTATGTTAAAATTCCAGAGTAGTTTGTGTGCCTCATTTTCCAGGACAGATGCTGGTTTGTGTATATTCCATTTGTTCGGATGGTCAAATTTTAATTTCTTGCATAATTCCTCGTGGATCACCTTTCCCACTCAGTCGTGTCTAGTCTTATTCTCTTTCTATGCTAATTTGCTACCTTCGCTTAATATGTGATTGATCGGTTCGTCTCTACCACCACATCACCTACATCTGCTGTTTTGTTGCGTCTTATCTATTCTTACTTTGATATTGGTGTTTAGAGTCTTATTTTGTGCTGCTATCAAAAGAGATTCAGTTTCTCTTTGAAGGTTTCCTTTTCTTAGTCCCGTCCACGTTTTTTCATGTAAGATGTTGCTTATTAGTCGCTTAAAACGTCCACTGAATCTTTTATCTTCCTATTTTTGTTTACTGGTTATTTACATTCTGTGGTCCTCGTATTTACAGTATTTTTCCTCCGCGCTTTTCAATGTAGTCTTCAAGTCGTTATATCGATGCTATCTCCAATCCTGGCCAGCCCTCTTTCTCCTTCTGTTCTTTACACATATAGTCTGTCAACGTCATCTCTGGAATGTAATGCCTTATGCATGGTCATTAGTTTTCTTGTTCTCTGGTCCATTTGTTTAAGTTCTTTGGTCCACTTCAAGAATAGTCCTGAATATCTAACGAGGGATACAGCCCAGGTATTTATTCCTTTGATAAGGTTTCTGCAGTGCCCGTGGTGTAATGATAAGGTTTCTGGAGGTGCCCGTGGTGTAATGGTTATCGTCGCGGGAAATGTACACGGTGACCTGAGTTCAAATCCTGGACTGACTGCATTTCACATAGCACTAATACCCTTGGGAAAACTGTGAATCCATTTATTCTCCCTCCAGCTATGGGTAAATAGTAGGGCAGACTAGGTTCTTCAGCCTTGGTGAGGCAACTAGTCTAGGAGAAGGAAAACTCTGAATTCAAACCTGTTAAACTCTGCTGAAAAAACTGACCTTGTGTCATATCCTGCCTGAGCGGAGGGGTTGGGTAAATATGATAAGGTTTCTGCCGTATTGTTTTGTTTCGAGTAACTTTTTCTGGTTCATCTGAAACATTCTTTCTTAATTTTTTTCTTTCATCTCCTCTCGTTTAATGGTGTCAGCTTTCAATATCCCCAAGTATTTGTAGGTTTTTTTTTTCTTCGTGCGTTCTAGTTTTGTCTTGATTTAGTTGATCCATTTCGTTCATAAAGTGTCGTTTTCCGCTTTTCATAACTAGCAGGGAGCTCTTTTCATTGCCAATTTCCATCCCTATGTCCTGACTGTATATTCTGACTGCGTGTATTTGAGTTTCCAATTCTTTTTGTGGGGTGTCTTCGTGGTGTAATGGTTAATGCGATGGACTGCGGAATCGTAGTACGCGAGTTCGTACTTCAGTCGTGCTATTACGTTCACTTTCGGGCAAATACCCTTAGGAAAGATATGAACTCCCTTATCCTCCCAGCTATGAGTGAAATAGTACTGTTCTTCTAGGAGAATGGCTTTGGCATTAAATAACATAAAAAGAGTTGATATGCCATTAAACAAAGAAACCAAACCAATTCTTTTTCAGTTTTGGCAAACAGTTTGATGTCGTCCACATACATTAGGTTATGTATATTTTACTGCAATTTACTAAGTTTATATCCGGCTGTGCATTCTACGGTATATGTGGTTGAATGGTATTATCGCAATTGGAGGTGCCCCGTGGTGTAATGGTTATCGTCGTAATCCATTTATTCTCCCTCCAGCTATAGGTAAATAGTAGGGCAGACTAGGTTCTTCAGCCTTGGTGAGGCAACTAGTCTAGGAGAAGGAAAACTCTGAATTCAAACCTGTTAAACTCCGCTTAAAAACTGACCTTGTGTCATATCCTGCCCGAGCGGAGGGGTTGGTAAATATGATTATCGCAATTATAAACAGTAATGGTGATAGTGCATCTCCTTGGAATATACCGTTTTGGATTTTTATTTCAACTAAGCTTTCCCTCCTGCTTTCAACTCTACTCTCCAGGTTTTCATGGTTTTCTCGATAGAGTTTATGACTTCATCTGATATTTTGTACATTTTGAGACAGTTTATTATCCAGCTTCGTAGGACCATATCATATGCCTTTTTGTAGTCAATCCAGGCCATATCCAAATTTTTCCGTCTTGTCTTGCTCTCGTTGAGGATGTGTTGATCAATGTAGAGTTGTTCTCATGTGTTACTGGATCATTTCCAACATCCTTTTTGTTCCTCAGGGAACAATCCGCGGCTTGTTAGCGAGAAATAAATCTTTTCTCCTATTTGTGCCGTTACTATTTTCCACATCATAGGCAATTACGTTATTGGTCTGTGGTTGTTTTGGGTGGTTCGTTTACGGAGTCTTCTGGGATCAGTGTGGTCCTTCCTTTGGCCATCCATTCGGGTACGTGTGCTTCTTGTAGACGTCTGTTTATTTCAAGTGTTAATCTGTCATGGATGGTGGTGAATTTCTTGAACCAGAATCCATGTATTCCATCATGGCCTGGCGTTTTCCAGTTTGATATATTTTAGTGGTGTTCTCAGTAAATGTATGAGTATTTCCGCTACGGTCCTTCTTCGAGTCCTTCAAACTCTTTCGCCATGTAGCTTATCTATTCGGCTTTTTCGTTATGTTCTCTTGGTTGCCATATTTTACTACAGAATTGTTCAGTTTCTCTTACATCCGATTATTTCTGTGTTTATCTCATCCCTCGCAACTTGTCGGTAGAATTTTCTTTTGTTGTTTTGGAATGTCTAGTTTTGTCCTTTGTTGATATCTTTTTAATCTTCCATCTTTCGCCAGTACTTTCAGGTTTATTACCCTAAGTTTTATGTATATTTTTTCTTGTTGTGCTTTTCTTCTTTTTGTCCCAACATATTTCAGCATTTTTTCTTTGTTTTATCGTTTTTGTCTGTTTTTGTAGGTGTTTTTTATCTGTTTTCAGTCGAATTTTACATCCAAGTTTTGAGTTTTTGTTCATGCTCTTTTAAGAGTACCCTGATTTTTTTTACAAACTAATTTTGCTCCCGCATAGATTAATTAATTTCATTCGGTTTTGTTTTTGTTGGTTTATATGATAATACTTGACTTATTTCCTCCGTTTCCATCTTGATTATTCTCCATTCTATATTTCTTAGTAATGGCAAGGTAGTCTTTTGTTTATTCATAATTCTTTGTATATTTTCTAAATTTATTTTTGTTCTTGTGTTAGTGTTTGCTTTCTGTTGTTGTTGTTGGGGGGTTCTATTTTTTGAAGTTGATGGTTCATTTCGGTTAGACTGTTCTTGTTTGTCAAAACATAGTGTGTCTGATTCTGTGTTAGTGTCTTGTTAATTATTTTTAGTCGTATTTCTAGTATTTCAAGGTCAGAAAACCAAACTTTCTTTATTATTATTATTATTATTATTATTATTATTATTATTATTATTCATTAGGGTTTTTCACATCAGCGTAAGCTGATGGTCTTTCACTGGAGATTGAGTGACAGCAAGTCTCCTCAAGTCTCCAGGACTCTTCTCAGTATTGTGGCCGTTTTCAATAATGCTGTTGTTTGGATGATCTCCACTCGGCCGCCAACTTCCAAATCTTCCAGGCCCTTTAATAATCCTTTAGTTACCGTTCCAAAAGCATCAATCACAATTGGTATAATTGTCATCTTCATGTTCCATGATTTTTTTCAATTCTCTTGCATGTCCAGGCGTTTTCCAGTTTGATATCTTTTTTAATGTCTTTTTGAGTAATTCGATGTGTATTTCCGTTTTGGGGCCTTCCTCGAGTCCTTCTAGTTCTCTTGTCATATCGTTTATCCATTCAGCCTTTTCGTTATGCTTTTTCGGTTGCCATATTTTCGTCCAAAATCTTTCGGTTTCTCTGGTGTCTGGTTGTTGGTATGTTTTTGTGTCATGCTCTCCAAATTGTTGATAAAATTTTCTTTCGTTGTTTTGGAATGTCCTGTTTTGTCTGTATTGTTTCACCCTTTGTCGATATCTCTTTAGTCTCCCTTCTTTCGCCAGAACCCTCTGGTTGATTTCCTCGAGTTGCACTGTTTATTATTATTATTATTATTACATTACTTTCAGTGAGTTTTTTCACACATGGATTAGCTGATGGTATTTCACTGGAGTCTGAGTGACAGCAAGTCTCCTCAAGTCTCCAGGACTCTTCTTAGAATTCTGGCCGATGTTAACAATACTGTAGTCTGGATGGTCGTTCCAAACTATGCAGTAGTGTTTCGGCTTGGTCGGGTAACGGAATATATGTGCTATAATCAAACGGGGGACATCTCCACTCTAGAAGGAACCCCTCTTAAACTAATAGACAAATTCACTTACCTAGGAAGCAGCGTCGAATCAACCGAAAAGGACATCGAAACCAGGTTAACGAAAGCATGGACAGCTATCAATATGCTATCGATTATATGGAAATCAGACCTAACCGATAAAATGAAACGCAGTTTCTTCCAGGCATCGGTCACATCGATACTGCTATATGGCTGCACTACATGGACGCTAACAAAACGGCTGGAGAAGAAGCTAGACGGCAATTACACAAGAATGCTACGTGCAACCTTGAACAAATCCTGGCGGCAACACCCCACAAGACACCAACTGTTCGGCCACCTGCCCTTATCACGAAAACTATTCAAGTTAGACGAACCAGACATGCAGGACACTGCTGGAGAAGCATGGACGAACTCATAAGAGATGTACTCTTATGGACCCCCACACATGGCCGTGCAAAAGCAGGACGACCAGCACGAACATACATTCAGCAGCTATGTGAGGATACGGGATGTTGTCCTGAAGACCTACCTAGGGCGATGAACGATAGGGAGGAGTGGCGAGAGAGGGTCAGGGATATCCGTGCTACCAGCGTGACATGATGATGATGATGAGTCTGGATGGTCTCGGCTCAACCTCAGATTTACAACTTTTTATTATTATTATTTTACTCCTTCTAGATTTTTTTTACACTAGCGATATCTGATAATTTTTCACTTATATTTGAGTAAGAGCAAGTTTCCTCGAGTCTCGACGATTTTCAATGTATCCTGGCCAATCTTAATAATGCTGTAGTCTGGACGGTCTCCACTTGTCCTTTTATTTCCAAGACACCCAGTCCTTTTTCCAATACTTTGAGGATTGTTCGAAGTGCACCAATTATAATTGTTTTCACCATTACCTTAATGTTCCATAGTTTTTTTAGTTTTCCAGCAAAGTCTAAATATTTATCTTTCTTTTTGCTTTCTTTTGATTTTACTCAGTGGTCTGCTGGGACGGCAAAGTTCACTATTATTATTATTATTATTGTTGTTGTTGTTGTTGTTGATGCTGTTGAAAAAGATTAAAATATATGACATAATCGAACGTTGAAAAAGAAAAGTTATGATTGTAATTAAATATTTGGAAAAGAATCAAATGTCTGCATTAAATAACCCATAAGGTGTTGTTCTGCCGATAAACAAATAAACTAAACTAATCTGTTTTCTCAAACTTACTTCAACTTAAAGACGTTGACGGTGGTGTTGGTATTGACTAAACTTTGGTAAATGAGTCACAAATACACCAGTGGATATGTCCTCTATTCAATCATAAAGGCGAAGTCTCTGTGACGTACTGTCTAGGGCGCAGGACTATGATATCGTAGTAAGCGAGTTCGAACTCAAGTAGGGCATAAAGTTAACTTTCGAACTAATATTCTTGGGAAAGATATGAACCTCCTTATCTTCCACCCCCAACTCTGTGTTAAATAGTGTCTTGCTACAAGAATAGCTTTGATATTAAATAACCCGTAAAAGTTGATATGCCTCTAAACAAATTAGTCATATCAAACCCGACCTAATCAATGGTAAGTATAGAGTACTGTGTGTGTGTGTGTGTGTTTTTTTTCAACAAACATTCAAAATCCTTTCAATTCTTTAATCAGAAAGAATCTCAGATATTAAAAAATCAGCGTTTAACTTTATTTAAGGAAACTGATTTACATATAGATATGTCTTAATTTGTAAATATTAAGTAAGTTGGCCACCGTAGTCGAGAGCGACCTGAAGGCTCCCTTTGCAAGAGCTACTACACCGAGGTGTAAGGGAGGGTGCTACTCCTTTCCCTGAATTGCTCCACTTTAACCTTGATACGTACCTTATATTGCTGAGAGCTAAGCAAGGAAATATCAAGTACCATTTTTAACATCTTCGGTATGACGTGACCTGGGATTGAACACAGGTCGCTCAGACCATTGGCGAATCTTTTAAGACGATAAGAAAAAACAGCAAAAACTTGATAAAAGGATTATTGTCAGTAGTCTTTGACGAGAAAGACAGCTTCCAAAAAATAATTAATAATTATAATAATAATGATAATTGTGAAATATTTACCTTAACCAAAGTTAGATCAATTTGTTTCGAGTTTTATCAAAGATGCTATTTCGTGAAATGAACAGTTCACATCAAACCATTTCTTGCCAATACATTAATTTAGATGACTTATGGTCAAGCAACAGTTTTGCTGTCCGTTACTTAAATGGTAGACTATTTAAGTAATGTAAGCAACAAGAGATCAGTTATGTGCCATATCTCAGCAAAGTTTTGTCTATAAAAACTTCCATGGCTGATGTCAGAGTCAAGCTGAAAGCACGGTTTCTTGCCAAATCAATGAAGTTAAGCAGGGATGAGATGGTTCTATACTTAGATTGGGGACCACAAAAGCAACACAACAGGGAGGTAAGCAACCTCAAGTCAAAGAGCGATATCTTATGGTGAAAGCATGACTTCTCGCCTGATCAACAAAGCGAAGTAGCTATGTCCCCGCTCAGAACGGAGATATTTCAGTACTTCGAAAAAACGTATTGTGAGCTTGCGTATCAGATCTTGCCATAGTTTAGTAAATAACAATAACTTTAACACTCTTTTTTTATGAGTGTCATTCCGTCAAAATGTATGTTTAATATTTTTAAACCGACGGTGGTTTAAACAACACATTGAAATATTTGTTTGTTTTGTTGTTTAGTGGCATATCAACCTTCTCGGGTTATCTAATGCTAAATCCATCCTGTTTTTTTTCGAAGGACACTAGTGGTACTATTTAACCCATAGCAGGGAGGATAAAGGGTTTCATACCTTTCCCAAGGTTATCTATCTGAAAGTGAACCTAATAGGGTGACTGGAGTTCGAACTCGCTTACTACGATTCCGCAGTCCATTGTTTTAACCATTACAACACAACGACACCCCCATATCAGAATATGATAACATAACTCAATGTACGATCAAAAAAGGGTCATCAGTCGTTTGAAACAACAGGTGATGCACTTTCCGCTTATTTGAATCGGATTTTTATTTCTGATATTCATTTTGAACAACGTTGTATCAATTGTTTTATAAACCGTTTCGAAAATCATTAAATGAAATGTCACAATTCAAATATTGATTTGTATTATTTTATGTTAAGATATTAAATCGATTATTGTTTTAGACGATTATTCATCGAAGTTTGCTTACAGGCAAATATTAAAGAATTGCATTAAAACTAATGTCATATCAGTTATTTAGAAAAGTAGGTTCGCTCTCCGAATAATTTTCAATCTTACAAAATAAGAATAAAAACAAATAAAAGATAAAACAAAAAACAAAAAAAGGACATTTTTCTCATCTCTCTTCATTCGGATCAAATGTCTTGATAAATTTTATCTATGTTTGCTCCAGGATTAGCTTTAATTCTAAGATTAAAATTGCTTTAAATTCAGTGAAAATATATAAAGTAACTTACAGTGACATTAAAACAAAATTTTTGAAAAATGTAAAATTAGTTCATTTTTGAAATAGGCATATCTCTTCTTCTTTGCCTGTCTCACTGTCTCTGTCTGTCTGTCTGTATATATATATATATATATATATATATATATATATATATATATATATATATACACACATTCATATATGTATATATATATATATGATTATGATTCAAATTTAACGCTAAAAGCATTTTAAATCACTGAAATATCGTACTTTATGTACCAAAACCCAGAGCAGTATAACAATAAGTCAACAATAAAATAAGATAAAACAGAGTAAAAACTCAGGACTTCCACTTTCACGTTATCGATCCTCAGGTGAGTAAGTAGAAGAAAGCTAAATTTAGAATTCAACTACGGAAATATGCTATCAATATTTTCAGTTTCTCCGCAGTTTACAAAATAAGACATATCTGACGGTGAATTATCTGTTAGGTATCAACCCCTTATTCAGTGGACTCACCCAAGAAGTAAGGATAAGTGACATCGTTACGGCAATATAAAACAACAAAGAAGTTATTTTTGTGAGAGAGGAATTGGCCAAGTGGAGTTTAGCGCAATTCTTCTTATTCTAAACTGGTTGTGTGCTATCTTATTATGAAATAACTGTGTGAAACGTTGCTCCGAATTGGCTATGTATAATTTGGTTTACAAACTAAGCTGTGGCAAAACAGGAACAAAAAAAAACTTCAGTAAGAGGAAGGTTTAAAGAACATTTCGATATAAAACAAAACAAAACAAAAAGATACGTTTCCATTAAACAGAACCAAATATATTTAAACTTGAAAAGTTGCGGAATGTTTCAGTGATTCTTTTCCTTGATCCCACTAAGGTCTTGAAGATTAGCAACTGTGTTGTCTTGTATAATACCAGCTGCTGATACTGAAAAGCTAAGTCACGACGTCAAAAAGTTACGCGACTAATACGAAGTATGATTTATCGAAAGAGAACGATCGCCTTGTCACCATATACGCCAATAGTTTCAAAAGCTACTCCATTAAAAACAAAGAAATGAAACGATTGGTGAGACGAGCGTGTTTGATACGCTTGACCTACTTAGCTTCTTTGGCACCAGTTTGATAAGGTGTTTATTCTATAATGAAATATTTTGGCATTTGAACACTTTTATGTGATTGATTGATTGATTAAAATCAACCAATCTACCAAGTAATTAGGGAATTGCGTTCATTGTGCATTTATATTTACGTTTTTTGTGTGTAGACTTTTTCTTCGTGTTTTTTTTTCACGCAATTATATGATATCATATCTATCTAATACAAATAATTTTTTCACATAATCTAATACCACTAATTATATAGTTCCAAGTAGCTATTTCAATTTAAAAAAAGATATTTCATTGCACACGGTTTCAAGTAACTTATAATAATAACAATAATAGAAGGACGAGGACTTTCCAGCATTGAAGACAGCGTTGACGTATCAATACAACGACTTGAAGACTACATAGTAAAGCACGAACGAGGAGTGATTATAGCAAACAAAAACAATACTGACTACACGAGGACCAACAGAAAGACAAAAACCAGAAAACAAAAATGGGAAGAAAAACAGCTCAATGGACGTTTTAAGGGACTAAAAACTGACATCTCACACGAGAAAACGTGGACGGGACTAAGAAAAGGAAACCTTAAAAGAAAAACTGAATCTCTCTGGATAGCAACATAAAACAAGACTATAAACACCAATATCAAAGTAAGAATAGATAAGACGCAACAAAACAGCAGATGTAGGTGATGTGGTGGTAGAGACGAACCGATCAATCACATATTAAGCGAAGGCAGCAAATTAGCGTAGAAAGACTATAAGACTAGACACAACCGGGTGGGCACGGAGATCCACTGGGAATTATGCAAGAAATTAAAATTTGACCATCAGAACAAATGGTATATGCAAAACTCAGCATCTGACCAGGAAAATGGGACACACAAACACCTCTGAGATTTTGACATACCAGTGGATCCCCTAATCTCTCCCAGGCGACCAGACCTAATATTAATTCTTTTTAAAAGAGAAAACATGCAGATATCTGTCAACTTGTCTACATTATCAAACAATTTTGTTTCTCAGTTATAAAGTGAATTATATTCAAATGAAACCGTATACACAGCCGAGAAACTTACGTGGTGCATTCAATAAGTTTCCAGACTTTTTTGTACAGGCATTTAAACTTGTCGTAGACTCTTAAAAATTCAGTATATTATTGCTATACATCTTATGAGACGACTGACCAATTTTTATGATTTCAGCTTCAAATGAACACCTACAGCAGCAATTTAAATACACCATACTAAAGCCTGATTGTCATACCTGGTGAATTTCAAAAATGCAATCTGGATGTGAGGACACTTTAGAAGAACGATATGCAATAAAATTATGTTTTAAACTTGGAAAAAATGCCACACAAACGTATGGAATGCTTCAGACCGCTTTTCAACCATCTTGCTTGAATCGAACATCAGTTTTCGAGTGGCATAAGAGATTCAAGGAAGGCAGGGAGTCTGTGAGGGATGATGAGAGATGGGGGGGGTAAGGAAGTCAATACACCACAGTTGATTGGCCTAAGGGTTAGGGTTAGGGTTACTATATT
This sequence comes from Sepioteuthis lessoniana, assembly GCA_963585895.1. Lineage (NCBI taxonomy): Eukaryota > Metazoa > Mollusca > Cephalopoda > Myopsida > Loliginidae > Sepioteuthis > Sepioteuthis lessoniana. The sequence continues at coordinate 54,814,596 of OY757924.1, read as the reverse complement.
GAGGCTTTAAGGGAGTTCGGAAGAGGCCAGCACTCTTTAAATCGGGTCAGTGGCATTTCCACCGGGATAATGCACCAGTCCGCATCTCCATCCTTATCACAGACTATTTGACCAAGATGGGCATCAAGACAGTTCCTCAGCCTCTCTATAGTCGAGACCTTGCTCCCAGTGACTTTTGGTTATTCCCTAAGCCCACAGGCTGTTTTTATGAGACAATTTAGGAGATGAAAGAGCCTGTGACGACGGTAATTGACACGCTCCCACCAGAAGACATCCATTGGGCCTCCCAGAAGTTTTTGGAACGGTACAACAACTGCATTGCAGCTGGAGGAGATTACTTCGAAGGGGACTAGAGTTTTATGTGTGTACTATCAATAAAATCCACATACGAAAAAGTCTCGAAACTTATTTAATGATCCTCGTATATATAACTAAGTGATGAAGTCTAAACTTCATGATGAGTCGGTGTCTGTGGTGAAGTCAAACATAGTTGTATCCCACTGGATCAGGTCGCTAATAACGCTAAAAATAATCTTCACTTCAACTGGACTGCAGTCAAGTTACATAGAATAAAACTTAAGTAAAGCAATTACTTTGTTTGTCTTTTATTACACTTAGGATATCTTTTTTTCCATGGGGGTCTTACTCCCCTGCAAAGGATAAAATGTGCGTATTTTAATATCAGACGATAGGGCTATAAAGTATTTTTAATCGAAAACATACAGACTTTGAAAATTTTCTGAAGATCTGTAAATTCTGATTTCAATAAAATTTTCCGGCTTTATTAAATCATGAATGAAATTATTAGTGAAAAAAGAAAATATCATAAGAAAAGTGTGTAGCAATAAATCTGTTACGTCAATCAATTCAATTTTAATAAATCTGAATAAAATCAATATCTTTATTGATGATGATAAAATTAACTTTTATATGCGTCTTGAGTGACTGAGACATTCCCGTATTGTCCCGGACAACTTTTAGTAATGCGTAAATGAGATGAAATTCTAATAAATTGGCTCAAAGGTTCACGCTTCTGACAAATTACAATATCTGTTTCTAATTTAGTTTTAATTTTTTTTTTTTTTCATTATGCAACTTTTTAATACCCCAACTTCTATTGCAATCCGAAGCTTCGTTTTTTTTTCTGATGCTTCTATGATTTTAAGATATTTTAATCACTAATCTTTCTTCAAAGATTTTTTCTAAGTGTTTGACTATCTATTAGTAGCAATGCTCTTAAGGGCGTTTCCTGCTTTCGAAAGTTTTTCTGTACTCTTCGATTCGCTTTTACGAAATACCTACATCAGTATAGTTCCCCGCTATCTGAAATAATGTAAAGTGAAGTAGCAAATACCATTAATTTAATTGAAAAAAAAATTACTGTTAGAAACCCCCACCCCTCACCCCAAAATAAACTTCATTGGTCTCTGGGGCAATGAAAGTATCAACATCAGATTAAATGTCTTTAAAATTATATATGATTAGTTTATAAAAGTAATCAAGCCTCACTGAAATCTGAATTCAGAAGCCCAGTCTGCAGAAGCTGTAGAATACACCGACTGCATCTCTGCAGAAGGGGTAAGATTCCCCGCCTGCCTTTAACAATTGTCCCGGAAATTACACTAAACTGCGCATCTGATAATAGAGCTTCAATCCTGGAGCTTTTGAGAATGAGGAATATTCCTTCTTTGCCATAACTCCTAGGTCCATACTGAACCGGAGTGGTAGTACCTTTGAGGGTCCTATCTAGGAGTTAAATACAACCGTTTAACCATTTCATTGTCTGTAAACAAATCACTAACATTAAATGGAATGACTGAAGTTAAATAGTAACACTTGAAATTATTTAAAATAGTGCAAACAAAGGATCAATATTAAAAAGAACTATTCCTTTTAAATAGCAATACTTGAAATTATTTTACAGTGTGCAAACAATTGATTAATATTTTATAGCTTTAGCATTAAATAACCTTCAAAGGTTGATATGCCATAGATACAAACCAACCAACCAACCAACCAACCAATATTCCGATTGTCGTCTGCTGGTGCTTTTCCATAACAAACAAAAATGGTACATCGTTCAGTAATCCTTTTAGGGCCATAGCATTAAAAAAACGTAGAAAGTTAAACGATTTATGATTTCATTTTCTTATTGATAATAATATTGCGGCTGCATTCGCTCTTAACTTGATCATAATAATTTCTCAAATGAACTATTGTATACTAATTGTTGAGTGCATTCCCTTATTTATTTATAAACGAATTAAGGATAATATTAAATTTGAATCCTCAAATTAAAATTGCTCTAACCAATTTAACTTCTATTTTAGTTGAGCACCTTTTCCCGATTGATTGATTTTTTCAAAACTGAATTTCTTTAATATTAGATTTTCTCCTTATTTCATTTTCTCGATAGATATTACATTTATTTATTAGATTTTGATTCTAATATACATTCTATGAGATTTAAAACTGAAGGCGAATTTTAAATAATTATCATTAAGTAATGCACTAATTGTCAGGGACTTTTTTTTCAAGAGATATTAATTTTTTTTTTTTTTTTTACATTTTTAAATCTATCATGTTCAGTGAAATACAGCCCTCAAGTGGATAGTGTTATATTTTGGAACGAGGTCGTATATATATTTACCAACTTTTCTGCCCGAATAGGATACAACACAAGGTCATTTTTTAAACAGAGTGTCGTATACAAAAGATATATCACGATCCATCGGTAGTTTATGTCACAGAACGTGATTATTAATATTTCATAAACTTAAAAGACGAAAAAGAGTTTTTACTTTTAATATTTAGTTCACATCCTTCGGCAGCAATATCCCATCAACTGAAGGCTATGTAAACATATGCCAAGAGAATGCGTCGTCTGCTCTTGACTGGTTATCAATTATAGGGAAATCTCATTTCTGATATGGCCCAGTCGGCTGGGGCGGAAAAATATACAGGCTGCATTTCTGCAAATGGGTAAGACTCCCCCAATGTTTGTCCTTGATATGACACTAAACAATCTGTACAGTCAAACAATCAAATAGTAATTCTGGAGCTTTGGAGAATGCGGAGTATCCCTTTCATTACTATTACTCTAAGCTCCACACTGACCCAGACTAGTATCAGAATCAGAACTATAAGTCAAATAAAACGGTTCAATCATTTACTAAGGATTATTATTATAACTTATTTTAGCCATTGGGCTGGGTGCAAATAATTTGTATTTGATAAGAATACTTGATGAATATAATTACTAATGGAAAATAGCAGTACTTGAAACCATTTAACAGTGTACAAACAAATGAACTGTAACAACTCGTTTAAAAAGTCACCTACAAACTATTCACAAACCAATTATATATATATATATATATATATATATATATATATATATATATATATATATATATATATATATATAAGTTTTTTTTATATATATTTGATAGCATTGTAATGTATCTGCGACCGTCAGATACAGATTAAAGTCATACCCAGGACACTTGTTGGGTTGGGGTGGTCCTAACCTTCTATGCAGTCACCATCTCTTACAGCCTCAGTAACAGGGTGGAAAAATAAATTCGTAAAAAGTATAGCTAGATATAAAATGCACATTAGACATGGTTTCATTTTTATGCTTAATAAAATACCGTGAAAGTTAGCGAATGGAGTACAGATCCTTCAGTTGATTGATGTATGTTTGTTGGTTTGTTTGGGTTTTATGGCATATCAACCTTTGCGGGTTGTTTAACGCCAAATCCATTTTTATACAAATAGACAGTTCTCTTTCAAACATTTCAGTTTAGCATGCAAAAACAATTCCATTTCAAACAATTCGATTTAGCATAAGTATGCAGTTTAAATGCCGAAACAGTTCTATTTCAAGCAATCAGTTTATCATCTGTACGTAGTTTAGATATCAAAACAGTCCTATTCCAAGCAATTCTGTTTAGCATAAGTACACAGTTTAGTTCTATTTGACCCATAGATAGGACCCTATTAGGTGCTACCACTCCGGACCAGAGGTGACCTAAGAGTGATGGCAATGAAGGGACACTCCGCATTCCCCAGAAGCTTTTGTATTACTGAAGCTTCTCTATTAGATTTTTTAGTGTCACAACAAGACACTCTGTGGGTTGGGTCTTACCCCTCTGCAGAGAAGTAGTCGGTGAATTCTATAGCCTTAAACGACTGGGCAAAGAAACAAATAGATTACCTAATCCCGGACAGACAATCAGAATTAGAGATAGTCAACAGAAAAAAAAGAGAATCTGTTAAAAAGCAGAATAGAATTAAAAGAAATTGAGAAGACAGAATCTTACCAGGAAACTCGTTGGAGGGGGTCTTACCATTCTGCAGAAAGGCAGTCGGGATATTCTACATCCTCAGCCGATTGGACAAATTCAATTTATTGATTGACTTTAACGACATATCAACCTTTCTCAGAATATTCTATTCTTTGAGGTTTGGGTGGATCTAGGGAAAATGTCAATGAAGGGGTGCCCCACTCTTCCCAGATCCTAAGATCTAGAACCTCAATATTAGATACTGTTTCGAGTCATATCCAGGACACCTCTCTAAGAGAGAATCTTACCCCTATAAACGGATTCACTCAGCGTTTTCTGATCTCTACTGTCCATGCATCTGATCCCCCGAACTATTATACAATCGGAGTAAACACTGTCAAGAATGGATTTCAAAAGTTTACAATGGACAATTTTGAAATCAAGGGCAAAAGACAACCTAAGACACAGAATAGGTGAAATGGAAGAAGTTTTGAAAAGAAAGATGCATCACAAAAAGATAAAACAAAACAAAACAAAACAAAAATAGAAGGTCGGTTTTAAAGAAAACACAACGCCTTGATTCGATAATTCAGTCAAATCATCTTGAAGAGGTAACGTATTTTTCTGGCTAAGAATGAAGAGCAGTGATTTTCCTACAAAATAAGACTACTCCTATTGTTCCAAACTAGACGAAGCAAAAAATCTAGGATTTGGAATCGAGGAATTCTTTCACATCACCCTGTCCAGCAGATTTGTTATTTTCAGATTACCATTTGCTTCATTCCAAGAGGGAATTTACCCAACTCTTCTGCAACTGGCAAGATGTGACGCAAGGACATTTTAAAGCTAAGTAAAGCTGTTTTTTCTTCCTCTAGACTGATAGCCTAAACAAGGCAAAAGACTCCAGTCTGCACTACTATTTAACCATAGCTAAGGGTAGAACTAATGGCTTCCTGCTTTTTCCAGGGGCTTGGTGAAACCCTAGCTGACTCGTTTAAGATTTGAACTCGGGCCACAGATTTCATTTCTCATGACTATAACCGTTACGCTAATTGAATTTTAGCTCAGTGTAATACGCTGTGTTGATTTGGTGTTGTATAGTCATGGCCATGATTAAACTATACAAACACATAATACATATACATATCCTTACAGAATCATAACGACCCAATGAAGACGACGAGGGATACAGTTTTTTAGAAAAATATTTACCTCTCACTTTATTTGCAAGGTTTGTGTGTGTGAGAGGGAGTTGGAGACCGAACAGAACTGCAACATATTGACCCCCACTCTTATGTCCATCAGCGCTGTGTATTTCTCGTTCTCTAGGGTTGCTCAACCGGAGGCCCGGGGGCCCAGCTTTCTGCTGAGTGCTGGCTTTCTCTACCACACTTGTCACCAACAGGTCTGGTCCCCAAACTCACTGACTTCCTCTCTTCACCGAGTTATATAATAGTTCAATCGCCCACTCAATATCTTTGGAATAGCATGTTTGATCGTCATCAAGCGGAAATAACTATCATGCAGTTCACAGGTCACTCTCTTGCGGTGCATCAGTCTATGACTGTACCATGGGATTTTACCGTGTCCCATATTGTCAGCCAAGACGCCAACGCGATTTCTTCTCATAACTGCCATCGGAATGTGTCACTTCCTTCCGGTGCATCACTTTGGAATGGCATGTTTGGCCGGGTCGAATGTCAATATACATCATTGGTAATTCTAACAAGCTAAAGATTTCAAACAAATTTTGCGAAGACGGAGTTCGAAAATACATCTTTCATGGTAATTTTCAAGATATAATTTCGAGGTTATGATAGATTTTAAAAAAAAACAACAAACAGAAAGAAAAGAAGCAAAAAATAGTTTGATGGTCAGATAATTTTCCTTTCAGAGTCTGTTGCAGTTTTTGTATAGCTGCATAATGAAGAGGCATGACAGTTTTCCTTATAAAAACATCTCTCTTTATTGTCGAAAGTTGGCCGTAAGCGTGAGAGAAAGACAGAGACGAAGGACGCAACGCAGGCAGGCGGAGGTCTGCTATGTTGACATTTTCTTAACTACGTTTAAATTCCATATTCAGGGTCTTACGTCTTTGTTTGTAACCGGGATCCGCAAAGGCCACCTGTTCACTCCTCTTGGCGCTCGCCGGTCGCTATCCGAACTCTTGACTGCCCGACTGACCGGCTGTGAGTGACCGTGACTTATCGTTCTATGCGTGAGTACTCGAGTCTATATAATTTCATTACACCTACTTTTCCTTCCAGTTTGTGATTCACATGATCTAATTCCGGCTGTCAACCCACGTAAGCTGTCCTCTTGTTTACAAAACTGGAATATACTTTTTAGAGATCCCTATTTGAAGTATCTGTCAAAGGTAAATATGCAACACAGTGTTACGGGAATAAAATTCGTCAATAAAAACTGAAAAAAAACAAACTTTTTAAGCAGTTAGTATATCATGAAAATATCTACGTACGATATTGGTTAAGGAACGGAGTATCATAGTTTGGCTTGTTTGAAAATGTTAGGGTTTCGAAATAGGTTTGGTTTCTTTGGCATATCAACATTTATAGGTTGTAGCCATTCTCCTATTTAACCCATTGCTGGGAGGATAAAGTGATGGACTGCGGAATTGTAGTAAGTGAGTTCGTTCTCCAGTCGCGCTATTACGTTCACTTTCGGGTAAATACCCCTGGGAAAGGTATGAACCACATTGTCCACCCAGCTATGGGTTAAATAGTACTACTACTGTTCTTCTAAGAGAATGGCTTTGGCATTAAATAACCTACAAAGGTTGATATGCCATTAAACAAAGAAACCAAACCAAGCCAAACCAGCTGAATAGTTCCACTGTACTTTTGTTTTGGGTATTTCCTTGGTTTGTTTTGGTTTCTATGGTATATTATTTGTAGATTATTGTTATGGGGACATATCCTACCATACCCCAAAGATGGAATCGTCCAACCTAAACATATTCTCCGAGCTAGCTCCCTCGGGGAAGACAACTCGTTTCTTACGAGACACTTGACAGACCGACTGCAAGCCGAGAACGGCTAGTACTTCTTTTGTATGACTTCCTTTTTCTGCTAATACAATGACGTTCAGCTATAGCCCGTTGTTTAAGTTGTTCTTCCACCGGTCTTATCTGAAGACCACAACAATTATTTAATGCTAAATCCTCTTTATACGTATATATTATATATATATACGGGAGGTGCCTGTGGTGTAATGGTTATCGTCGCAGGAATTGGATATGGCGATACGCGTTCAAATCCTGGACGAGACTGATTGCATTTCATATAGCACTAATACCCTTGGGAAAGGTATGAATCCAATTATTCTCCCACCAGCTATGGGTAAATAGTAGGGCAGACTTGGTTCTTCGGCCTTGGTGAGGCAACTAGTCTAGGAGAAGGAAAACTCTGAATTCAAACCTGTTAAACACCGCTTTAAAAAATTGACCTTGTGTCATATCCTGCCTGAGCGGAGGGGTTGGTAATATGATTATATATAGGATTTGTAAAAATAAGTCAACAAAATTAAATGCTATGTATCACGAACAATACAATCAAAAATCAGTCATTTGTTTACACACTGTTAAATGGTCAAACAGTTCTACTTCTAAAAATTAATTTTAGTATAAGCCATTTCTTTGCGCTCGGTTAAATGTCAAACAATTCTTTTTTAACCATAGATAAGACCCTATCAGGTGCTACAACTCTGGGCCAGAGTGAACCAGTGAGCAATGGCAATGAGGGGGTACTCCACATTTACTAAAGATCCAGCATTACTGGAACTTCACTATTAGTTTATTTAATGCCATATCCAGGACACTCGTTGCAGAAATGCAGTCGGTGTCTTCTACCGCCCCAGACGACTAGGCTCAATGCCAAATGATATCATTAACCAATATTTTAATAAAGAAAGAGCGAATCTGCATCGTCATAGGAAGCATTCTCATTGGACTTGTTTAGAAGATCATCATCATCATTATAAAAGTATGCCAATAATGCGGAACCCATTGACTTTTTTTTTTGCCATGGGTCCCTTTCGGTTATCACTTTTGGTAAATCGTCTTGATGGTATTCAATATCCGTACAGAGCTGATTAATGTAAGTTTTTACTGGTCGGTTTACATTGTTGTGTCCATGTTCAAGATTCCATTCGTACAACAGTATAGTTCCACCTTTTGGACTCGAACGAAATTCCGGGAGAAAAAAGCTAAATAGAATTTACACAAGAATATCCTGGTGTTGGTTTGAACAAATCCTGATAGTAGTCCCCTACAAACAGCAGTTGTTCGGACATTTACCTCCACTTTTGCAAACTATCCAAGTAAAACGAGCGGAACATGCTGGGAACTGCTAGAGGAAGTAAAGCCGAACTCAAAAAAAACGGACTCCTACACATGGACACACTAGCAACCATTTACATTCATCAGCTATATATTTACACTGGATGCCTTCTAGAGGACATAGCACAAACGATAGTTGATAGTGAAGGATGGTGACAGAGAGAGAGAGAGAGAGAGAGAGAGAGAGAGAGTCAAATGGATCCGTTCTTTCAGCATGCCTTGATGATGTTGATGATGATCATGAAGAGGAGGAGATCAAGAAGACTTTATTGTTGCAACCGGTGTTTTTCTGAATAACCTCAAGTGTTCACGGGTAGTAGTTTCCCTCATCTACGTGCCTTTTAATATGATTTTTTTTTATCTAGCATACAAACCGGCTAAGATTTGAAAATCCCACCGGTATTGTGGCTTTTTTTTTTCTTTCTGCTTCGAAAGTGAAAATTCTCTATTCACTTGGCGTGACGTCAGCACAATTGGACAGCCGTACAACATATGATTTAACAAAGACACATATGTTAACTGGAAAACAAACATTGAAAATAACAACAGAGTCGAGGGATTTGGGAGGATAAAAGCTTCAATTTTGTGTTACCATTACTGTACAGGCGATATGGCATTGGCATTTATACCCCAAGGGTATCGTCGTTTTTACAAGCTTTGAGTTCAGAGAAATCGGAAGACTATATCTTCTGTTGTCCCACATCAAGACGGTTAATATTTGCAAGGGAGATATCTCGCTTTCTAAATCGGTTTGCAAAGCTTTTTGATTTTAATTATAAAAAAAATGTATATTCAACTGTTATGGCCATCTTTCATGATATTAGCCCCAATTTAAAATGAGTTAAAATACCGTATATGCGCGTATATAGATCGATCTCATCAATATTCACGAAATCATTAATTTATAGAATTTTTTATAGAAACAACGGTTCCTTTTAATCCTTTCCATAATATGTACATTTTATATTAGCCTCGATTTGGAATAGTACAGAGTTAAAATACCGTACACACTCGTATACGAGTCGATCTCATCAATATTCACGAAATCATTAATTTATAGCGTTAAGTCGATCTAGTTAATGATAACAAAATCATTAATTTATTGAGTGAATTATTGAAATCAACCGTTTCTCTTAATTCGTTCTACTATGTTTAAATTTCATTATATTAGACTCAACTTGGAATAGTGCTGTTAATACCATATATACTTGTGCATAAGTCGATCTAATTAATATTCACGACATCATTAACTCATAGAATTGATTATTCAAACAAAGGTTACTCCTAGTCCGTCCAACTATGTTTAAATTTCATATTAGACTTGACTTGTAATATGCTTAGTTAAGATACCATATATACTTGTGTATAAGTCGATCTAATTAATATTCACGACATCATTAACTCATAGAATTGATTATTCAAACAAAGGTTACTCCAAGTCCGTCCAACTATGTTTAAATTTCATATTAGACTTGACTTGTAATATGCTTAGTTAAGATACCATATATACTTGTGTATAAGTCGATCTCATCAATATTCACGAACTCATTAATTTATAGAATCAAGTATAGAAACATTGGTTGTTTTTTAATCCATTCCATTCTGTTTCAATTTCATATTAGACTCGATCTGGAATTGCACTGAGTTAAAAAAAAAACGTATATGCTCCTGTATAAATCGATCTAGTAAATTTTAAGAAAATCATTAATCTATTATTAATTATTGATCTATGATTAATCATTAATCTATTAAATTGATAATTACACGTATGGATTGCGCCTATTCTGTCCCATTATATTTCAACTTCAGAAAATTATTTTCCTTCTACAATATGGAATATAAAAACAAGAAATATAAGATCAGATATATTTATATTTATTGAGAGGGAGAGAAAATACATTTCATATACATCTTTAAAATATTTGACAAAGTAAATATACCATATACGCTCATGCATAAGTCTACCTTTGATATATAATTACGAAGTCATTGAATTAATTTTTAATGCCAAACCTTGTCATATTGATTTAATATTAATTTTAGAAAATTTGTGCGCATTAATAAGTTGACTAATTTATTTCATTTTTTCCCACAAAAGTGCATCTTCGAAATTCGACTAATACACGAATATATATATAATGTAATTATAGCATACACTACACTGGCAATGAACTTGGAGACGTTTTGGTAACATATAATCAGTGGTACCTGAGTGAACATGATCCAGCGATATTTACTAAGATTAAAGTGTCAGTCGTCTAGTGAGATTGCTCTTACGAACAATCGTCTGCAAGACAGGTTTTATTAGTGTCAATTTTTGCATGTGGATATTTAGTAGAATGGATGGGGAAAGAGAATTTATCTCATATGTTTTTGAATTTATCTAACACTTCTGCCTCGAATGATTCAGGGTCAATTATTTTCTTTAATGTGGAGAGAAAATGGTTTAAATTCAGTATTTTCTTTCTCCTAGATGGGTAGTCTAACCTAGGTTATAGTGTTATATAGTCACATATGTAAATTCACATCTACATACATGCACATATATATGTAGAATAATTCACAGCGACACAACGATAAAGACGCAGGAATAAAGGACGCAGGAAGACTTCTTTACAAATATATTTACCTCTCACTTTATTGCAGGGGTTTGAAAGGGTTGTTCAAGGGTTGCATGTGAGAGGGAGCTGGAGACCGAACATAAACTTCATATTTTGACCCAACTGTTATGACCGTCACGTTGTGTCTTTCTTGTTCTTCTGATGTTGGGGTCCACTCCATCGGGGGTTTCCGAGGGTCCCCTCGGTCGGGTGTGGCTTTCCCTACCACATCTGGTCTCTAGCTGTCTGGAATTCTACTGGCAACTCCTTTGGCACCCAACTCAATTATATAACAATTCAACGCCCACACGATCGCCCACTGAATCTTTGAAATCGAATGTTTAAACGTCATCAAGCGGAAATAACTGTCATGCAGTTCAGAGGTTACTCTCTTCCGGTGCATCACTGTAGTGGCACCCTGGGACCTTCACCTTGTCCCATATTATAAGCCTTAATCCGCCCACGCGATCTCTTTCGATTACTGGCCATCGGAATGTGTCACTTCCTTCCGGTGCATCACCTTGGAATAGCATTTTTTGGGCTGGGTCGAAGGTCAAAATATAACAATAGAGCCTAGTTTTCCCTACTATCTGACTATATCTGGGGGAGAGAACTGTTGGATGTTTACTTTTTTAATGGGCATAAACACTATATGAAATGCAAATAGCCTCATCCAGAATTTGAATTCGGATCGCACGTCCTATAAATGTTGGGGTTACCATGCACTTTGATAACCATGGATTTTCATAAACATACATATTAGATGCTTCTAAACGATTTTCCCTTTTTCCAGAACTTTACTTCAAAGCGTTTTTAATATGTACATCGAAAGAATATCGGAATCCAACACATTATCAACGCTATCATAGAAACCTTTTAGAATGCACAGGTGGCCCCAAGCAATACATAGGGAAATCAGAAAGAGCTTTCAATCTTAGAATAAATAACTATCAATACAGAAATAAATCCATGAATTATAACGAACTTATCCCGGTAGAACTACATTTCCGCAGAGCAGAGAATTACTTTAAAAGAGACACTAAATTCCCGATAATAAAAAATATGGAAAAGTTTTACCAAACGCCACATCAATACTAGAAACCTATGAAGATAGGTTTCTTTGTTTAATGGCATGTCAGCTTTCGTGACTTATTTAATGCCAAATCCATCCTTGTGGATGAGCAGTAAAAGAATTATTGAATCCATAGCTCTGAGGATAAGGGAGTTTATGCCTTCCCTAACGATATTAGTCCGAAAGTGAACATAATAGTGCATGAAGTCCAAATTAACTTACTACAATGTCTTAATCCAGCACATTAGCCACTACGCCACTGGGAATCTCAACCAACCGCGAAAAATATTCTCTCGAATAGTCATTAATATCGTTTTGAAAATCCGTTTTTCTAAAAGAAATTTTAATGGATTTTCCTTCTTAACGACATGAATGAGAGAGGGAGAGACAGACAGACAGACAGATAGATACAGAGATATAGAGTTTAAGAAATAACATTAGAAACCATTTATTAACACGTGCAAAGTCGAACATTTAAATTCCTACGCTTTGACGTTCAAGTTTCATTCACACGTGAAGCCAATCCTGTGGCATTTATACAATGTTCATCCTTAAAATTTAAACACTAACGAAAGAAGTATTTTCTGATGATCGAAGGTCGAAACAGCTTCCGTTTGAAAAAATTTATATCGATGAAAAGAGCTTCGTGCCTCTATTCTTTCGATCATTATATATGTATATACTTGGCTTGTTCAAAAAGTTCTAGACGTCTCCAAGATATCTGATTTTTCGTTCGTACACCACAGGCTTTAGTATGGCCCTCTTGGATTTTTCTAGATTAATAAGAAATGGTTGGGTGATGGCACAACAAATGCTTTTTAGCTATGTCACTTCTTTCAGACTGAGGCTTAGAACCCTTTGTACGAGCCTCGTCAACATATGTATATATATATATATATATATATGTATATATATATATATATATTTATATTAAGGGGTATAAAAATGCTTTCAATTTGAAGTGTTTTACCTAATGAAATATGAACATATATGATGTATCTTGGTATATATATATATCTTTATATATATTAGTTTTCATATATATCTAATAACATGGATGCTTAACTGCAACCACTTGTTTTATGCCATCCTTATACGACGAACATCAGACAGAAAAAGAAAGATTTGGGAGAAATCGAAAAATCGAAAAGATAGAAGAATGTTCACGTTAGAGTTGCGTATAATTTTTTTGTATGTGTGTGTGTGTGTGTGTGTGGATTATATTAGCGTATTGTTGTGTGTGGTCGCATATATGATTGTATGTGTGTGTGTGTATGTGATCATACATGCACTGCGTGATAGATTTGCGATTGTGCTGCCATGTGAAGCAAAACGTGGCGGAAGTCGAGAGACGATCGGGGGATTTGTCCGAATAATTTTTTTATTGCGTGTAGTGATGATTTAAGCTCAGGGAGAAAGTTATCATCATCATTGCATTATGAAGAAAATGAGTTTTTGATTTAACATGTGAGTATAATAGATGAAATGAATGCTGGGTTTTAAAACGTAAGAATAATAGATGAGGTGTGAATAGCATGATGTTCAGTCATCGTATCGTGCTCTAGACAATATGATACTCATACAATACTAGTATTCCTATGTTGGAATATGTTCCGTATTCAATTGCAATATGTTCGTTATTATAATTCATATTAGTTGCCGATGTTGCGTTAATATTATATTACATATACGTTATTGTAATCTATGATGGTATGGATGAAAGGAATATATATATATATATATGTGTGTGTGTGTGTGTGTGTGTGTGTGTGTGTGTGTGTGTGTGTGTGTGTGTGTGTGTGTGTGTGTGAGGTAAAATGAGAAAAAAGACATAAAACAAAACGCAAATTTTTCCAAACAGCGGTCGTGTCCATACTACTGTTTGAATGCACCACTTGGACGCTGACTAAGCGTATAAAGAAAAAGCTAGACTGCACAACGATGCTCTGAGCTATATTAAACAAACTTGGAAGCAACATCCCGCAAAACAGCTGCTGTAGAGCCACGTACCACACATCTCGAAGACCGTCAACTTTAGGCGAACAAGACAGGCGGGACACTGCGACGTTCTCCTATGGAGCCCTTCAAACGGACGCTCAAGTGTAAGACGACCAGCAAGAACTTATCTACAACAGCTCTGTACAGACACATGATGAAACCTGGAAGACCGGCCGAAAGCCATGGATGATTGAGACAGATAGCGAGAGAAGTTAGGAAAATCCATGAGAGTACCACGACACGATGATGATTATTATTCTTCTACTACAAGTTTTTCAAACGAGGGTTCAGAGTATTCGAGCCGATCAAAACAATGCTGAACTCTAAAAGGTCTCGATTCTGCTCCTAATTCCCAATTCCTTTCTTACCCAGACGGCTGGGGCTGTAGAATACATCGACTGCACCTCTGCAGAGGAGTAAGACTCTGCATAACGAGTGTCCAGTATATGACACTAAACAATGTGATGATAAGGGTCCAGTAATGCTGGAGCTTTGTGGAATGTGGAGTACCCCTTCATTGCCATCGCTCCCAGGTCCACTCTGGCCCAGAGTGGTAGCACCTGATAGGGTCCTATCTATGGGTCAAATAGAACTAAACTGCGTATTTATGCTAAACTGAATTACTTGAAGTAGAACTGTTTTGATATTTATACTGCGTACTCATACTAAACTGAATTGTTTGAAATAGAACTGTTTTAACATTAAAACTGTACTTACGGAAAACTGAATTACCTGAAATAGAACTGCTTTGACATTTTACTGTGTATGGAAAAAATCTATTCTCATGATCAACTGAATTGTTTGAAATAGAAGTGTTTTTGTCAGTGAAACTGTATTACGCTAAACTGAATTGTTTGAAATAGAACTGTTTTGGCATTTAACTGTGTGTGGACCAAATCTATGCTCATACAAAACTGAATTGTTTGAATTACAACTGTTTGACTAAGCTGAATAGCTTGAAATAGAAATGTTTTTCACAATTATACGGTGTATTCATGCTAAACAGAATTGTTTGAAATAGAACTGATAATTTTTCATATCAATGGATTTGGCTATAAATAACCTACAAAGGTCGATGTGCCATAAAACCCAACCAACCAACCATCCAATTCCTTTCTTCCAAGCCCTTGAGGATTTTCCGTGCGAACTAGTATTGTTACCACCGTTATCCTCATATATCCCAGTATTTAAAAAAAAATTTTTTTTCTTTGGAAGAGTTCAATTATTTGTCTATTATTTCACTTTGTTTTATTTTCACTCAGCCGAAACGGCAAAATCCACTTGATAACAAATTTTCTTTTCCGTGTTAATTATCAGTTTTGGTCGGTGTAAGGTGAACCGTTTGTATCTAAAAGTCCTTGAGAATCATTTTTAGAGCTTATTCTAGTTTATACATATACCATTTACTAGTATGGTCGAATTTTAATCTCTTGCACAATTTTCAGTGAATTACCATTCCCACCCAATCATGTCTAGACTTATTTTCCTTTTGTGCTAGTTAGCTGCATTCACTTATAATGGGATTAACCATTTCATCCATGTCACCACATTACCCACAAGTGCGTATCTATCATTGCTTCGACATAATTGGTCCTCAGAACATTATTTTGTGCCCCGACTAAGGCAGTGGAATGCACCAACTGCATCTCTGCAAAGGTGTAAGATCCCCCCACCACTAACAAGTGTCCTGGATATGACATTATATAATCTCATGTTAAGGCTCAAGTAACGTTGGAGCTTTAGGGAATGTGGAGTACCTCTTTATTGATATCGCTCCCAGGTCCAATTTGGCCGGGAGTGATAGCACCTGATAGGGTACTATTTATGGATCAAATAGAAATGACTGACATTTAAACTGAGTGATTCAAACTGAGTGTGAACAAATGACACGCTAAATTGAATTGTTAGAAATAGAACTGTTTGATTCTTGAACTGTGTGTAAATAAATGACTGATGTTTAATCAAATTGTTAATGGTACATAGAAATACTTGGAGCCATTTAACTTTGTTGACTGATGCTAAATTGAATTGTGAGAAATGGAACTGTTTGATCATTGAACTGTGTGTAAATAAATGACTGATGATAGAGATACAAAGGAATACTTGGGACTTTCAACTTTGTTGACTTATGATTACAAATCATACATATCTAATTTATATGAATAAACCGGAATTTGCATTAAATAACCTGCTATAGATAATTATATCTACCCAACCCCTCCGCTCGGGTAGGATATGACACAAGGTCAATGATTTTAAGCGGCGTTTAACAGGTTTCAATTTAGAGTTTTCCTTCTCCTAGATTAGTTGCCTCACCAAGGCTGAAGAACCTAGTCTGCCCTACTATTTACCCATAGCTGGAGGGAGAATAATTGGATTCATACCTTTCCCAAAAGTATTAGAGCTATGTGAAATGCAATTAGTCTTGTCCAGGATTTGAACACGTGTCGCCGTGTCCATTCCCCTACGACGATAACCATTACACCACGGGCACCTGCAATAGATAATAGACCATTAAACCAAACGAAACCCAAACCCTATTAAAAGAGAATCAGATTTTCTCTTCAGGTTTATCATTCTTAGACATGACCAGACCATTTCATTTCGCTTGCAATATCTGTACTGTTGTCTTTCTTCTGATTTTTTCAGTCGGTCCATTGGTCGTTCCTGTTGATATTGGTGTTACTGACTGCTGAAATCAATCTTTCTTTGCTTTCTTTTTGTGTGTATTCCTCGTATTTCTGAATTGTTGCACTGACGCCATCTTCAATGCTGGTGATATTAAATAGAAATATATTCTATTTCACAAGTATTGAAATTGGGGCTGCCTTTATGTATTAACCGACTTCAGTAACGATACACCGTCCAGCACAATCTCTGTTTTTTTTCTAATTAAAAATTAATCTTCAATTTGTAAAGTTCACTTAACTAATTAGTCAGTTATAGCGAAATAATCCTATCATATTTTCGGGTAATCTAAGAATGATTAAAATGCATTTCTAATGCAAAACGCATTTATGTTGTGAAAAGGAATACATACTTTTCAATGTTTTCTACTTCCTTATCAATGAACAATGTGTGAGTGTATATATACATGTGTGTTTATAAATATGTCTACGTATGATTATACACCCGCCACACACACATATATACATATATATATATATAGTCGTGTGTGGACCTGTTGCAAACCTTGACGCTTACGGTGTAATATTAAAAGTCGGCGGAGGAAACGGACTCGGTGATCTACGCTCAACTCCTAGACTAGATTTCTGCATTTCACATGCGCTTCTACGCAAACATTTACCGTGCCAATATCATGTCAAACTATTCCTCTCCATCCATGAGTAAATAGTAGGGCAAACTGACTTTTTAACTTCAGTATAGCAAATAGTCTAGGAGGAAGAAAGGTCTGAATTCAAATCTATTAAAAATCGCTTAAAGAATTTTCCTTGTGTCACATTCTGCTTGTGCTGAAGGTTTGATATATATATATATATATATATATATATATATATATATATATATGTGTGTGTGTGTGTGTGTGTGTGTGTGTGTGTGTGTGTGTGTGTGTGTGTGTATGTGTGTGTGTGTGTATTCTCATTCTGTTGGTATGTATCAGTAACAAAACAAAATTGATAATCGACTCATCATAACGATATTTTTATTAGACCAATACACTATATATATATATGTGTGTGTGTGTGTGTGTGTGTGTGTGCGTCCATATTTAGGTATACTTCGGTGTATTTATGTGCGTATACATGGCATGTCTTGTTTCTTGGATAAAGATATTGACTATAATGAGATGTCGCAGAAAATTCTCTATATTGTGGTGTCTGAGTTATAATTTGGGTTGGAGCGGGCTTTCCTAATCATTTACCTCTTAGTCCAAACCCTCTTTCACACAAACCCTTCCCTACTTCTTTCTGATCAACTCCCTAAAATCTATCTCCACTTTCAAAACCAAAAAAAAACTTTAATGAAACCTGATACATTTACCTTTAAATCCCTTCAAACTTTTCCGGCTAAAACTATACCCCCCTTCTTCTCTTTTCACGTGCTTTTAAATAGAAAAACCCAGAAAACATTCTGTGTCTTTAAGAAGTTCGTGAAGATGAAATAAAGCCCGAACGAAATATCACACATCTAAATTTGAGTTTATTGTTTGATTTATCCAACTTTCCACATATTTCGATCATACTGTCAGATTCACTACAAATCTATCTTTTTAACACATATACATATATGTATACACACATATGTATACTCACATATGTACACCAAAGTATACCTAAATATAGACACACACACACACACACACATATATATATATATATATATATGACACATTTAAATTTGAGTAAAGTGTTTGATTTATCCAACCTTCCACATATTTATATCACACTGTCAGATTCACTACAAACTATCTTTTCAACACACACACACATATATATATATATATATATATATATATATATATATATATGAGGAAAAGTTGACATCAAGGATTGTATCTTGTTAGTCAAAAGCACAGAATTGAAGCAAATAATGGCTTTAGTAATGCATAACCTAATATATATATATATATATATATATATATATATATATATATATATATATATATATTGAAGTACACCAGCCGAAGATTCTACCACACAGCCACGAGTAAACTCAGCGTAAGCGGAAAGCTTTAAACGCATATGTATCACTTTTTGTCTGGATATACATAATAGAAATATGTGGGAAGTTGGATAAATCAAACACTTAACTCAAATTTAAATGTGTGATATTTCGTTCGGCTTTATTTCATCTCGAACGTTTTCTTTGTCAGGAGAAGTTTGAGATGAAATAGAGCACGAACGAAATATCACACATTTAAATTTGAGTCAAGTGTTTGATTTATCCAACTTTCCTCATATTTCCATCATACTGGCAGATTCACTACAAATCTATCTTTTTAACACATATACATATATGTATACACACATATGTACACCAAAGTATACATAAATATAGACACACACACACACACACACACACACACACACACACACACACACACACAAATATATATATATATATGTGTGTGTGTGTGTGTATAGGACACATTAAAATCTAAGTTAAGTGTTTGATTCATCCAACTTTCCACATATTTCTATCATATCTATAAGTGCATATACATATGAGTTTATTCCTGTGTGCATACATGTGTATGTAAATATATATATATATTTGTCTGTATATACATGTTTGTATACATACGTATATATATAGGTGTGTGTGTGTGTGCATTTACCTATGTGCAGATTCAAATGTGTGTACAAATGTGTGGGTGAACATATGCAGGTGTGTTATATACATAAGCGTGTGTACATATCTATCTAAACATGTGTATGTAAGTATATGTACATGTGTGTGTATGTGTAGTTGCATTAAGATATATCTTTTATGACAACACTACGACTGATACACAGAAAATGCTAAGCCGTTTTTCTAGATTATCATTAATTTACTTGTAGACAACACAGAGATTTCCTTTCATATAAACGCAAAAAGGTGTGCAAATACTAACCCCTATGAATATAATAAATGCAGGAAATGAAACACCATTCAGGATAAAAACTGATATATATATATATATACATATATATATTCGAGACGTATATATCATCATATACACACACACACACACACACACACACACTAACAATCTCCAGTACAAATTTTACTCACACATGTCAACGTAAACATTTGCCTGGCTGTATTTTTCGATTTTTTTGATTTCTCAAACAGCTTATTTCACAGCCCGATGATTGTCCCAATAAGGCAGCATGAAACCCTGGGATACAGATAAATATCCATGCTATTAAATAGATATACATATTTATTTATTTATTATTATTATTATTTTATAATAGCTGTATTAGAGATATTGAGCACTCCCCCAATTATACCGCATTTGGTCTGCCAAAAACCCACCAAGTGAGATAGTGACAACCATAAACTATTATCATTATGATCATTGTATCACGCCATCAGCGCGGATTTCACTGACCCTATCCCGCCACCCTTCTCTATCGTCCATCACTTCCGGTAGATCTTCAAGGCTATATCCTGTATCGGCACAGAGCTGTTGTATGTAGGTTCTAGTTGGTCGTCCTGCCTTTGTTTATTCATGTGAAGTGGTCCTCAGGAGTATGTCACTTATGAGTTCGTCCCTACTTCTCCAGCAGTGTTCCGCATGTCTGGTTCGTCTAACCAGGATAGTTTTCGTGCTGTTTTGTTGGGTGCTGCCTCCGGGACTTGTTCAATATTGCTTGTAGCATTCTTGAGTAGTTGATGTCAAGCTTTTTCTCCATAAGTTTTGTTAGCTTCCATGTAGTGCATCCATATAGCAGTATCGACACGACCGCAGCTGGGGAAAAAAGTGCGTTTCATTTTATTGGTCAGGTCTGACTTCCATATGACCGAAAGTCTATCGATAGCTGTCCATGCCTTTGCTAGTGGTGTGTCGATGTCTGTCTCGGTTGATGAGACACTACTTCCTAGGTAGGTGAACTTGTCCACTAGTTTCAGAGAACAACCGTTTAGTGAGGAGATGTTGCCTTTTTGATTGAAGCACTAGTATTCCGTCTTGTGTGCGTTGACAAGGATGGTGATGCCCGCAGCTGCTCGTTCCAGACTGTGCAGCAGGGATTTGGCTTGGGTGGGTGTATTTGCCAGAAGCGTTATATCATCGGCGTAGTCCGCGTCTGTAATTGTGTGTGCGGAGTATCTTCTGCTTCTTTCCTTTGTCAGTGTAAAAGCGTTCTCTTTCATTTTATCAATAGACGTTCTAAGCACGTAATCTAGACAGATGATAAAAAGTTAAAGGGCTAATGTATCTCCTTGCAGTAGACCTGCTACCATGTCGAAGTAGTCTGTGTGTCCATCCAGGGAGCGGACTATTACTTTCGTGTTTCTATGGAACATCATTACGGCTGCAACGGTTTCTTTGGGTAGGCAGTAGGTGAGTTGTATTTGCTCGATCTTCCTTCTGTGTATGGAGTCAAATTCCTTGGAGAAGTCGACAATTAATATTGTTGCCTTTAGATTTTTTGCACGTACACCTTCAAGAATTTGACGGATAGTCAAAATTTGTAACATCGTGGATCTATTTCTCCGAAAGCCATTTTGGTTCTTCCTAAGTATGTTTTCAATTTTGGGTTATAATCATAATATATATATATATATATATATATATATATATATATATATATTCAAGCAAGTTTTATTAAAGACGATAGAACACTGTTTATTATTCTTAATTTTATTTTTTCAAGACTCCTTGTTATTTTTCTAGTGTCACGATCTAGATCGTAAAGAAATTCATTCATCATCTAGATCCCGACACTAGAAAAATAACAAGGATTCTTGAAAAAGTAAAATCAAAAATAATAAACAGTGTTCCATCGTCTTTAATAAAACTTGCTTGAATAATAACTTGCTGCCTGAATATACACTCTTCAATATATATATTAGTAATATCCAGTCATCATCCGAAGACAATGGGTGAAGATTATTCGCGTATTGAATATGTTTTCTTCTAATAACATTATATATATATATATATATATATATATATCACTCATCATCACATTAAACAAGTCTCTCTAGAATGAGTGAATCCTTTAAAATACCTCGGAAGCTGTATCACATCTACTGAAAGTAATGTCAACATACGCAAAAGAAAAAGCAATTTGATCTCTCTGACAAAATAAAATAAGAACTCTTCCGGGTTGTAGCTGTGCTAATACTAATATAGAGCTGCACCACCTGGGTTTTAACAAAGCACTTCGACAAGAAGTTAGATGAAAACTTAACAACAATGTTGCTTGCCATTTAGAACAATTCCTGGAAGCAGCACCTCATAAAACATCCACTTTACGGCCACTTACCTCCCATCTCAAGTAAGACGAAGAAGACATACAGAGCACTGCAGGAGAAGTGACGAACTTATAATCGAAGTTCTCGAGTTGGCTTCTCCACATGGATACACTCTAATTAGCCGACTAGCAAAGACCTATATTCGTCAGCTCTGTTCGGACACTGGGTACCTTCTGGAAGATCAGCCGAGAGCAATAGACTTCTGAAAATTAGGATGAGAGTCAAGATGAGAGTCCATATTTACCAACCCCTCTGCTCGGTCACACATTTAAGCGGAATTTAACAGGTTTGAATTCAAAGTTTTCCTTCTCCTAGATTAATTGCCTTGAAGAACCCAGTCTGCCCGACTATTTACCTATAGCTGGAGGGAGAAAAATTGGATTCATACCTTTTCAAAGGGTATTAGTGCTATGTGAAATGAAATCAGTGTCGTCCAGGATTTGAACTCGCGTCACCGTGTCCATTTTCTACGACGATAACCATTACACCACGGGCACCTCCAAGGGATTCTATGGTATCGGCACGCCTTGATGACACACACATACACACACACACAGACGCACACACAGATATACATATATATATGCAGACTCAAATTACATCATATGATAATATCGACAAACGGTCTACATATGTTTTAACGTCTAATTCATAAAGCTGTGAAATCTATGAATTTAAATTCATAATTGAAAACAAGATATTTTCGTCAAGGATATTTCTGCAGTTAAAAAGTCAACAACTTTGAAATTTACACCTGGTGGTTTAAATTGCTTGGGGGAAAATTCATAGTTTCTAAACACTTTTAAATAAGGGAGAGTCCAGATGCACAGTGGTTAATGTGCTGGACTGTCACTTTGTAGGAAATGAGATCGAACTCCAATCGCGCTATTTCGTTCACTTTCTGATAAATATGTCAGCTAAGGGTTAAGCAGTACCACTGGTGTTCTTCTACACGGATGGCTATGGCATTCAATAACCCACGAAGGCTGATATGCCACTAAAACTTAAAGCATACCAGGTTAGAAGAAAACCTTTAACCTTATTTTAGAAATAAAAAATTAGCAAAAATAAATAATCAAATAAGGTAAAATTAAGAAAGAATTAAACTAGAAAAATATTTTAAAATATTTAAAAAAGGACATTGCTGCCTGAATATAATTCATACATATATATATATATATATATATATATATATATATATGCAATTCTTTATTCATACATCATTAGAATATATACCTTATATATGTTTTAGCCTCATAACGTATTCATTTTTATTTATAGATCATTACAATATATATTTTTCATCGATAAAATCAAAGAAAACGGTTTCAAGCTAACAAAAGAAAGAGGCAGAAGGTACCACGTAAAAATAGTTACCGACGCCGACTACGCGCTTCTGGTAAATGCACCCGCCCAAGCCGAAACCCAGCTACATAGTCTGGAACGAGCCGCTGCAGGCATCAGCCTCCATGTCAATGCACACAAGACGGAATATATGTGCTTTAATCAAACAGGCGACATATCCACACTGACAGTAGTACTCTAAAACTAGTTGACAAGTTCACCTACCAAGGTAGCAGTGTCTCATCAACTGAGACAGACATCAACACGTGACTAGCAAAGGCATGGACAGCTATCGATAGACTTTCGGTCAGATGGAAGTCAGACCAATCGATAGAATGAAGCGCAGTTTCTTCCAAGCAGCGATTGTATCGATACTGCTATATTGATGCATCACATGGACGCTGACTAAACGGATGGAGAAAAAGCTTGACGACAATTACATAAGAATGCTGCAAGCAAGCAATATTGTCCTGGAGACAGCATCCAACAAAGCATCAGCTTTACGGCCACCTACCACCCATCAAAAACTATCAAAACAATCAAAGTTAGACGAACCAGACACGCGGGACAATGCTGGAGAAGCAGGGACAAACTCGTGAGTGATGTACTACTGTGGACCCCTTCACATGGACGAGCAAAGGCAGGACGTCCAGCTCGAACCTACAGACAGCAGCTCTGTGCTGATACGGGATGTAGCCCTGAGGATCTTCCAAAAGCAATGGACGATAGTGAGGTGTGGTGAGAGAGGGTCAGCAATATCTGTGCTGATAGTGCAACATCATGATGATGATGATAATATATATATATATATATATATATATATATATATATGTGTGTGTGTGTGTGTGTGTGTGTGTGTGTGTGTGTGAATAATATTCTATTTCCATTGATAGCGTTCTGTTTTTTAAATTCATCAGCATTTCAGTTTTTATGTAATTTTACGTAATTTTGTTATGTTATAAAAACCTCAAAAACTCTTTCAAAAAAATCTTTAAAAAATACTCTTTATAAATGCAAGCAACCCCTGATGATGGCCTATCAAATGTCCGAAAGCACTCGGGACAATTTTGCTAAATTCCTCTATCAATTCCAGACTGAAACTAAGGCACTTATCAGGAAACTTGAAAGGATATTAATAAAATTATATAGAAAAAATGTGTTTTTCTTATTTAATCAAGCATTTTTAAATGAATGACTGCTGCTCAACTACATACAGACACACACACACACACACACACACACACATATATATATATATATATATATATATATAATTTATTCATGCATCTTTAGGATATTTACTTTCATATATATTTCAGCCTCATTACATATATATTTTCATTTCTATATTTTTAGTATATATATATGTATATATAAGTAAAGTTGGCGAACTTCGTCGAGGGTGACCTGAAGGCTCCCTTTGAAATAGCTACAACACCGAAGTGTAGGGGAGGGTGCTACTCAATTCCCAGGATTGCTCCACTTTAACCTTGATCCTTAATATATAATGCCGAGTGCTAGGCAAGGCGGCATCGACTACCATTTTTTTTTTAGTCTTTGGTATGACTCAACCTGGGATTGAACCCCGGTCTCCCGGACAATTGGCAAACACTCTACTCATTAAGCCAATGGCCCGGTCTCTCTCTCTCTCTCTCTCTCTCTCTCTCTCCATATATATGTATATATATATAGTAATGGGGTATAAATAAAAGGATTAAGATGAATAAGTATGATGGTTTTATAATGAAGTAAAAATTTTTTCTATGTAAACCCTAACGGGAAAAAGCTATATCAAAAGGAAAAAAAACAATAAAGTATTACACTAAAATATATTCATTGCAGGCAAAGTTTCCCGCAGGATAGAAGTCATGCAATAAATATTGTTTACTGCGTGCGTGCAACTAGTTGCTCTCCCAATTGTTTCATACTGTAATATATATATATATATATATATATATATATATATATATATATGCTCTTTCTCTTTCTCTGTCTTTCTCTGGCTCTCTATCTCCGTCTATGTCTCTCTCTCTCTATAGATATATATATATATGTGTGTGTCTGTATCGAGAGAGATAGTGAGAGAGGCAGAAAGAGAAAGAGAGAGAGGGAGATGTTAGGATACCGTAGACACAGATTCAAAGGCTCTTGTTGACTGGCAGTTTGATATAATCTGATGATCACATGGGCGAGAAATTGACAGTCACCAATCGCCTTTGAATTTGTGTCAACGATATCAACATATTCTTTGATCTGATATTGAGAACTCCATATTTATACATTATTTACATTTTTCGAGCTATTCTCTTCGTCTTTGTCGCCATGTTTATTATACCAAACTAGCCACACTGAAAAGTTGTGATGCAATGAAACAGTCTGTCTGTGGATGACAATATATACGCTCCCCCACGAGGGTTGAGCACTCTAGCGAAGGAATTTTCGGCTGACACTCGCATAATACAAAGCTCCTCAAACAAATTGAGCACTGTGGTATCCGGTAAGGTATAAATGTAAACAAACGAAAGCTACTACTAAATCCCTTAAAATTCCCAATCTGACATGGTTCGCTTGTTGGCTGAGCGCAATGATAATAATTCTAACGTAAAGTTGGGTGCATTTCGATCCCAGCTTCAAGCGTCCTACGTGTCTAGCCACACTGAAGAATTGTGATACAACGAAATAATCAGTCTGTGGATATATATATATATATATATATATATATATATATATATATATATATATATATATATATATATCCTTACTCCAGAAAAGCTGTGCAGCCAACAAAACTATTATTGGATGGTAAATTTGTGGTTAGGGGTGTTTCGGGGACCAAAGAACAATGACCACAAACCTAAAAAAATGTTTGGTTTCTGAATAAAATTCAATAATAATTGTTCAATTTAATTAAGCAATTTACTCTGGAGATCAATGTTGAAATCCTTTCATGACTCACTTAAACCCTCATTATCTAAAGAAAATTCAGTCGATATTACAAAAAAATCTTTCTAGCATGTAATATCTTGTATTGGATTCATTGCCTAACTAAAAATAGATTAAAATCAAGATAAATTTTTACTATTACCTGTTTTTCTTATCTAATGATGACTTAAGAGATAGCTTTTTGTGACGTGAAAACAGAAATAGTCATCCGGATTCAGATGAAAAGAATGAGGAAGTAGTATTATTACTGAAATACATCTTTCCAACAAATAATCTTGTGTTTTCGTTTATTTCTTTTACAACGTATCAGCTTCTTATTGCTCTAATTTGATTAATTTGGAAATGTGTGAATATAATCATAACAATAGTATCAATGTTTCAAAACATTTTTCTTAATTGCACATTCTATCGATTTATTTGAATTGCTATCTAATAATTCATACCTGGTTATTTGGTTTAAAGTAATTTTTCATATTTATTTGTTCTTAGTTTAGTTTTGGTGAATTGATTATAATGAAAGAAATTTTCTTTTAGAATGGTGCCCATGGTGTAATGGTTATCGTCGCAGGAATTGGACACGGCGACACGAGTTCAAATCCTAGACGAGACCGATTGCATTTCACATGACACTAATACCCTTGGGAAAGTTATGAATCCAATTATTCTCCCTCCAGCTATGTGTAAATAGTAGGGCAGACTAGGTTCTTCAGCCTTGGTGAGGCAACTAGTGTAGGAGAAGGAAAACTCTGAAATCAAACCTGTTAAACTCCGCTTAAAAAATTGACCTTGTGTCATATCCTGCCCGAGCGAAGGGGTTGGGTAAATATGAAGAATGGTGAATTCTTATTTTTTCGTCACGAGTAGAGATGCAATGAGTTATCAAATCGTACGTTTTTTAAATTAGTAGACCTGTTCATATACCTCGGTAGCAGTATCTCATCTGCTGAAAGTGATTGGTAAATCATTGGCTGGTATTGACTGGTTAATGACCGTAAATAAATCTGATCACTCGGATGAAATAAATCGGGGATTCTTCCAAGCTGTTACGATGCCAGTATATAGTTGCACCACTTGGACTTTGCAGAAAGGCCGTGAGGGAAAAGAAAACCTTGATGGAAATTACACGAGGATGTTGCGTGCTGTTTTGATGGTTGGTTGGTTGGGTGGGTGGGTTTTATGGCATATCAACCTTTATAGGTTATTTAACGTCAAATCAATTTTTATATAAATAATCAGTTCGATTTCAAACAATTCAATTTAGCATGAGTACAAAGTTTGTCAAAAACATTTCTATTTCAAACTATTCAGTTTATTCAAGCAGTTATATATAACAATTCAGTTTAGTGTATGTACAGTTTCAATGGTAATAAAGCGATGGTAATAAAGGAGTACTCCACGTTCCCCAAAGCTCCAGCATCACTGGAACGTCACCATCAGATTGTTTAGGGTCATATTCAGGACACTCGTTGGGGGGGGGTCTTACCCCTCTGTAAGAGAAGCAGTCGGTATTTTTTAAAGCCCCAGCCGACTGGGCAATGCTGTTTTGAACAAATCTTGGAAACATCATCCTACCAAACAGTAGCTGTACGGCCACTTACCTCCTATCTCAAAAACTATGCAAGTCAGACGAAAAAGACATGCAGAGGCTGCCGGAGAAGAAAGTATGAATTCATAAATGCAGTCTGACGCATGGACACACAATTGTTTGCCATCGAGCCAAAATCTACATTCGAGAACACTGTTTTGACACTGGATGCTATTTAAGGGACTAGACGAGAAGAATGACCGATAGGGTTGGATGGCATGAGGGAGTCAAAGGAATCCATGTACCCGGCATGACTTGATGATGGCAATGATCTTGGTACGTAAATAACTTTCATTGCACATGTAACGTAAAAACTAATTCATATCAATAGCATTATAAAATGTAAAGTCGAGGGTGACCCGAAGGCTCCCTTTTCAATAGCTACCACATCGAGGTGTAGGTGAGGGCTTTACTCCATTCCAAGGAGTGCTCCGCTTTACCCTTGATCCTTACCTTACAATGCTGAGTGTTAAGCAAGGCAGCATAAAGGACCATTTTTGAGTCATTGGTATGACTCGACCTGGGATTGAACCCCGGTCTTCCGGACCATTGGTGAACACTTTATTCATTAGGCCAATAACAGAACTTGATGTATTGTATGAACTATTGGCAAAAGCGGGATAAGCAGATTGTGTCATTATCTAACATGATATCTTCGAAGTCTATAACTGTAATTTTAACTTTCTATAACCATTGCATTTTTTCAAGTTTTTGGTTACACATTTACATTTTCAGGTCGTTTTTCTATGAGTACGGAGGAACGAGTAAATCTGAAATTTTTGGTCCAGTTGAAGAAAAAAAATTATCATAACCACCTGAAATGTTTCAGCAAGTGTATGGAGATAACAACATGTCTTGCAAGTCAGCTGAACATTGTTTGAAAGATTATCACAGATTTGGACACATCTGAAAAGCAACGAGAATTGGTGTGCTTACATCGGGCAGTTCCAGGCCGAGAGGAACATCACCATACAGAAACATGCTCCCTATTTCCCTGGTTTTGCTCCAAATAACTTTTTTCTTTTTTCTAAGGTCAACGGAATCAGCAAAGAGACCCGTTATAAAGGCGTGGCGGCCATCAAGAGAGCTGTAACGACGGAGCCAAGGAGCATCCTAAAAGAATCTTTCCAGCAGTGCATGGTGCGTGTCAGATAAGGGTAGGAAAATAAGCTGGAATTTAAACATTTTTTGTAACATCAGTCTCCTTACTTTTCAGTCACGCTTAATATTTTTATTATCATTCCAATTAATCTGAAATTCTTTGTTTTATTTTTTTATCAGTTTGAATATTTGAACTATTGTCTTCATCTTCATTGTTATACTCACAACGTTTCGACCGATATATCCTTCGGCTTTCTTCAAGTGTTTCATTTCGAACTCAAGAGCCTACCCAAAACCTTTAACTGAACCCTCTATTTAATCCATATATTTTTATTCATATGTTATAATGGCGAATCGAACTCTTAAGATTGTGGACATCTTTAGGCATTTTCTTAATTTAAAAAACCGAAACAAGACTGGCTCTTAAAATTTTTTAGTTGAGTTATATTTGGTTTAGTTTAGTTTGGTTACTTTATTTAATATCATATCAACCGTCAAGGGTTATCTAAATCAAAAGCCATCCCTGTAGAAGAACAGCAGTCATAATATTCAACCCATACCTACAGGGATAAGAGGGGTTACCTTTCTCAAGATTATTCATCCTAAAGGTAACATAATATCGTGACTAGACTTTGAACTCGCTTCCTTTGAGGTCACAGTCTTGCGCTTTAGCCACTACTCAACTGGGACTCCCCTTCTTTTGAGAGCGAGGTACATCGATAGTTATATATTGAGCATAAAAATATACACCAAGTCTCATCGAAATAATACATCTGTAGAACATTACATTAGTTTCGAAAAACTTCAGGACTAAGATCATCTAAGACACCTAATGTATATCACGATGTAAGCTTAAAAAATGCATATGGGAGTTCTCAAGATATTTCGCATGAAATCCCAATTGATTAAAAACACAAGATATTTTTAATACACCCGAAGAATTACACACACAGCTGTCCCTGACTGCAAGTTCCCTCTGCCAATACTCAATTTATACCAAAATTCATCTATTGCATTTATCGGGCGTGTAATTATTTACAGATTTGGGAATATGTCAGAATTTTTTAAATATGCCATTGAAACAAATTTATGACGTTTAAGGGAAAGATCAAGAAATGGTGGTTCAAAAACATGCAAAAATAATTTAAGAATTATGTAGCGGCAATTTGTTGACGTGTGATGAGATAGGTCATGGTCCCTTAGATGGATATTTTATAGGTGAGCATTTGATTTGTTATCAATGTTTCAGTGTCCTGGGTATGACATTGAACATTATCTGATTGTGAGGCTTGGACGTTGAGGAATGTAGAGTACCCCATCATCACGATTACTTTTTGGTTCACGCTGAACAGGAGTGGCCGTACCAGTTACAATCTAATCTAAAGGTCAAATAGAACTGTTCAATCTTTTGCTTTTATGATAAGTGTTCATCATCATCATCATCATCATTATGTCGTGCCGCTAGCACATATATCCCTGACCCTCTCTCGCCACTTCTCCCTATCATTCATCTTCAGGGTTACATCCGGTATCCTCACATAGCTGCTGTATGTATGTTCGAGCTGGTTGTCCTGCTTTTGTCGGTCATATGTGGGGGTACATCACTTATAAGCTCGTCCCTGCTTCTCTAGCAGTGTCCTGCATGTCTGGTTCGTCTGACATTGATAGTTTTCGTGATGGGAGGTAGGTAGCCCTATAGTTGGTGCTTTGTGGGGTGTTGCCTCCAAAACTTGTTCAATATTGCACGCAGCATTCTTGTGTAATTGCCGTCTAGCTTCTTCTCCAGCCGTTTTGTGAGCGTCCAAGTAGTGCATCCATATAGCAGTATCGACACGACCGCTGCTTGGAAGAAACTGCGTTTTGAGCCATTTAACTGTGTGAAAACAATAAGTAGCAATATTTCAAACCATTTAACTCTGTGCAAATCAATGAATAATGAGAACTAGAATTATTAGTGTTAGACAGCAATAAATGAAACCATTTTAGTATACTTGGTATTAAATTAAACTGCATCTGTAGCTTTTTATGGCCCTTAATCTCATGTCCGGTCTATGGATCAAAAAGAACTGTTCAGTTTTTCACTAGGGATAGTATTTATATTAAATAGCATGATTAATGGTAAATAGCAATACTTGAAACCATTTAAATGTATATAAACCAATGAGATCTGGCTCGTTTAGAAATAATGTACTTATGAACTATTCACTTACAAATGACACAGGCATGTGCGGATATATATATATATATATATATATATATATATATATATATATATATATATAAAGAGAATTTGGCGTTAGATTAAACACAAAGGTTGATACTCCATGAAACACAGCCCAACCAAACCAAAACAAACAAAACATGAAAGCTTGGAAAATGTTTTTGTTGCTAATTTTGACAAGCAAAACACCCAGCGTCGACTTTTATTCTTGTAAAGAAAAAAACTAACTGAAGAGGTTGTGGCAAGTTCTTGCATAAGCATTTTAACCACAAACACTTACATACATGTGTGTGTGTGCGTGTGTGTGTGTGTGTGTGTCCTCATGATGTAGTGTCTAAAGTGCTGCACAAAGGCATCATAGTAAGCGTGTTCAAACTCCAGTTGCGCTAATGTGTTTACTAATGGACTATTTCCCTTGAGATCGGTATTAACACACCTATTCTCCTAGCTATGAGTTAAATAATAACACTGATGCCCATCTACAAGAATGGATTCAGCATTCAGGATGATATGACATGAAACAAAGAAACCGAAATCGAAACGGAGACAGACACACACAAACATATATATATATATATATATATACGATAAAAATAAATGGAAAGGTTAATAAATCAGACACTTACAAAGGGTTTAGTAGAAATATTTCATTCTTTATTCAAGAATATTACTACTGTCACGTGGTCTCACACTGAGAGAGGAGAAGTGGGGGATTACTACTATTCCTCCGTATTTGAATTAACAGGCCAAGGACTGACCGTTGAAAGAGGAATTTAGGTCAATTCCTCAAGTAACAAATCCAGGTCAGAATGGAAACCAACAGATGTTTGTACTTTGTGACCGGATGGGTAAAGAATGGGATACAGGGACATAGTAGCCCTAACGAATCGCCTGACAGAGGAGAAGATAGAAGCTAAATGATTGGCTAGAACCCTAAAACGGAAGTAGCACCTTCTTTTCATCAGCAAAAATAGGGTAAAAGAAAATCAGTTTTGGGACAGTGGTCGTGGTGAATGGATCTAATGCCAAACTCGGGGTGAAGCATCAAAACCGGGATTTGCGGAACAGTAGTTGAAATGATAAGATATATTGAAACTACCGCCGAAATCACCGGGGGAAGACGGAAAGTATCTTGGACAAGAAGAACCCATACCTTCAAGCCAGAGCGATATGCATGAATAAATTCCGTCAACCCGTAAAAAAAGAAAATATTCTCCAAAGGAAAGTCGTCGTAAAGATAAGTAAACTTTAAGACTGTTTTTCCCTGTACCCAATTATATACTCTCTCTCTCTCTCTCTCATTTTGAAGAAAGACTAAAGAAGAAAGAAAAGAAAAGAAGAAAGATATTTATGTTTATGTACTATCCATTAATAATATAGCCGACGTGTTGAATATGTGTATCTGCGTGCGTAGTAAAAAGATTGATATATTTTAATGTTCCCACGTGTTGAAGTTGTTCATTTGTGTCATCTACAATCAAATTGCTTATTTCATGTTTCTTTTTCAGCTTCTATTCGCCTTATGTTATTCTCGCTTAAATTGTCCTATGAATTGCTCTAAAAGTATTATACGGGAAACCGGAGTTGTCGACTAATATAATTAATGTTATGACATCTAAACCTAGAGGTCCATATCTTCCACTCTTCTAGGGGAGGAAGAACTAGTGGCCTTGGTGGATGTGTTTGAGTAGTGTGAAATTTGGAAACCCATTGCCAACGGTGGTCAGTCCAGCCACAAATTAACCCCCACATAATATGCCAGTTCCTATATGCCCGAGAAAGGACTCTGAACAAGGACTTATTCTCCAAAGGAAAGTCGTCAAGTGCCAGACCGCCCCGTCTTCACACGTGCCAAAAGATTATCTCCCCGTTTGGTGATAACAATATTTAAATGCATCAGTTCCCATACGCTTTTAAATGGTTGCTCATCCGGGGATCTTTTTATTTTAATTTGCCGTCACACTACTAAACCCTTTAAGTCTGATTTATCCGCTTCCCTTTTCACTTATATTTATCACGTCATATTCACCACAATCTACCATTTCACACATATATATATATATATATATATATATATAGGTCAGCAGAAAATTTCATAGACTAGAGAAGACTCAGTTATTGAATGTGACCAGATGAGTTGTTTTTTTTTAACATAGTCTCCTTCGTGGGCCGCATAACTCTTCCATCGGTGTGCTAATGCTGGGATCTGATTGTTAAAAAAAGTTATTAAAAATAGATATAACGTCATCATTTGGACTTTTGAGTTTGTGAACTTTTCAACCAATGAACTTTTCACTGCCCAGTCGGCTAAGGCAGTAGAATAAACCGACTTCATCTCTGTAGGGGTAAGATTCCCTCAGAATGAGTGTCTTGGATAACACAAAAAAATCTGATGGTGAGGCTCCAGTAATGTCAAGTTTTAGGAAACGTGGAATACTCCTTCCGTGACATCGCTCCCAGGTCCACTCAGGCCCGAAGTGGTAGCACCTGATAGGGTCCTATCTATGGGTCAAATAGAACTAAACTACGTGTTAAACTGAATTGTTTTAGATAGAACTCTTTGACATTTAACAGTGTGTGGACAAAACTATACTTGTACTAAACTGAATTGTTTGAATTAGAACTGTTTGACTAAACTGAATAACTTGAAATAGAAATGTTTTTGACAATCAAACTTTGTACTTGCTTTTAAACTGCGTACTTATGCTAAACCAAATTGTTTGAAATAGAACTGATTCTTTGTATAAAAATGTATTTGGCATTAAATAACCAACAAAAGTTGATATGCCAATAAACCCAAACAACCAACCATTAATAATTACACATATTTTTTTGTAAAATTTTTTATTTCAGCAGACCATATACATATTTTTAAAGTTAGATCTGGATCTTTGGATAAAGAAATAATGAGAAATTTCTAATAAGGATTTAGAAAAACCCACAATCTCCCTAACCCAAATTTCTTTTTACATTTTTTAATTTCTAATTATGTAAATACCAGACGATTTGTTTTCACTTTTGGTTGACAAATAATATTCAATTCCTGTATCAAGATTTTGCCTCCGATTTCCTTTTCACATCTTTTTTATCTAATGGAAAACAAACTTTTAAAGCCAAATGAAGGAAATAAGTATTGGGGAGAGAAAATTATCTTCTATAAACACACACACACACACACACACATATATATATATATATATATAAAGACAAAGTGATCTGTGAACGAGTATTTCGTTGCAATAATGGTCCACAATGATATTCCTTCTATTTAGGAAGAACCAAAAGATTTTAACTTGTTTTCAGAGTTATATCAATTGTATACATAATTTCAATGTTTAAATAAAGAATTTTCCACTTAAATCAGAACCCACAAATTGATTATTCAGTTTTAAATGAGAATAGAAATTACTTTATTGTTTACTGTAGAGTATTACAAGTGTTTTGAACTAATAATGATATATCTATAATGGGAAGTTGGCCCAGCGGTTAGAGTGTTCGCCAATGGCCCGGGAGACCTGGGTTCAATCCCAGGTCGAGTCATACCAAAGACTTTAAAAATGGAACTTGATACCACCTTGCTTAACACTCAGCATTATAAGGTACGGTTCAAGGGTAAAGTGGAGCAATCCAGGGAATGGAGTAGCGCCCTCCCCTACACCTCGGTGTAGTAGCTATCGAAAAGGGAGCCTTCGGGTCACCCTCGACTATGGTCGCTAACTTTACTATGAATTTAGATATAAAAATACGTAGTGGGGGAAAGTCCCCGTGGTGTAGAGGTTAACGTACTCGACTGCTACATCCTAGTAAGCGAGTTCGAACTCCTGTTGCATTATTACGTTCACTTTTGGACTAATACCTTTGAGAAAGGTATGAACTCTTTTATCCTCTGAGTTAAAGTTGTACCACCAATTTCCATCTCCAAAAATGGCTTTGGTATTAAATAACCCACAAAACAAAAAAGACATATCTAAAGATAATTTTTGTGATACATGTACGATAGCAACAAAAAAATAATTAGTTACTCCATTTCTATTTATAAAAAGTTAAATTTCCTCTGAATTAAAGATTTATTGGAAAATTACACAGTCAAACGGAATATTAATTGGCCAGTCGTTTGGGGCTGCAAAGTACACCAACTGCATCTCTGCAGGTACTATTTACCAACCCCTCCGCTCGGGCAGGATATGACACAAGGTCAACTTTTAAGCGGAGTTTAACAGGTTTGAATTCAGAGTTTTCCTTCTCCTAGACTAGTTGCCTCACCAAGGCTGAAGAACCTAGTCCGTCCTACTATTTAACAATAGCTGGAGGGAGAATAAGGGGGTTCATACCTTTCCCAAGGGTATTTGCCCGAAAGTGAACGTAATAGCGCGACTGGAGTACGAACTCGCGTACTACGATTCCGCAGTGCATCGCTTTAACCATTACACCACGAGGACACCCCCATCTCTGCAGGTGGGTAAGACACTCCACAACGAGTGTCCTGGGATAACTCTAAACAATCTGATCATAGCTCCCAGATCCACCCTGGCTCGGAGTGGCAGCACCTGATAGGGTCCTATCTGTGGGTCAAAAAGAACTAAACTGTGTACTTATGCTAAACAAAATTGTTTGAAATAGAACTGTTTATATGTATAAAAAATGGATTTGACATTAAATAATCTACAATAGTTCATATGCCAAACCAAACAAAAGTTACCAAATATGAATATGCAGCAGTTCAAAACGGCTTCGAGCAGACAAAACAAAGAAGCAGAAGGTACCCCGCAAAAACAATTACCGACGCCGACTACGCCGATGGCATAGCGATACTGGCAAATACACCCAACCAAGCAGAAACACTACTGCATAGTTTGGAACGAGCCGCTGCTGGTATTGGCCTCCATGTCAATGCATACAAAACGGAATATATGTGCTATAATCAAGCAGGCGACATCTCCACACCAGACGGAACCTCTCTGAAGCTAGTAGACAAATTCACCTACCTAGGAAGCAGTGTCTCATCAACCGAAAAAAACATCGACACACGGCAAACGAAGGCATGGACAGCTATCAATAGGGTATCGATCATATGGAAATCACACTTGACCGATAAAATGAAACACAGTTTCTTTCAGGCAGCGGTCAATCGCTACTGCTGTATGGATGCACTACTTGGACGCTAACAAAACGGCTTGAGAAGAAGCTAGACGGCAACTATACAAGAATGTTGCGAGTAATATCGAACAAGTCCTGGCGGCAACTACCCACAAGGGGCCAACTCTACGGCCACCGGCTTCCTATGACGAAAACTATCTAAGTCAGACGAACCAGACATGCAAGACACTGCTGGAGAAGCAGGGACGAGCTCATAAATGTAGTACTCGTATGGACCCCCACATATAGGATGTAGCCCTGAAGACCTGCTGGAGTCGATGAACGATAGGGAGAAGTGTCGAGAGAGGGTCAGGGATATCCGTGCTGGCGGCACGACATGATGATGATGATGGCGCAGAATTCTATATAGGAAGTATATTTTCAAATCAAACTTGATTTTTCCCTTGGTTTCAGTACTTGATTATAATATTCAGTTATACATGTTCCCTACAGATGAATGTTTTGATTGTTTCATTTATCACTAAAACTTATAAAATCCTGAGATCTTTGCTTTAGAATGTGTTGTATCGTGGTAAGGAAAAGATACACAGTGAAATAAAGTTAATCGTTTATTAACTCAAGTGGTACAGTCCGACTAGTATTATAAGTCACGCGCTGTTGGTGTTACGTCTGAAGTTGGTCTTACTACTGACCGAGGTCCTTCTGAGATGTCTCTCTGCTTCTCTTTCTGCTTCTGCTTCTCCCGTCCTTAAGAGATACAGCGTCTTTTATTCTTCTGCGATACCAGAAGTCACGTGATACGAGCCAATATACAACAGAATGAATTAAATGAAATATCAAAATCTTTCAGAATTGATTTATGAGCGATACTATGTACACACTTACACAACAGGTATATGTATATATATATATATATATATATATATAGAGAGAGAGAGAGAGAGAAACAGAGAGACAGACAGAGATGTGTGGTTGGTGTAACAGTTGTCGTCGAGTAATCGGTGACCTGAGACTAAATCCTGCACGAAAGTGTTAACATTTAACTTCACGCTAATGCTCATCGGAAAGGCATGAATCAATTTGTTCTATTCTCTTGCAGCTATGAGGAAATCGTAAGGTATATTGGGTACTTTAGCCTTGATTAAACAAGTAGTCTAGTAAAAGGAAAATTCTTAAAGTAAACCAGCTTTCGTTCGCTTAACAATTGGCCTTGTGTCACACCCACCGTACTCGAGGCAAAAGGGTTACGTATATATATATATATATATATATATATATAATCAGAAAATTACTTTCTATTTATCGCATTCAGTCTCTGTCTTAATACAATTCTCTCTCAACCGATAAGTTCTAGAGTGTCATTAAGCCATATCGACCATTTCTGAGGCCCTGGGCTCGGTCAGATAAAGCATTAAACCATATTTATCTCTAGTAGTTGACTTCATTTTCTTCTGAGATAATCAGAAACTAATAATTGAACCCGTTGTCGTCGTCATTCGTCTTTCCTAGTTCGATTAAACGCCTCCGCTTTTACTTTTCAACTGATCAGCTTCATCTTTCTTCTCTTGTGCTCCATTCCCCCATCATGCCATCCCGTCAAGTTCTGCCGGCCCACATTGAAATCAGCCAGCGAAACGACGTCAAAGACGGTGTCAGCATCAGTGAGTTGTCGGAGACTTGCGAATAAAGAACCACTTTTACGGGTTCACCTGACCTTCAGTCGATATGTCACTTGAAAGTTAAGACTGATGTACAATGAACAGTCGATCAATAACTCTTCTCTTAAGAGAATATGTTATGCTTTTTAGATTGACTTGAATCTTTGCAGTTGGCGCGATCCGAATTTATTTCACACAACACGGAATCCTAAAGGCCGGAAGTGATCCTAATAGTTTTCGTTCTGTTTTGTATTTCTAGTATAAAGGCGAAGAAGATGTTAAGATCTGCAATAGACAGGTTTCTCGCTCTAACTCAAACAGGCAGAAGATCAATATACATGAAACTCTAGCCCCAATTTTCATATCCTAAAGCTTTATTATATATACTATTCACTATATTACATGTCTACAACGAGGTGGCGCACTTAGCAGAACGGTTATTGTCATAGGAAATAGAATCAGTGACCCGTATTTAAATCCTGGAAGAGACAGATTGCTAATACACTAGGAAAAGATATGAATATATCATTTCTATCTCCAGCTCTTGTAACGATATGAAACCATCTTTTCTACCTCCAGATCTTGTAACGATATGAAACCATCTTTTCTACCTCCAGATCTTGTAACGATATGAAACCATCTTTTCTACCTCCAGCTCTTGTAACAATACAATATGCATCCATCTTTTCTACCCCCAGCTCTTGTAACAATATGAATACATCTTTTCTACTTCCAGCTCTTGTAACGATATGAATCCATCTTTTCTATCACTAGCTCTTGTAATGATATGAATCCATCTTTTCTACCTCCAGCTCTTGTAACGATATGAGCTGGCGCAGTTTCTTCTCGCGGGGTCATCTGAAAGAAGGTGACATGGTTCATTTCTAAGACAAAGGTCAATGGAAATTGTTTACTGACCAAGTCATCAGAACTGGTTCAAAGTTTTTTATTGAACATCTTGGGGTGTTTTAAAGACAATGTTGCCTATTCTATTTTATTCTGTATCTAACCTTGGTAAGACGACAAGTTTGGGAAAAGGAAAAACTGTATATTTAAACCAGTTGTAAATCGTTAAAGAATTGTCCTATCTGCCACGCCCTACCCGTGCCAGAATGTGTGGGTAAATACAGCGGAACTAACAGTCAAATACTCAACGTAGAATATAATTTCGAAGTAGATAAATAATGGAAGAAAGATTAGTGAACAAAATATTTTCAAATCATATAAATATTTTTATATCACATAAGTATTAGAACCCCCGCACCCCCCAAAAAAGATTTGAAAAGCAATAGAATTTGAGGTATACAATAAAAGGTTGTGGAATTTTTTAAGAATTGCCTGTAACCTGAACTTTTAAGTGTCTTAATTAAATATCATATCTTTAAGGGCCACAAAAAGTTGTCCAGAATCATACGAGAGTGTTCAAATCACTTAAAACCTGTGAGACTGTAGAATACACTGACTGCTTCTCTTCGGGTGAGTAAGACACCGTCACCCAACGACTGTCCTAGTTTGGTTAGGTTTTATAGCATATCAAAACTTGTAGGTTACTTAATGCTAAATATGTATGATTTTTAAACAAATAGTTTGTGGGAAACATTTTTAAAGGAGCCAGTCCTTATTTGTTTGCACACAGTTAAATGATTGCAAGTGTTCCTTTTTAACACGAATAACTCTATTAAATACCAATAATTTGTTTGCTCGCAGTTAAATGGTTATACATATATGATTTCTAAGTGAATGTTTTGTCAGTAATGTTATTTCTTTTTTTATGTTAGAGTTAATTTATTAGCACACGATTAAAAATTTATATCGTTTACACACAGTTTAATGGTTTCAAGTACAGCTATTCAACACTGATAATTCTATTCAACTCCTTTCATTCATTTTCACACAGTTAAATGATTCCCAATATTGCTATGTAATACAATTGATTCAATTTTCGCAAACACTTAAAGGGTTGCAAGTATTTTTATGCAACACTAATAATTCTATTCAACTCCTTTCATTCATTTTCACACAGTTAAATGATTCCCAATATTGCTATGTAATACAATTGATTCAATTTTCGCAAACACTTAAAGGGTTGCAAGTATTTTTATGCAACACTAATAATTCTATTCAACTCCTTTCATTCATTTTCACACAGTTAAATGATTCCCAATATTGCTATGTAATACAATTGATTCAATTTTCGCAAACACTTAAAGGGTTGCAAGTATTTTTATCCAACACTAATAATTCTATTCAACATTACTCATTCGTTGGCACAGTTAAATGGTTCCAAGTATTGCTATATAATACCAATAATTCAATACCAATAATTCAGTTTCGATAGAGTTAAAGGATTTTAAGTATTGTTATTCAACATCAATTAATCTATTCAACATTATTCATTTATTTACACACAGTTAAATGGTTCTTAGTCTTTCTAAATAAGACTCACAATTCAATTTAATATCACTCATTTGTTTACACACAGTTTAATTGTCAAGCAGTTCTATTTAATGCATAGATTGGACCCTATCAGGTATTACCGCTCAAACAAAGAGTGGATATCGGAGTAATAGCCATGAAGGGGCACCCCACATTCCACAAAGCTTTAGAATTGGAGATTCACCATCAGATAGTTTTGTGTTATATCAAGAACATTCATTGGTCGGAGGGGTGGTCTGCAGAGATGCAGTCAGTGTAATCTACAGCCCCAACCGTCCGGGAGGGAGTGTCTTGGATATGATACTAAACTTAATCTAATGACGGGGGTCCAATCCTGGATGGTCAAGAAATGTGGTGTAACCCTTCATTTCTGTTATTCCCCGTTCGACTCTGACACTGACTGGTTGTACTGGTTAGTGTTGCGTTCTGGTTAGTGAACACTTGTAATATTAAATAAAGGACAAACCACGATATGAGAGGAAATAGAGATACATTCTCCGGAAAAAGTATATACAATAGAGAGACTATTAGTAGACAAGAACATAGGATTAGTGAATACAGAATAAAGATATAGTCCAACGATAGTATTGGCTTCCGTTATTACGGTAGCAAGTAAGGTGATCTAGTGCGATCTCCAGTCTTCAACGGTTTAATACTATTCCTATAAGAAGCTGCTCTTCACCTTCTAGTCTGCCCTGGTATTAGTAGCTACTGCTATATTTGGCAGATACTATTTACCAACCCCTCCGCTCGGACAGGATATGACACAAGGTCAATTTTTAAGCGGAGTTTAACAGGTTTGAATTCCGAGTTTTCCTTCTCCTAGACTAGTTGCCTAGTTTTTAGAAATAGAACTGTTTGACCATTTAACAGTGTGTAAACAAATGACTGATTTTTTATTGTATTGTTCGTGACTCATAGCATTTAATTTTGTTGACTTATTTTTACAAATCCTATATATAATCATATTTACCCACCCCTCCGCTCGGGCAGGATATGACACAAGATCAATTTTTTTAAGCGGTGTTTAACAGGTTTGAATTCAGAGACTAGTTGCCTCACCAAGGCTGAAGAACCTAATCTTTCCTACTATTTACCCATAGCTAGTGGGAGAATAATTGGATTCATACCTTCCCCAAGGGTATTAGTGCTATGTGAAATGCAATCAGTCTCGTCCAGGATTTGAACTCGTGTCACCGTGTCCATTTCCTATGACGATAACGACTACACCACAGGCACCTCCTATGCTATATATGGCAGATGGACTAGTTCATTGTGTGGAAAAAGGTGTGTGATACCCAACAGTTTGGATCGCATCTATGGGTCAAATAGAGCTGTTTAATTATTTACTAAAGGGGAAAACATTTAACGGTGAGCAAACTAATGATATATATTAAATAGGATTATTATTATTTCATAGCAGTGCTTGAAATCATTTAAATGTTTTTGATAGATAAATGATGTGATATTGTATTATTAATATTCGATAGCTATACTAAAAAATACTTAGTGTCCTGGGTATGAAATTAAACTACATTTGATTGTGAGGTTCCAGTCTCAGAGTTAAGGGAACGTGGAAGACCTCTCCCTTTCCATTAACCCCAGGCCCACTCTGACTCGTTATAGTAGTACATATTAGGGTTTCATCTGTGGGTCAAATATAACTATTTAATCATTTAATTTACCTAAAACCATTTAATTATGGGCAAAGGACTAATGTTAAATTGAACTATTGGTATTACTTAGAAATACTTGAAACCATTTAGCTGTTTGCAAACAGTAGAAATGTTTGAAACCGATTAACTGTAGCTCATTTACAAATAGCTCTTATAAACTATTCACTCAAAAATCTCAAAAATCACGTGTAAATAAGATTTGGCATACAATACAACCAACCAACCAACAAACAAACTACAAACAAACAAACAAAACTTATATCAATGTTAATTTCATCGTCATTTGAAAGATGTTGATTTTATGATGATCTATTAAAATCAAACTGATTAGCCTAAATTTATTGCAACAAACTGTTCAAATAAAATAACATTTTTCTTTTTAAAAATCCATCTATAATAAGAAGAAGAGGGAAGTCTCCGTTGTGTAATATGTAACATGTTGGACCTTGATATCGTAGTGAGTTTGAACTCCAGTCACGTTATGACGTTTACTTTCGGACTAATACCTATATGAAAGGCATGAAGCCTCTTACCCGCTTCATCTACAAATATGGCCTTAGCGTTGAATCAGTAGTTATGGTAGCATTGAGTGTATGCTTCCGAATCCGTATTAGGAGGAGGTGAACGAAAAGTTTTAAGTGAAACGAAAAGTCAACAGAAGTAAACAAACAGCAAAACAACTAACACTTCATATATATATATATATATATATATATATATATATATATATATATAATTATTATAATTATTTTGCAATCTATAAGGGGTTACAAAGACGTGATGACCTTATCAAAAGAGATTACCTTTCGACCATGTTTTCCTAACGGCCGTGTCTCTTCTACTGCCAAAAACTCTTGTTTGCTTCAGCGTTAAAATAAACGCATCTTTTTAAAATCGAAACGGAAGTCGGTAGATTTAGAAGAGATATATGAACTCTTCTTCCACCAGATAAAGGTCAGGAAGTGAGTGGGTTTATGTTGTTCTTAACTGGCTGGCTTTGCGTGTGACGTGGGTTAGTTGGCGCTTGCAGTCTTTGATCTTCTCCGACATATCGAATCTAAAAGTTTTTTTTTTAATTAAAAGTTAGCTTTGGTGAAACCCGTCCTTGAGAAAAATATATACATATATATATATATATATATATATATATATATATATATATACCTAATAACTATGAGCTATTACAAATCACCCATGAGGCTTGGTTGATATGCCTTTAAACAAAGAAACCAAACGAAAACAAAAAAATCACTTAGAAAAGGTATGAACCTCCTTACTCTCCAGCTATGGGTTGAATTATACCACAACTGTCTTTCTACAAGGGTGGCTTTGGCATTAAATAACCCACGAAGATTGATTAGCCTCTAAACCTAGTGACCAATCCAAGCCTTAATTTTTAAAAAAATTGATATCAGATAATTTACAGAATTTTGGTAAATTCTAAAAATGTGGATTTTTTCCGATTTCGTGCCACATGGAGGAGGGGTTAGGTAAATGTATATCTGTATATGAGGAGATATGTCTAAAAATTAATGAGATATTTCCTTCTTCTTTTTTAAGGTCTACATCCAGTTCCTAAAGCACTCAATGTAAGCCTTGAACTCATGTGAGAACAATCCGTTTATGCATGCCACTCAGAATTTATGTTCAGCTGAGTATTCTCTTGTTGATACAAGTGTGTTAACACAAAGGCGTTTTAGGTTAAATGTGTCGCGAAAATGAAACAAGAATATCAAGTTTTTAGCCTCTCAAAAATACTCATGTGTTATCACAACTTACGGTCAAAGTACTCACAAAGGATTGCTTCCCACCATTGCACTCAAGTTAAGCACTAATTAACCTTTTTGTAATTCGATGGGTGACCAAGACGGGTCAAAATGCATTATTATCATTTTCTTATACTCCTTCCAAGTTTTCCCAACCATCGTTAACTGATTTTCTTTCACTGGGGTCCGAGGGACAGCAAGTCTCCTCAAGTCTTCAGGACTCTTCTCAGTATTCTAGCCAATCTGAACAAAGCTTTAGTCGGAATTATCTCGATTCTTCCTTCGATTCCCAAATGATCCAATTTCTTTACAATCCTTTGGGAACGAATGCAAGAGTAGCAACTACCAATGGTATCACCGTCAACCGCATTAGCTGATGATCGTTTACTGGAGCCCGAGTGACAGCAAGTCTCCTCAAGTCTTCAGGACTCTTATCAGTATTCTAGCCGATCTTAGTAATGTAGTAGTTTGGATAATCACGGCTCGTCCTCCAATTTCCAATTCTTCCGGTCTTTTTAGAAAGAATTTGAGGACCGTTTCGAGCGCACCATTTATAATTGGGTATCACCGGCGCTTCATATTCAATAATTATTTTAGTTATCCGGCAATGTCCAAGAACTTGTCTCTTCGTTTTCTTTGTGTTTCACTCTGTGGTACGCGAGGAGGGCAAAGTCCATTATTTGGTAAGTTCTCTTTTTTTAATCAATTATTTTATTGCTACTCAGTTTTATACACTATCGTTTGCTAATGGTCTTCCCCTGGAGTTTGAATGACAGCAAGTCTTCTCAAGTCT
The DNA here is from genome assembly GCA_963585895.1 of Sepioteuthis lessoniana. Classification (NCBI taxonomy): domain Eukaryota; kingdom Metazoa; phylum Mollusca; class Cephalopoda; order Myopsida; family Loliginidae; genus Sepioteuthis; species Sepioteuthis lessoniana. The sequence goes on along the minus strand of OY757924.1, from coordinate 54,769,731 downwards.
TCAGGACTCTTCTCAGTATTCTACCTGATCTTGATAAGGCTATAGTTTGGATGGCCTCTTGTTCTCTGATTTCTAAGTCTTCTAGTACCTTTACTAAAGCTTTAGGGATTGCTCCAACCTCACCTAGTACAATTGGTATCAGCGTCATCCCCATGTCCTATTGTTCTTTTTAGTTCTCTGGCAAGGTCTAGGTACTTATCTCTCTTTTCAATTTCTTTTATTTCTATTCTGGGATCTGCCAGTACGGCAAAATCCATTATTCAGCAGGTTCTTTTTTTTCTGTTGACTATCACTATATCTTGTCGTCTAGCCGGGATTTGGTGATCTATTTATTTCTTTGCCCAGTCGGCTGGGGCTATAGAATAACACCAACTGCATCTCGGCAGATAGCCAAGACCCCACCAGACAAGTATCCTCTATATGATACTAAACAATCTCATAATGAGACTCCAGTAATGGCATAGCTTTGGGGAATGCAAAGTACCCCTTCAATGCCATCGCTCCCAGGTCCACTTTGGCATAGAGTGGTAACAATTGATAGGGTCCTATCTATGGGCCAAATAGAAGTGAACTATGTCCTTATGCTAAACTCAGTTGCTTAAAATAGAACTGTTTTTTATATAGAACCTGTGTACTTAAACTAAATTGAATTGCTTGAAATAGAAATGTTTTCTGTGTATTTATTCTAAACTGAATTGCTTGCAACAGAACTGTTTGTATATATAAAAATGGATTTGCTATTAAATAACCAACAATGGTTGATGTGCCTTAAACCAAACCAAACTAAATCTTGTAAGCGTTATCTTCTGCTGTTTTTATTATTTAATGCCACTATTCTACGTTGGCTGAATAGGTAATCAAAGGATCATATGACAGACAAGCTGAGTAAAAAGTGAAATAATAATAATAATGATATATAGCCGAATTTCTATTCAAAGGATCGCTAGAAGCCATAACTGGAGAAATTCAGGCTTGATTTGAAAGATTGGGAAGTTGTTGCAACGGACGATGAATCGCTCATTTGGGAACAGAATTTCCTGAAGATGAACATGCTCGGTATCCTTTCTTTAAACACTACGTTAGCAGAAGTAAGCATGTCACAACCCTATATAATTAGTGGAAATATGACTGCAATTTATGTTAAACACTCTGTCTATAGCTTGCTGAACTTACATGGCATAAAGAGAAGCATTATCAGTTAGTTAGTAATTAGTCTGACATTCTCGCAAGGATAAATCGCCGAGTGCCATCAAATATATATATATATATATATATATATGTGTGTGTGTGTGTGTGTGTGTGTGTGTGTGTGTGTATGTATGTGTGTGTGTGTGTGTGTGTGTGTGTGTGCAGGTGCGTATGTATGTGTGTAAACTGAGATCTCATCTTCATAGGTTTCTCTTGTTACGTATCTTTTCACGTCTTCTTTAGTATAAAATACAATCGTCAGATGAAACGTTTTAGGATCCCAAGAATAGTACAGGAACAAAACTAAGAAGGTGAGAACTCAATTCCTTTTAGTTTTTATACTGCTCTGCTGACCAGTAATTGAGCACTTTTGATTTATCTCACGCTTTTTAAACGACTGTTTATCTTCATAATTATACATCGCTGTCTCTTTCTATGCTATTTTAACTTTGATTCATACGCTCAAAATCGCTATTACTATTTTCATATAAAACAACTACATAATTCTATACTGGCCCGAAGCGTTTTATTTATTTATTGTGGCCTGCTTAAATGTCCTCTTTCTTGTGAAAGTATCAGGTCTCATATGTGACTAGAGCACAGATATTAATCAACCCCTGGGTCTTGTATGACATTATACTACCCAAGAAAAATTACAAATCCAAATCAACGTGGAGCTCAAGTTAAGCATCTCAGTGTCATGATTTGCAAGTGCTCCCTCGATAGCCAATCGGAAGGATCGGGTGGGAATCCTGCGAATGCAGGCTGTTCTAATTTTTTGTACACAAACTACAATCAAAACAATTATTCAATTTTGAGACACTAACAGAAAAAAGGGAGTTGGCAAGAATAAAATGTACTTCACTGTTATTTTAAGAGCATTTCAACACCAAGAAAGTTTTGAAAAAATAGAAGAAATGTGTGCAAAATCCAGTAGATTTGATACAACAAACTGACCAAGCTAAAATGATTTCAATGAAAAGCTGGTTTTCTGACCATGGATACTAGAAATATGTCGGCTAATAAATAGTGAAGAGCATAAACAAGATCCCGTTACTCAAATTGAAACACTAAATACTGAAATGCAAGAGCTCCCTAAATTAACTGAGAGGCAAAATACTGAAAACCGAAACACTATAGACCCCTGCTCTACAAAACAAATTTTAATACAAAAATGTCTTTTTGTATTAAAATTTGTTTTATTGCTACTCATTTATTGCTAATTGATGTAGAGTTAATAATGAAAAACATGACTGAAAAAAGACTACATTAACATATCTCACGAATCAAGAATGGAAAATAGTTAAGGTAGAAAGCGAAAAGGTAAAGATATTTTTAACAAATATCCCAACGGGCAATATCAATGAACTAAACCAAACCATTCAGGAGCGAAACAAGTCTGTAACGAAATCAGTATTCCTCTAAAAACCTGAACAGAAATACAAAATCTGGATGGGAAAGTTTACTAAAAGAACAAACAAAGAAACTGCGACAACAAGCGAAAGTGAAAAGAAAGTAAAAACACACGAAGATATGTTATGATGAAACGACAAAGAAAAAAAATAGCAGCAGACAATTTGACTATATAACTAGGCGGGAAAAATCAAAAGACTCTCGAGAAAGAAGGGAGACAGGGTCAAGAAATACAAACAAAATAGGACATCCCAAAATATAGAAAGAAAATTCTAACGACAAGTCGGAGGAGAATACATGAGGGCAAACCAACAAACAGATACAAAGGAAACAAAATAATTGTGGATTGAAGTATAGGAACGGAAAAACCGAATGAATAAATAATATGAAAAAAGAATTACAAGGACTCGAAGAAGGCTCAGAGCCAAGCAAACACCTGGAAACTCTCAGAGCGACACTTTAGAAATCATATATATATATATATATATATATATATATATATATATACATGAACAGTATTTAGCCTTAAATAATCTACAAGGGTTGGTATACCATCGACTCCAACCAACCAACCACTAAAATGTGTTAGTATTCTTTTTAAATGCTTACTTGCATGTCAGTCCTGATATGCCTTAGAGAATAAAACTTATTTACCGTCGTAACTGATATTTTTGGTTTTTCTGTCTTCTGAGACTGTTTGCTTGCTACTGACAAGTGGTACGGATTTTTGTTTATTTATACTCATTAACTTTTTTGGACGGTAAATTAAGGAAAAGTTATTTCCCGAAACCAGGACACACGTGGGTTTTTTTCTGATTTTACATTTGGAAAAAGACTTCAGCTTGGGACCGTTAAAAAGCCAGCAAGGGTTGACGTATCAGAAAACCAACCAAAAAAACAAACAAACAAAAATTATCAATAAGTTCTGCCTGATTTCTACAGCCGACAAATTGTTTGTTTGAATGGTTGATTGTTTTATTTGTTTAGCAGAATATCAACTCCTTATGGATATTCTCGAAGCGTGTTTATAACCATGTTTTCAATGTTCCATCGCACACAGGGTTTCAAGTATTCCTATCCAAAACATATAATTTTCAATCAGATCAATTTGACCCGTCGATGGGACCCTAACAAGCACTACCACTCCGAATTAGCACTGTCGTTGAAATAATAAGGTACTCTAGTCTTCCTCCACAACCGTAGCCTCACCATCAGATCCAGTTTAGATCCAGGACATCCCTTTGGATAGGAGTCTTATCCTTCTGCAAGAGATACTGTCAGCAGATCTATAAGTCAACGTATTGATGAGACATTTCAAAAGTTCAATTTGAAAATAATGTTTACAAATTTTCAAATGAAAGAAAACATTAAGCCTTACTTATGTAGGAAAACATATGGACAAGAAAGCGAAGGAAAGCATAATCACTGATAAAAGCTTTGGCAGTAATTTTCATGAAAAAAGCGAAAGAAAAAAAAAGAGTTTTATAGAAACATTCTACAAGAAGCAATTCTATTTCCGCCTTAAGCCGTGATAGAAATTTGAGTCGATTTTATTTTTGAAATGCAATGAACATTTTCAATGCATTTTATTTAAGGAAAAATAGAACAATATAAAGGGAAAGTGATTTGTTGGATTCATATTTTAGCTACAGCTTTCTCTGCACACGTATATATATATATATATATATATATATATATATATATATATATATATATATCATGAATGGATATTGGAGACATTTATTCGTCTTTTAAAAATAAAATTTCAGAATTGTCTTGAATTGCTTTCCAATATCAGTTTTTCATCCATTCATTAAAAACTGTATTAAAACTTTCAATACACAAAAGCAACACACACATACACAAGCATACAAAAACATACACATACGCACATACAAATACAAACAAACACACACATTATATATATATATATATATATATATATATATATATATATACGATTAGGATTATGGGTTTAATAGTACAAGTAATATTTTCTGCAAAGTGGTTCCGGCATTAAATAACTCACCGAGACTGAGATGCCATCAAAAAGTGAAAAACAGATATTAGGATTAAAATTCAACGCTAGTTTGGTTTGGTTTGGTTTAGTTTGGTTTGGTTTAGTTTGGTTTGGTTAAATGGCACATCAACCATTTCAGGTTATTTAATGCCAAATCCATTTTATACATACAAACAGTTCTATTTCAAACAATTAAGTTTAGCATAATTATCGTTTTTTTATTTACACACAGTTAAATATCAAAAGATTTCTTCTTCAAACAATTCAGTTTACACATAATTACGTAATTACCCATTTTAGTTCTATTTGACCCATAGATAAGACCCTATCCGGTGCTAACACTCCTGACCAGAGTGGACGTGGGAGAAATGGCAATAACACGTTCCCCAAAACTCCACCATTACTGAAGCCTCGCCATCATATTGTTTAGTGTCATATCCAGGACACCTGTTGGGGGAGTCTTATCCTTCTGCCAAGATTCAGTTGGTGCATTCTACAGCGCTAACCGACTTAAAAGAGTTTTTAATCAACGCTCAGAAACAAAGAGCAATATCCTAATATATTTCTACTATAAAATGTGAGCACGTGATTTAGAGTCTCACGTGGTCTATCCACGGGTGAGCAATTATACAACACGTTTGGGCTTTCTCTCAAGGGAAAAAAAAACAAGCACTCTTTTTTTTGTTTATTTAAAAATAGAGTACAAATAAAAGAAAGGAGACGTTGTTGAATTGAAAAAAATCAAACGTATAGTGTTTTAGCACTTCTAAGGTTCGATGTTTTGAGTGTGGGTGCGAGCAATTTTGAACAAGTCCTGGAGGTAACACTCCACAAAACAGTAGCTGTACGGCCACCTACCTCCCATCACGAAAACTATCAAAGTTAGATGAACCAGACATGCAGGACACTGCTGGAGAAGCAGGGACAAGCTCATAAGTGATGTTCTCCTATGGACCCCAGACTTGGCCGAGCTAAATCAGGGCGACCAGCTCAAACCTACATACACCAGCTCTGTGAGTATACGGTATATAGCCCAGAGGACCTGCCAGAAACGATGAACGATAGGTAGGAGTGGTTAGAGAGGGTCAGGGATATCCGTGCTGGTGGTACGACATGATGATGATGATGATGATGATGATGAAGGATCGATGATGTGAAACTTGAGTCATGAGTTAAATCCTGTTATATTATTTCATTTCATACTATATATTTATGTGTGTGTATGTGTGTATATGTGTCTGCACACGCACGTGCGTGTGTGTGTGTGTGTGTGGATATTATGATTGGATACGTCAAGCGGCCAGACCTTTTAAAGAATTATTCATTGAACCAGTAGTGAGGTGTTTCAAGTTCTTCTGTTGACAAGTAACATTGTGTAAATAAAGACGTTAATATTTAAAAGGAATTTGAACACTCAGAATAAAAAATGTATATAAAACAAATCCAACAGCATAGTAACCAAAGAAAAAAATTGCATAAATATCTTGAATGTGTGTACTTATTTTTGGACTGTTAATTATTCACATTTTTTAGTTTGAGCAAGCTTAGTCTATATATTCACTTTGCGTGACTAACACCAAATACAGTGGAGACAGGTAGGCAGGTAATGACGACTGTATTACTCTATACACTTTAGGTTTTCTCAAAAGGGATTCATCTAAAGATGAGCTAAAAAAATTAGGTGAAATTGGTTACATTGTTTTTCACGCCCCCTTGCGATATTTCGTGTATTTGTCAACCTGTAAAATAGTCTTGATGTGTACACTTTTAAAGTAATAGGAGAATAGGTACTGTGTGCAGACTCTTGCAGATGCTTAAAAAGTGGTTGGAAATCCGTACTTGCATTGGTGAAATCGAAACAAAATGGCTGCGAAGTGGAAAAAATCTCCGTGAATAGGAAACTAATTATCTATTGGGTCGACTTTTTTTCTTTTGTATCGTCTCTTAAAGGCAAAAAAAAAAAAAAGAAAATAAAAAACACAAAAGGGAAGAAGGACTGATTCGAATCGTTCAATTATTGTAGGTAGACATGAGTTTGTTTGCACACAGGCGCACACATACACATATACACACATGAATATATATATATATAAATAAGATAAGATAACGATATACATGCAAATGAGAAACGTTCGAAAAATGTCTTCGTCGATACTACAGCGAAGCAGAAAAATATCAAATTATGAACATTAGAAGTCCCTTAATTTAAGTTTTGAATCTCAGATATTTCCAAACTATCTATATAAATAAAAATGTAAAATGTTTGTTACTAACCGATAATCTCGAGTTTTATACCACTAATTTGTTTAGAATTTTCAGAGAGTATTTTAATCAAATTCAGGAGTGTTTTTATATACTTACTTTTCCAAAAATATTACAATAATTTAAAAAAATATTTTTAACAAGTCGTTTTTCTCCGACAAAAGCCGAACCCGAAAACGTAACTTCCGTTTCAAAGAATTTTACACGTGACTTAATTTTTCTGCTGAGTCACTTAATTTTTTGGTTTGAATTAAACCGAGACACTCAACTTTAAACCATATTTCGTTGGTTCAGCAGTAACGAATTGTTTACTAAATATCTTATTTTCTTTTTTCGACATGACTTTTTTTTTTGTCTTAAACTTCAACGAAAGACATTTCTTAATAAGTTTTCTTTCGTTAATAAACTTTAAACCATATTTCGTTGGTTCAGTAGTAAGTAAATTTCTTTTTATTCTAAAAACTTATTCTTAAATTTTACACGGAAACTGGAACTACCAAGAATATTGAGGATCCACAAGTATTGGAAAATTAAACATATTAGAAACATGCATTTTCTTTTTTTTACCATTTAAACAAACTGAGCTTCAGCAACGCGTGGCCGAGTACAGCGAGTATATATATATATATATATAGAGAGAGAGAGAGAGTTTTTTCAGTAGGGTAGAAAAAATATGGAATTAGGTTGTAAATGACGCATAGAAAATTTATCAAAATGTCTACACTTTGATATGAATTTGCTTTTTATGTTATATATATATATATATATATATATATATATATATATATATATATATATATATATATATATATATCTGTATGTGTGTGTGTGTGTGGGTGTGTGTTCATTCTCACTGGGTTTCCAAACTTCTGATCTTATACAACAAGTAAGGTAAGCCTGGTAAATAACTATATATATATATATATATATGGAGAGAGATGTATATGTATCTCAATACAGCCGTGCTGATTATGATTTTGACTATAAGGCACTTTGTTTCTAATCTCTTGAAATTGATAAATAAAAACACGAACATTGTGCAAGCAGTACCTCATCTTATTATAATCAACAGAATCGTCTATTTCATCATTCTTTGTGGTCTGAAGTCTACGTCTCTGGAAATAAAATGTTAATACATTTAACTAGTTAAAAAAAAAGTAAATACGTTCTTTCTTAATCGATCCAAGAGTTTTAAATATGAAATCACATTGATAATTAGAGGAGTTACCAAATTATTAATTTAATTTGGATACCCACATCTCAAAATGCTTTGTGGTTCCTGCAATCTTAGTTGATAAAATACAGGTTTTTTGATAGCTTTTTTTAAAATCAATTTCATGAGTTTTATCTCCTTAGAAACTATTAGTCAAAAGTATTTGAACAAACATGAAATCTACTTGTTTCTTTTTAAGGTTAATTTCTCTTTTAATTTTCACCATGAAACGATGATACTAGTCCTGTACGTCTTGGAACCATAAATCACTTGTTCAGGGATTATTGGATCAACTAAATTAGGAGGACTGATATTGGAAGACCAAGAACCTTCGACAGACCCAGTCGTAGAACGTCATGGTAGGCCCTCGAAACTGTATCCGCACAGAATTGACAGGATTTCCCCAGGCGTAAAAACTAATTCGGGCAGGATATGACACAAGGTCAATTTTTAAGCAGAGTTTAACAGGTTTCAATTCAGAGTTTTTCCTTCTCCTAGACTAGTTGCCTCACCAAGGCTGAAGAACCCCGTCTGTCCTACTATTTACCCATAGCTGGAGTGAGAATAATTGGATTCATACCTTTCCCAAGGGTATTAGTGCTACGTGAAATGCAATCATTCTCGTCCAAGATTTGAAGTCGTGTTACCGGGTCCATTTCCTACGACGATAACCATTACACCACGGGCACTTCCATACAATTAAATAATAGAACCCAAACTAAACTCCACTGTTCCAACAGTGTATTCTTGTCTTGTTTGTCTTATCTAGATGGTTTGAATGATCCAACCATTTTTCTATTCAGCAGTAAATGAACTAATAACAGATAAGACAGAAAAAAAAAACTTTCTTATCAACTGAATATTCTGCCCTCATTTAATATACCATAAATCTAAATTAAATCATAAATACAAACACACACATACATAAGCGCACACACACGCACACACATGCAAGCGCATATATATATATATATATATAGAACACACACACGCACACACACACACACAACAATGAGCACACACAAACACACGCACACACACATAAACTTGCACGCGCGTATATATATATATATATATACAGAACACATACACACGCATACATATATATACTGGTGAGTTATGCATGCTTATGCGTGTGTAATAGACGCACTCACACTCACACACATGATCACGCATCGTACACACACTAGCGCGCAAACACAAACACGCGCACGCGTATATATATATATATATATATATATTGTCATCCACAGACAGACTAAGGGAATTTTAAGGTATTTATTTTTAGCAACAGCCTTTGTTTAAATTTTTTATACCCTATCGGCTACCAGAGTGCTCAATTCTTACGAAGAGCTTTGCATTACGCTAGGGGCGGCCGACAATTCCTTCGCCAAAGTGCTCAACCCCTGTGGGGGGGCGTATATATTGTCATCCACAGACAGACTGTTTCGTTCTATCAGAACTCTTTAGTGTGGCTAGACCCGCAGGATCGAAACCCGTCGAACTTTACGATAGACTAAGGTTTCAGACCACACGGCTACAAGCGGACTACGTTGGCTAAGGGAATTTTAAGGTATTTATTTTTAGCAACAGCAGCAGCAGCCTTTATATATTCAGCTGTGTGCGCGCTCATATGTGTGTGATAGACACACGAACACACACACACGCACACACACGCGCATATACACTATTGTGTGTTTGTGTGCTCATGTGTGCTCATGTGTGCTTGATAGACGCACAAACACACAAACCCATACTCAGGCGCACACACACACATATATATATAGATATACATAGGTGTGTGTATGTGCTCATGTGTGTGCGATAAACACACAAATACATACAGACACGTATATATATACAAGTATGTATGTGTATGATCATATGTGTGTGTTAGGCACACGCACACACACACACACACACATATTTACAGGTGTGTGTGTGTGTGCTCATGTGTGCATGATAGACGCACGAACACACAAACACACACAAACACACGCACACGCACATACAGACATATATACAGTTATGTGTGTGTCGTTACGTGTGTGCAATAAACACGCAAACACACACACATACACACACACGCACGCGCACACACACACACACACGTATATATATATATATATATATATATACAAGTACGTGTATGTCTGTTTATTCATGTGTGTGATCATTTGTGTCATAGAGTCGCGAACACATGCAAACACAGACATATCTATATATTTTTACTGGTGTGTACTCGTGTATGTCCTCATATGTGTGTCATAGACCCACAAACACATGTACACACACATATATGTGTGTTCGTGAGTTTATCAACGTACATGCATTTTTATTTGTCTTAAGAAATATTTGTCTAAAATTATTTCGTATTTACCCGACTCCTCTATCACGAACAGTATGCGATAGAAACTACATTTCTAAGCTGAGAACACACGATTTGAATTCATATTCATTTTTCTCTATGGCCGCTGGCCCAAGCAAGGCTAAATAACCCAATTTTCCATCACTAATAACTTATGAGATAAGAGATAAATTCATGCCCTTTTCAAGGTTTTTAACGCGAGGTGAAATGCAATCAATTTCGTCGAGGATTTGAACTCGAATCCCTTTTTCCATTTCTTAAGACGTTAGCTGTGCATCTATTCAATACAAAATTACTTATTCAATAACAGTTATCTTGTCGAGGCCCTACGTCATATGTAAGAGTCATGCGGTGAGATTCTAAATCATTATTATTCATCAACGAGAGAAGATTGATATCTATCACTTCAGGTCTAAGTGACCTTGTCAGCCTAAATTATTATCTTATATTCATGTGAGCACAAATGATTTTTAAGCATTTTTTTTACGAACGACTGAATCACCTTTGTCTATGATCTGCACCCAATAGGCAAAATGACAACAGAAGGCTGATGCATCTGGAATTCTTTCGATTCTTTTGATCCAATGGCAGAACAGCCGACAAAGAGATCACAAGACTCACAAGAATTTCTTTGACGTTAAAATATTTTCATCGGTTTTCTTCTTTTAGACAATGTCTTCGTTTTGTCTATTATGGCTACTCAAATACAACAAAAAGAAAAAGAAAACACGTCGTGTTTCTTATTCGAGGCTGATTTTATTTCATAAATGATATATCACTGTGCATACATACATGGATTGAAATATATATAAAGTAAAAAAGTAAAGTTAGCGACGGAAGACGAGGGCAAACCAAAGCCCGCCTTTTCAATAGCTACCATACAGATGCGTATGGAAGGTCGCCATTCCTTTCCTTGGATTGCAACATTTTACCATTGATACGTACCTTTATAACTGTGAGTGTTAAGCAAAGAGGTATAAAGTACCAGTTTATGAGTCTTTGGTATGACATGGGATTGAACCCAGTTCTCCCAGGCCATTGGTGAACACTCAACCGACTCGGATAATGAACCGGTTCTTATATATATATGTATATATATATAAGAACCGGTTCATTGGCCGAGTCGGTTGAGTATTCACGCATGAGTGCGATATTATGTTCCTATACCAAATCAAGCATAAATAATTATATATATATATATATATAATTATTTATGCTTGGTTTGGTATAGGAACATAATATCGCGCTCATGCGTACTCATATTCAACACACACACCCACTCAAACACACCGGCAATTACGAACACACACACACACACACACACACATGCATGTATATCATCATCATCATCATTACCCCCTTCAAGCCGTACTGTCATCACGGAGTCTCTCTCCCCATCCATCCCAACAATCTATTGCTCCTGTCAGATTTCCTAAGTTGCATCCCTTGCCCATACAGAGTTGACGTAAGTAAATCTTTTCTGGTTGGTCAGCAATGATTGAAATTTGCTGGGTAAAAAATTCCCAAAGGAGTAAAATAAACGGCCCGATCAACGAGAATGTAGAGGTATCAGTATATTTCGGTTTTAAAACAAAATTAAAAAAAAAAGGCCTGATCTTCAGATGAGCCTTTAGAAAAGTAGCCTGCTGAAATACATTTTTGGAATATTTGATGCAAAATCCGTAATTCTAGAAGAACGGTAGTGGTACCATTTAACCCACAACTGCACGGATAAAAGCGCTCATACCTCTCCTAAGCGTATTTTTCTGAGAGTGAACGTTATAGCATGACTGGAGTTTAAACTGGCTTACTACGGTTCCGCAGACCAGCGCGTTAACCATTACACAACACGGACACTCGATTAAATTTATGAGAGCAAAATGATGGTGTGATTATATATATATAAATATATATATATATATATATGATAGGGTCCTATCTATGGACCAAATAGAAGTAAACAGTGAACTTATGCTATAGTGAATTGTTTGAAAACGAATTATGTTGACATTTAACTGTTTGTATACAAAAATTATACTAAACTGAATTGTTTGAAATTTAATTCGGCGTTAAATGACCCGCAAAATGTTGATACACCGTAAAACAAAACAACCAACCAACCAACCAACCGTTGGTTTGCTCTGTCCCCACAAGATGTACCGATATTGATGAAGATCAAACACCAAAATCCACATCATGGTTTTTGGGGTTGTCACTAACGATGGTGATGTTATGCTTTTATTTGTCTTCACACTTGGCCTCAGACTCAACACAAAGGCCTACATCAAGAACCTGGAAGAAGTTTCACTTCCATTGATGTAGAGGGTGGCTACTGGAATACCTGTCGTCTTGAAACAGGACGTTGTATCATAGGATACATACAGGAGGACCCTGCGTTGACTGACGGAACATTTCTGCAACTTCATCACCCCTAAAATCAGGCCACTTAACTCCCTAGATCTCAACCCTCTTGATTATTATGTTGGATGCAGATGAGCGTGAGACAAACAAAACTCTGTCTAAACACCAAATATGAACTAAAGGTGAGGTTAACTGTAGTGTTTATCATTTAAAACATGGTTACCGTTGGAAAGGGTTTCAAGAGATTCCAAAGTCGTCTTGATGCCGTGATTGAAGCTATTATTGATTTTTTTTGATAAATTTAATTTATAGTATTTCAAGATAATTTCATATAATTTTGCCAAATAAACCTAATAAAGTCAATGTTATTTTCATTTTGACGACAATATACCTATCGCATCAATGCATGCCCGGTACCGCTGGAGAATAAAAGACGAACTCTGAAATGATATTCTCGAATAGATTCCAACACATGGACACACCAGTGTGGACCGACTAACAAAAACTTACATTCCTTAGTTCTGTGCGCATCCTGGATGCCGTCTAGTGGACTTGTCAAGAGGGATGATCACCTGGAACATATGGAGAGACAGAGACAGAGACAGACAGAGACTGAGAGAGAGAGAGAATCCTTGCTGTCAGAATATCTTGATGATGATTGTGTGACAAAAATACTTCCTGTATTCGGACTGTAAGCTGTTGGGAGCAGGTAAATTTTAACAAATGAGAAGGAATCCTCGCAGTGTAATGGCTAATGTACTGAATTAGAGAATTCAAACTCCAGTCACGCAATAATATTCATTTTCAGACTGATATCATCGGGAAAAGTATCACTTTATCCCCCAGCAATGAGTCAAATATTCCCACTACTGTTCTACAAGAATGGCTCCGGCATTAAATATCCAGCGAAGGTTGATATGCCATAAAAACAAAGAAGCCTTCGGCATATGGCAACAGTAGCTCCATCTGTCTCTAATATCTCATTTATTTTTATCGGAAACAATCAGTTGTGATCATAACTTAAACTGATCATATTTGTAAAAGTTGAAAAAAATGCTACGGTAAGTGATATGAAAAAGATTACTTCACTGGTGTTTAAATAAAGACCAACAATTTTTTTTCGTTTAATGAACCTGTGCATCAAGAATTTTCAACCCAAAACATAATAACATGAAATGAGCGCGAAAATATCTGTGTTAAACATTCATCAGTCACCAACAGCAAACGCACTGTATGCACAGGTCCAGCCTATGATCATAACTTATCGTATCTGATAAAAAAGTTATGACATTAGCACGATGGACCAAATATTACCATTTGCCATATATACATATATATATATATGTGTGTGTGTGTGTGTGTGTGTGAGAGAGAGAGAGAGAGAAAGAGAGAAAGACAGGAAATAAATTGGACTGTATGAAAATGTTCAGAGATGAAAAATACAATGTCTTCAGAGAATGATTTTATTTACATGCAAAACACAGTATATATATATATATATATATATATAGAGAGAGAGAGAGAGAGAGAGTGAAAGTATGGGAGAGATTAGTTTGCCTTCGTTTGTTTTGGTTTTCCGGCATATCAACCTTTGTTGGTTATTTAATACCAAATTCTGTTTGTACATATATATTAAATATATGATTTGTAAACATTTTGTTCACACACACAGTTAAAAGATCAAACAGTTCTATATCTAACAATTCAATTAGCATAAGTCAACAAAGTTAAATGGTTCTATCACTAACTATTCAATTAAACATCAATCATTTGTTTTACACAGAGGTAAAAGTTCAAACGGGTCTTTTCCAAACAATTCAATTGACCAATGTCAAACAGGTGCTACCACTCCGGGCTATAGTGGACCTTAAAACGATGGCAATAAAGGGGTACTCCGCGTTCTCCAAATCTGGAGCCTCACCATCCGATTGTTTAGTGTCATATCGAAGACACACTTTGGGGTGCAGAGATGCAGTCGATGTATTCTATGGCTCCGGCCGACGGGTTGAGAGAGAGAGAGAGAGGGGGGAGGGAGGAAGGGAAGGAGGGATAGACCAAGATTGACTGAGATGCACACATAGAGTGAAGAAAAGAGAAATTGGGATTGGCAGAAAGTTAGAAATAGGGAAATATCACTAACTGGGAGAGATAGACAGCCATAAGGAAAAGGCCTAGGACATAGATATGTAGTAGAGAATCAATAGAACATTTCCAATGATAGGCGTCGAGATCGAATCATGAAAGGCGAAGTTTTGTAACGCTTCCATTTACTTTTCTGGAATCAATAAATCGAACGATCAACATTTTTCTGCCTCGAACAACAAAAAGGTCAAAAGAACGTTCGTAAATCTTGTTCGGCGGAATTGATTCTACCAGAAATTCGACTCAAAAGTCATCAGTGGCATTCATGGAGGAAATAAAAGGGCATAAAGTATTAACTGAGAAAACATGATCAAGGAACGTATTTCATGTAGGATATAAATACGTAAGAGTTACAGATGCTTGTTGTTCAAGGTAGAGAACATTATACCTGAGGTTATGAAGCTCATTGGCTGCCAGCTGTGTGGAAATTGTAACCTCAAGCAGAATATAAGGAATCGTTAGATTTAACCAATGGTAATTCTTTCTTTCTTTTTCTTCTTTTTCTCCATTTTCTCTCTTTCCTGTTCTTTTTTCTTTTTTGTTTTTCTTTTCTTATTTTTTCTTTATTCCTTTCTTTCTTCTTTCTTATTTTCTTCTCTTTCCTTTTCTTTTTTGTCTTTTTCCCTTTTTGTCTTTCTTTTCTTATTTTTTTCTGTATTCCTTTCTCTTTCTTCTTTCTTATTTTCTTCTCTTTCCTTTTCTCTTTTCTTTTTTGTCTCTTTCCATTTTTGTCTTTCTTTTCTTATTTTTTTATTTCTTCCTCTTTATTCTTTCTTATTTTCTTCATTCTTCTCTTTCTTTTTCTTTTTTCCTTTTTTTGCCTTTTTCCTTTTTTGTTTTTCTTTTCTTATTTTTTCTGTATTCCTTTTTCTTTCTTCTTTCTTATTTTCTTCTCTTTCCTTTTCTCTTTTCTTTTTTGTCTTTTTCCTTTTAGTCTTTCTTTTCTTTCTTTTTCGTTTTTCTTTGTTTTTTCTTTTCTTTTTTCTTTTATTTTTTGTTTCTTTTGTTTCTTTTTCTTTTTTCTTTTCTCTTCCCTTTTCCTTTTTTTATTTTTCTTCTCTCTTTTTCTTTTTTGTCATTTGGTCTTTCTTTTTTTTCTTTTTTTCATTTTCCTTTTTTTTTACTCTTTCTCTTTTCTTTCTTCGTTTTCCTCAGTTTTGCTTTTTTCTTTGTTTTTTCTTTTTTACTTTTTCTTCTTTTTTTGCTTCTTTTTTATTTTTCTCTTCCCTTTTTTACTTCCTCTTCTTTCTTTTCCTTTTTTGTTTTTTTCTTTCTTTTTTGTTTTTTTTTCATTTTCACTTCCTCTTTCATTTTTTCTTTCTTTTTTTTCTTGGTTTTTCTTTTTTCTTTGTTTTAATCTTTTTTCTTTTTCTTTTTTTTACAGTTTTTTTTTCTCGTGTGCAGTTTTCAATTTCCTAATGCCGAAACACAACAATCCTAAAAATTTTTTAAAATAACAATATTCTTCTCCTTCTTCTTCATTATTGACGTCATTTGTCTTTTTTTATCATTATCTTTCTCTTCTTTACATGATTTGATTTTATCTTTCTCTTCTTTATTGCCCTACATATTATTTTTCATTTCTCGACCTCATTGTTATATTTTTCATTGTTTTGTCTTCGCCTTATTCATTTATTTCTTTTTCATATTTCTTTCTATTCGTCTTTGTTACCGTTTCAGTTATCTTTTTCTTCTTCTCCTTATTCTCATTAACGGTTTTCGGACTATTGTCTTCATCTTTTTTTTTTTTTGTTATTTCCACAACGTTTCGGCCGATATGTCCTTCGGCCTTCTTCGGGTGTTTGCCGTACTCGGGAACCTACACGGAACTTCGAACTACGCCCTTTATTGAATCCACGGGTACAAGTATTAAGAATTCCTTTATTGTTACTCACCTGCAGTCAGGATTGAACCTATATCCTCCAGATGATTGTCTCCTTAGAAGCATTGGCCTATAACCGTTACGCTATGTGTCCAGCTGGACAGATTAGAGTGAATTTTTGGGATTTATTATTACCCAGTCAGTCCTCTCGCGTCTTATACTCTTTTAGCGCTAATTTACTGCATTCTCTTATTATACGATTGATAATTTCGTCTCTGTCATGACACATCAGACAGTTGATATTTTATTGGGTCTATCTATTTTTGCTTTAACGTTTTTTGTCCTTATGGCATTGTTTTGTGTAACTGTTATAAAAGGTTCAATTACTCTCCTCAGGCTTCTCTCTCTTTGCCATGTTCAAGTCTTGTTTGAACGCAGAAAGATGCCTTTATCCGCAGTGTATATCATTAAAACTTTGACCAAGAAAGCAAAAAGACAAAGAAAAATTACTTCATTTTCCAAAACCAAATTTAAAACCTAATTAAAATTAAAAATAAAATTGAAATCTAAATTAAGATTACAATCCCTATTCAATGGCTGAGAAAATTGTAATGAAATGAATCAGGGAAAAAAATGTTTAAAAGCAATCCTATATATAATTTTATATTGAAATCAATCAAAATGAAATAAAGTAAAAATAAGGCGCATCTTTTTATATGCATTCTTATTTAGTTTCATCTTTCTTTTTTATTAAATGTAATTTTCTGTTGCATTAAAACTTAAATACTTGGCAGGTATAAATATCTATAAATACTTAGTTATTGATATATAATATCAATATAATATAATATCATTAATGACATCTATTTTTTAAATTTTAGATGTATAAACAATAGTTTTTAAGAAATATAATTAAAAAAAAATTAGATATTGTGATTTTTTTACATTTGGTTGGTTGTATTTTATAGCATATCAACCCTTATAAGTTATCTAATGCCAAAAACGTGTTTATAAATATATATTAAATATCCGTACAATTGCTTTTCTTCCTATTTTTGTTTTCAAGTTATTTTAATTTGGTTGATCCTTGTTGTGTTTGTGTTGGTTCTGATCGCTGTAATTAGTCTTTCTTTGCTCTTTTTTTTTAATTTTTCGTGTCGTTTTATCGATGTATCGACTCTATATTAAACGCTGACGATTCCTCTTCTCCCTTTTTTCTATGATATATATAGCCTGTCAATGTCATCTCTGAAATTTTGCATCGTCATGAATAATTTGTTTTCATTTAGTTTATTATTATTATTTTCTCCTTTAGAGTTTTTTAAATCAGTGTTAGCTGATGGTTTTTCACTGGAGTTTGAGTAACAGCTAGTCGCCTCAAGTCTCCAGGACTCGTCTCAGGATCCTGGCCGTTCTTAGCAATGCTGTCATTATGATAGTCTCTATCCGTCCGCCAACTTCCAAGTACTCCAGGTCTTTTAATAATCCTTTAGTTATTGTGCCAAAAGCACCAATCACAATTGGCACAATCGTCACTTTTATGTTCCACAGCTTTTTCAGTTCTCTAGCAAGGTCGAGGTACTTATCCTTCTTTTCCCATTCCTTCAGATATTATTATTATTTACTCCTCTAGAGTTTTCTCATCAGTATTAGCTGATAGTTTTTCACTGGAGTTTGAGTGACAGCAAATCTCCTCAAGTCTCCAGGACTCGTCTCAGTATTCTGGCCGTCCTCAGCAATGCTGTCGTTTGGATAGTCTCTACCCGTCCGCCAACTTCCAAGTCCTCCAGGCCCTTTAATAATCCTTTAGTTACTGTGCCTAACGCACCAATCACAATTGGCACAATTGTTACTTTCATGTTCCACAGTTTTTTTTTAATTCTTTAACAAGGTCGAGGTACTTATCCTTCTTTTCACTTTCCTTCAGCTTTATTCTGTGGTCCGCCGGGACAGCAAAGTCAACAATTTTGCAGATTCTCTTTCTTTTGTTGATTATTATTATTATTATTATTATTATTATTATTGCTCAATCATTTCATTCTCTTTATTGTCTTTCGTCTTCCTCATCTCCTTCTTACCCAGTCAGCTGGGGCGGTAGAATACACTGACTGAACCTCTGCAGAGGGGTAAGACCGTCTCAACAAGTGACCTGTATATGACACTAAACAATCTGATGGTGAGGTTCCAGTAATACTGGAGCTTTGGTGAATGCAGAGTACGCCGTCATTGCCAACGCTCCCAGGTCCACTCTGACCCGCAATGGTAGCTCCTGATAGGGTTCTATCTACGGGTCAAATAGAACGGCGTACTTATGCTTAACTGAACTGCATGAAATGGAACTATTTGTGTATGGTCAACTGAATTGTTTGAAATAGAACTGTTTTGACAAAAAACTATACTCATACTAAACTGAGTTGTTAGAAATAGAAGTCTTTGACTAAACTGAATAGCTTGAAACAGAAACATTTTTGACAATTAAACTGTGTACTCATGCTTGGCAGAATGGTTTGAAATAGAACTGTTTATTAATATAAAAACGGATTTGGAATCAAATAGCCTAGAAAGATTGATATACCATAAAACTCAAACAAACCAAACCAATTATTTCCTCTTCCTCATTCCCTTTTTTCTCTTTTTCGTATTCTTTGTTTCTTCCCCCACTTTTCTTTGTTGATTTCTTTTTTTCCGGCGTATTTTCTCTTTCATTCTCTATTTTCTTATGATTTTCTTCTCTTTTGGCGAAAGAGAGTCAGGGATATCCATGCTAGCGGCACGACAAGATGATGATGATGATGATTATGTAGCTCTCTCTCTCTCTCCCCCCTTTTTTTTCTTTTTTACTTCTTCTCCTCCCCTTCTCACTCTTTCAATTTTTCTCACTCTCACACCTAAAAATCTCTGTACCACCTGTACATTCTTTGTATAATGACAACCCCCGCCCTCTTTCTATAAGTAAAAATCGCCACTTTTTCCTCTCTATAAAATGCCGCATTCACATAAAGAAACATTGAACAATAAGCAGGTTTAAATATTATTTCTAGAAATAAATAAAGTATATAATATCAGAATACAGTCGTAAGAAAGGGTTTTCAACAGCATGACTGTTCCATACAAGATTTGCTCCGAAAGAAAAAACTCCGGTTCCTTTTCACGGAAACTACAACGGATACAGGCATTGATGTAATACTGATGGGTAGAGCAAGTTTTCAGCTACAAAACACCATTTTCCGCCTAGTTTTTCCTCAGTAGCTACATATTTTTGAAAAAAAAAAATGTCTCCATATATGACCGGGACAAATCGCGCAGATCATCGGTGACACACTTCTTCATAGCAGTAAACGACCTTGTCGCTGTCAGAAAAATGGCACGTAGTCCATCTCTCATCGGCCTTATTGGGATAGATTGGCTTAGTAGAGTATTTTTAATTTCCTACATCAATAGTTGAGTTGAATCTGGTTTGTCATTGACAAAACTGTCGCCACTGCTGAAATACATTACCCAAATACTAAGTATTCTCATATGTTCTGTTTGATCTTAGACCGGGCAGATAGATAGATAGATAGATAGATAGATACATACATACATACATACATACATACATACATAACAATCAAAAATCATGATTATATATTAATAATTTTAAAAGAAAAAAGAAGCTATGCTAAATAAAGAAAATAAAAGGAATATCTTTTAACAAATAAACACAAATGTAGATAGATAGAAACTGATATATATATATATATATATATATATATATATATATATATATATATATATATATATATATATGAAGAGGTAGAGATAGGAAAAGAGTGAAGATAGATAGATAGATAGATAGATAGATAGATAGATAGATAGATAGATAGATAGATAGATATGAATAGACTGTGATCATTAGTAATAAAAATTAGTTTGTTGATCTATCTCTTGCCTTAGTAAATCGGCGTTTGATTTCAGGCAAAAAAAAAAAAAAACGTGGTGTTGTTCAAGACAGACAGGCACCCCGATTAAATCATAGAGATCGGATCGATGTTACTTTCATTCTGCTCTGACATTTCAACACATTGAATTTACTACTATAATTACATTATATATTCATTAAGCCGATGACTGTTTGATGTAGAGACATTGTTGAAAGGCAAATGTATTTGAGAAATTTATCGGACGTCAGTGTTAGTCTTACCCAAACTGTAATTAAATATCAGTTAGTTAAATAAAAGACGTGAAGGATATTACAAGAAATGCAATGACGTCGGTTAACATTATATCAAAAGAATAATTTTAAATGTGTTTTGACCAATGATAATCTTAGAGGAATCGGTGCGTTGAAAATTAAATTTAAGAAAACTAACATGACATTCATTGTTCATTTCACTTAGTTAAATACAAATTCAGTCTGGATACTTTTCAAATTCAACTATATATATATATATATAGTCATCCACAGACAGATCTGTTTCGTTCTATTAGAACTCATCAGTGTGGCTTGACAATTTAGCTTACCGTAGCCGAGATCGAAACCTCGTTGACTCAAACGTAGGCCAAGCCTCTAACCCTTCAGACGTAAGGAGCCATTAGCAGCGAAGTAAATTTTAAACGGTTATGAATCACAATTACTATTGTTTATATACATCCGTTCAACGGCTGCCGATACCTCAATTCATATGTATGAAGAGACTTGTAATAAACGTTAATGGCAACACGATTACTTCATTCGCCCGAGAACTCAACCCCAAGGGGACAGGGAAGTATATATATATATATATATATATATATATAATGTAATTAAAAGAAAACTCAAAACTGGTTAAATTGTCATGATAATTTTTTTTCGGCAAAGAAACATTATACTCTTCGTCTATTTAGATGACTTCACGCACTTAATTTGAGGTTGAAAACGCACTGTATGTGAGGTTTATTATATAAAACTGGATAGGAAATATATAACAATATCCATACATGGAGCACTCCCATAGATTTATATGAAATTCCTCATATATTCTATACACGAATGATACAGACCCATTGTCTTTGGACGACGACTGGGTAGGTGTATATAAGCGTTTCGCATGTCTAACCGCACTGAAGAGTTGCGATACAACGTAACAGTCTATTGGTGGATGACAATATATATATATATATATATATATATATATATATATGTAATTATTATACCAGTGTTCTTTGTTAGTAAATCATTTTGAGGGTTTGTGGCGAACCAAGTGCAATATAATATGGAAAGTGCTCAATATTTAGGATTATATAATAATAATAAATAAATATATAATAGATTTATTCATTTAATGCAATGGAATTTAAATTAAATTAAACTAAATTCCATGGCATTAAATATATAAAACTACTATATATATATATATATATATATATATATATGCGCAGGCCCTCCCCCACACACACATATATATACATATGGGAAAGACTGGAAATAAGGCGATTTTATTCGTAGAAATATTTGCCAACGTTAGACGTTTCAGCTTTTAGACCTTCAGCCGGGCGTATAAGTTATTGAATGAAACGTAAAAGATGAGAAAGTTTTCAAACATTCTATTTCTGTTCAATGGGCACTGCTTCAAATTTCTCTGATGTAAATATTCTTCAAAAAATTATTTATAAAAAGATTAAAGAATCCGTATCACATTTATCTCTATCTATATTACAACAGTATATGGATGTCACAATCTCACTTGGTAGGTTTGTGGCAGATTATAATTCGCTATAATTTGGTGAGTGCTTAATATCTGTGATAGAGCTGTTGTATAATGATAATAATAAATAAACATATATTAGTTTTTATAAATCTGTAATAGCATGGATGCTTATGTGTAACGACTGGTTTCATGCCATCTTTAAATGACAATGATCTGGCAGATGATTGTCGTAATAAGACGGCATGAAACCATTTGTCGCAGGTAAGAATCCATGCTATTAAATATATATAAAAAACTAATATATATATATATATATATATATGCTAATGTTTATATTATTCAGTTCATAACATTCCATAATCTATCTATCTATCTATCTATCTTAGGCTGTTTTGTTCCTTTCTTTCAGTGTATCTATGTATCTATCTTTCTGTCTAACTATCTTTGTCTGCGTTAAATTTCTTCTTTCGATGTCTATTTACTTTGAATAGCAGTTTATCCATCTTTCTAAATATAAACAAAGAATGAAGCCGAATTATTTGAATGAGGGATTTTAAAACCTTTCAGTACCAGCCTGACTAAATAAGGAGGCACATAGATAAAACCCGGTGTCTGTCTGATAGTTATGTATTTTTAAGTAAAATAGACTTTAAAATTTTCTGGCGTTTTTTTTAATATGTAAACATCTTGGAATCTTTAAAATTAAAATTGTGATTAGTTTCTAAATCATTTTTAAGTAAACTTTTATTAATTTCTGCACTTTTAAAATCTCTTTTGTACTCGGAAATTCGTTTATTAATTCGAGAAGAAGTTTCACCCTCATATCTTTTATTACAATCCACACACGAAATTTCATACTCACCTGCACTGGATTTGCTGTTGGTGTTGCTGTGTTAATTATTAATTAGATTCTTAATGGTTTTTGAAGTGTTAGCGACTATTTGAATTCCAATGTTGTTTCGTTTTTTTGTTATAGCTTTTTTGTGTAGTTTTTGTATTTTCTTCTATTATGCTTGTGGTTGAATTGTTGGGTAAAAAGATGATCTAAACACCGAAATGTCTTACGTTGGCAAATATTTCTGCTAATAAAATCATCTTCTGAAGACTTAGTTTTTTCTTCTCCATTCATTTTCATATATATATATATATATATATATATATATCAGTGGCGACTCTAGCCTATTTTTGCTACTCGTGACTTCCCGCTCTCTGTCAACTTCAGTTCCCAACCCGTGGTCCGTGGACCCAAAGTAAGTCATCATAGTTGCTATTGCGTGATTCTCCATTGTATAGCACAGATTGACAAACGTACCTTGCATGGTGTTTTTTGTAAACAATCAATATACTACATAATTTGTAGTCTTGTTAATACAGTAGATAAGATTTTTTTCTCCTTTCAAAAGTATAGAAGAAAAGAGAAGATGTTCATTACTTTGACGTGAAAAATATCTTTATTAGAATAAAGAAACTGATGACAATATACACACACACAGCTAGTAGTTTCAATTTCGCTTAAAATAAAGATTATTTGTTGAAAATGTATTCAAATAAACAAATTTTAGTTACAGAATGTAATATATGCAACATTCATTAAAGAAATAGAGATCTGTTAGTGAAAAAACGAATTAAAACACGCCGTTTAACCAACATTTACCATAGCGATGATGATGACGTCGGCGACGGCTATAATCTGCTACCCCCCTCTCCCTCTCTCTCTCTCTCTCTCTCTCTGTCCCTCTCCCTCTTCCCAAGACAGCTGTCAGCAGTCACAATTGTTGTATGGTCATATGCTGATTCATGTAGAAATATATATATATATGCTGGATACATACCGACGCAATGATAACAGATGCAGTGACAAAGACAGACGCACGCAGGATAAAGACGCAGGAAGGAAGACGCAGGAAGGAAGACGCAGGAAGACTTCTTTAACAAATATATTTTACCTCTCATTTTATTGCAAGGGTTCGAATGGGTTGTTCAAGGGCTGCATGTGAGAGGGAGCTAGAGACCGAACATAAACTGTAATATCTTGACCCCACTGTTATGACCGTCACGTTTTGTCTTCCTTGTTCTCCTGATGCTGGGGTCCACTCCATCGGGGTTTCCGAGTGCCCCCTCGGTCGGTTGTGGCTTTCCCTACCACATCTGGTCTCTAGCTGTCTGGAATTCTACTGGCAACTGCTTCTTGGACTCGAACTCAACTGAATTAAATAATAATTCAACGCCCACACGATCGCCCACTGGATCTTTGAAATCGAATGTTTAATCGTCATCAAGCGGAAATAACTGTCATGCATATTAAAAGCCTTAATCCGCCCACGCGATCTCTTTCGATTACTGGCCATTGGAATGTGTCACTTCCTTCCGGTGCATCACCTTGGAATAGCATTTCTTTGGGCCGTGTCGAAGGTCAAAACATAACACAATGTGCTAATATTTTTGAGCACGGTGTTTTGAGTTGCTCTTGCTATTGGCTACTGCCAAAAGCGGATTTCTCTAACATTACTATTATTATAAGGGTCTTGTGCTCGGCACGGATTGCGCGTGTTCAACATTATAGCCGATTTTATGGGATGTTCAATGAATCTGACGGTGGCCGGACAAAGACCATCCGTTCAAAACAGCATCGTTGTATTATTCCCAGATATATTTATGAACTTTTGGCTGCTTAGTTATCGCAACTTGAATAGATACGTAATTTAATTGAGATCAGACTAAGTATGTTTGCTTGAAATTAATGGATGGTTTTTAATCCATTTTGAATAACATTGACCGAGTTATTGGTCGTGCCGGGCACGAGTAGCACTAGTCCCGTCTCCGCCCCTGATATATATATAATTTAGGATTGCGTAGACTTTGCCCGATGATCACATAGTCGCGAAACTGAAAGTCACCAAGCACTACGGATTCTATGTCTACACGATCTTCATTTAGATATAGATGATCAATCGTCGGTATTGAGCAGTTTTTATTTATAGATATAACAAATTGGATAGATAGATAGATAGACAGATAGATAGATAGATAGATAGATAGATAGATTAGTTTACTATTTGTTATAATCATAAAGAAATTGATAGGGGATATATTGATTTAAGTAGATACTGGGTCAATAGCACTCGGTAATCAGTTTTCTCGCCTACATGACAATTAGACCAATGGTTAGTTGGTGGGCCCAAAAACAAACAAAAAATAATAAATAAAAGCGCATGTATATTTGGGTAGGAATGGATATTCACTGAGAATTGTGCAATCAACAAAATTTTGGCCCAGCTGAAAAATGACAAATGTACAGACAAGAATATATGTCCGATAATGAGACGCATAAAATTATCTGTTACTTTGAGATACAAATGGATCAGCCAATCAAAGCTCGAAGATCAAGCCTAGAGTTCATTATAAAAAAAAAAACTTCTCAACTAGTGGATTTTGTAGTTCCAGCAGAGCATGGAGTGAATATAGAAGAAAGCGAAAAAGCAGACAAATGCCAGGATCTTGCCTGAGAACTGAAGGAATTGTGGAATATGAAGATAACGATGATACAAGTTGCAGCTGGTGTCTTTGGAACGGTCACGAAACGCCAGGAAAAGAGACGGGGGTCGGGGGCTGGAGATCGAAGAAAGAATCAAGACTATCCAAAACACAATACTTTTATGAGGACTTAGAATACTGAGAAGAGTACTGGAAATCTTTGGAGACTTGCTGTCACCCAGACTTCAGTTAACAAAAAAAAACAACAATAAAAAAAATACTGGTTTGAAAAACTCGAAAGGAGTAAAAGAAAAATTATAATGAAATTATTGATGATTATTTTCATGGGATGTTATTCAAGACACATTTTCCAAAAGAAGTATTGGGGAGGGAGCTAGTTTAAAGAATACTGTCGCCTGTACTAGAAGAATGAACAAAAATATAAATGACAGAATAATCTCGTTCTTTTACGCGTTAAACAATGAATGCACTGAGAGGATTTAAAAAATTTCAGAGCGACAAGGCCTGTCTCTTCTGCCAGTTACACCAGTTCGTTTTTTGCGGTTGCAAAAAAAAAAACAAAAAAAACAAAAACAAAGAAAACTGCGAAAGCATAAAAAACATGAGAGGTTAAAAAACAAAATTTATTTCCACAAAAAAAATTAAGAAAACATACAAACTTGCATCCAATTAATGTATATCTTTGTTTATTTATTTATTTATTTATTTATATATTTTATTCATTTATTTTTTAAAGAAGAATTAAAAAAATATTTCATGAATATTTATATTCTTTTCCTTTCCACCGGAGACGTTATTTTTGCTATGCAGATATTTTTTTTTTTTGTTTTGTTTTGTTTTTAGGACAGGAAAAGTATTTACCTCAGAGAAACACAGAGATTTTGATTGGGTGGGCCAAAGACTTCGATCGGTCACAAGGAAAAAAGAATTTTTTCGACATAAATAACGTATATACGGTTTAGTTCCATTATCCTGTGGTATAAATATGCACATTGAAATGCATAGGAAATGTCTGCAATGAATGGATACATACTGATTGGGGTTAATATATATATATATATGTATATATATGTGTGTGTGTATATATATATATATATATATATATATATATATATATATATAGATAGATAGATAGATAGATAGATAGATAGATAGATAGATAGATATTAAACAGGTTGAGCTAGATATTTAAAACAATGTGATATATATATATATATATATATATATATATATATATATATATATATATATATAAATATATATAAGGGAACAGACAGACAGACGGCTGGGGCTGTAGAATACACTGACTGCACCTCTGCAAAGGGGTAAAAAAAACCTAATGAGTGTCCTGAATATGACACTAAACAATCTAATGGTGAGGTTCCAGTAATGCTGGGACTTTGGGGAATACGGAGCACCCCTTCATTGCCAGTGCTCCCAGGCCCTATCTATGGGTTAAATAGAACTAACGGCATACTTATGCTAAACTGAACTATTTGACTAAACTGAATAGCTTGAAATAGAAATTTTTTGACAATTAAACAGTACTTAAATTTAAACTGTGAGCGTATGCTAAACTGAATTATTTGAAATAGAACTGTTTTTGACATTGAAACTGTATTTACACTAAATTGAATTGTTTAACATAGAACTGTTTTGACATTTAACTGTGTGTAAACAAAATATGTACTCATATTAAACTGAATTGGCTAAATTAGAACTGCTTGACTAAACTGAATAGCTTGAAATAGAAATGTTTTTGACAATTAAACTCTCTACACATGCTAAACTGAATTGTTTGAAATAGAACTGATTATTTACATAAAAATGGATTTGGCTTTAAATAACCTACAAAGTTTGATATGCAATAAAACCTAATCAACCAACCAGACAGACGGACCAAGAAATAGATAGGTTCATAGGTTGATAGATATATAGATAGATAATGACCAAACTGAGACAAAGGTTATATATTCCCAATTTTGAAACAAAAATGTAAAAAGAATAAAGAAAAAAAATAAAGATATGTATAAAACATAGATAGATAGATAGATAGTAAGCAGGCTGTGATAGATTGATAGGTAAGAAAAAGATAACGACCAATCTAATACAAAGTTTATATATTCACAATTTTGAAACAAAAAAGTAAATGAGAATAAAAGAAAAAAATAAGCATAAACATAAACATAAACATAGCTAGCTAGCTAGATAGATAGATAGATAGAATGAGAGAGACAGAGAAAGAAAGAGAGAGAGAGAGAGAGAGAGAGAGAGAGAGAGAAAGAAGACAGATGGACTGATAGACAGACTGGGAAGTAAAAATGAAGAGGCAATGAAGGAAGAATTCTACCAAGGCCGAAATAAATTATATCCTGGAAAAGTCAAAATCTGGTTATTAGGGTGAATGAGAGAAATCTATCCAGTCATGTTGTAACAATTTATGCCTGGTCACCCCAAGAAAAATGCTTTGTACTTTTATCCTAATAGAATATTGCAGATTGATTCATCGATTTCTACTGCCTTCAATTCGTCTAATTAGAAACTTCAAATGTACGAATCAATCGTTTGGTACCGCAACGGCTATGGAAATGGAATTAACATATCGAGATCGATTTCTCAGTCGAGGTTGCTTATATTCTCTTCCAACTAATGACTTTAAGGAAGGTTTGAACCCACTGACCCGTAATCTGTCCCATGGCTAGCTATCTTGTTCGAGAACTCTCGTCACTGGTATGCTACGATGGTTGACGAAGAAAAGTGTAGGTGGGCAAACCAATCTCTTAAAATAATCTTACTTGCCCAGACAGTATTACTGTTACATTTATTGTTAACCTTGTCTGAGATCAGTCATTTACTGCTAACAGCTCATCTCACCCCTGCGAAAATAAACATGCACGCCAATATAATAGTTGTTACAATACAGTTGAAAGCATTCATTTCTGATGGAGTTAAAACTAAACGCTCCAAATGCCATCTAACAAAAAATACCAAACAATATTACAGCTAAGTCAAAAGTAAAGGAAAAATGATGTTGTATTAGTATTAAGTTGATATTTTTCTTTCACAGTCGGTTTTATTGAGTTTTACTTCTTTGTTTTTTTTTGGGTTTTTTTGGTGGGTGTGTGGGGTAAGTGGGTTGAGTTTGTTTTTTGGGGAGGAATTTTTCTTCTTCAGTAATATCTGTTCTTTGAGAATTTAACGAAAGAAAAAAAGTATTGATCCAGGAAGACTAAATTCATATACCGAATTTTGTTTGGCATATATTTGAGTGCCTAATATTGGGCGACTGATAGAGAGATAGGAATACATTGAGATAGATAGATAGATAGATAGATAGATAGATAGATAGATAGATAGATAGATAGATAGATAGATAGATAGATAGAATGAGCTAGCTAGCAAGTTAGATAGATAATAAATAGAATGAAAAAGCAAAGTAGATAGATAGCTAGATAGATAGATATTAAACAGATATATGAAGATAGATATATATGAATAGACTGGTATAGATTGCAATAGCGCGACTAGGATAGATAGATAGATAGATAGATAGATAGATAGATAGATAGATAGATAGATAGAATGAGCTAGCTAGCAAGTTAGATAGATAATAAATAGAATGAGAAAGCAAAGTAGATAGATAGCTAGATAGATAGATATTAAACAGATATATGAAGATAGATATATATGAATAGACTGGTATAGATTGCAATAGCGCGACTAGGATAGATAGATAGATAGATAGATAGATAGATAGATAGATAGATAGATAGATAGATAGATAGATAGATAGATAGATATAAAAATGCTATCTGAAGCTAATTTTCTGGCCTAAATGTTGACGAAAAATGAAATTGTAGCAACCTGAATATGCATTTCAACTTGATCAAAAGTACAAGTAAAAAAATCGGATTGCAGTAAATGATCACATACGCAAACCAATACGTGCACATGCTGCAAAATAAGGATTGCATTACCGTGTGTACGATGATATACACACAAGAGTAAATGCCTAAAATAAAGCTCAAAAATGATATACAGTGAACTTATATGCTGAGTAAATGCTGTTCATAGACTACCTTTTTGAACGTGCTCAATATCGACTATTAAGCATCTATATCTAAGTAAAGATAGAGTAGACTTGCAGCTGTGATAAAACATACAAAGGCGAGACAGGTCGCCCACTAAAAGTAAGGCTAGAAAAACATCGGAAAGGGGAGAGATTGAAAAGTCGGGTATGGCGGACCATATATGGAAGGAAAAAGGAAACTGTCTGCCCTTATGGGATGAAGTTGAAATACGTAATTGATAGAGCTGAACATTGGAGGATTAGACGCCTTAAGGAATCAGCATATATGTTAGGCTACAATGACCTGCTGAGTAGACCAAGTATAGAGATGAACACAGTATGGGAACCGATAATTAAAAAAGGTTAGATTCAAAAAATCTGAATATGAGCATAGGTAAAAAATCATACATAATAGTAGTAATCCAAGTCAAGTAAGAACATTAAGTTCATAAGTCCTAAAAATTCACTCTAAACTGTCCAGTAGGACACATAGCGTAACGGTTATAGGCGTTGTTTCCCTAAGCTTCTAAGGAGACAATCATCCGGAAGTTGCAGGCTCAATCCTGACTGCATGCGAGTAACAATACAGGAATACTTAATACTTTACGGCTAATGGAATCAAAATAGGTGACCTTCGTGGATTCAGAAAAGAACGTACTTCGAAGTTCCCTATAGGTTTACGAGGTAGACAAACACCTGAAGAAGGCCGGAGGACATTTCGGCCGAAACGTTGTGGAAATAACAATAAAAATGAAAACAATAATCCAAAAACCCTTAATGATAAAAAATTGTTAATAGAAGTTGTTAAAAAATCACATTTCTAATGATTGAAATATAAATTTTCTATCACTTTTAGAATTTGATTTTAAAGGTTATATTAAGGTCTTAAATGAAAAAAGAAGAGATACATTTACTTATTTGTTGAGTTTATGATGGTTCATGGCAATGCTCGGTCACATGTTGCCAGGATGGCATTGCTGAAGCTCACTGACTTGGAATATGAGATTCTGTCACATCTACCGAATTCTTCTGATCTCTCGTTCACCATCTACCATTTTTTCAATCATATGGACACTTTTTACGCAAAAAAATACCCTTCCAAGGGAGAAATAGAAACTGTATTTAAAGATTATTTGACATCAAGATTATTAGATTTTTATCTTAGAGACATAAAAAATAAAACCTTGTTAATCGATGGCAGAAATGCATAGACGTTCAGGGCTCATATTTTGACATATAAACACATTGTTTTAAAGCAGAAATGTATAGACGTTCAGCTCCATATTTTGACATATAAACACATTGTTTTATGGCAGAAATGCATAGACGTTCAGGGCTCATATTTTGACATATAAACACATTGTTTTAAAGCAGAAATGCATAGACGTTCAGCTCCATATTTTGACATATAAACACATTGTTTTATGGCAGAAATGCATAGACGTTCAGGGCTCATATTTTGGCATATAAACACATTGTTTTAAAGCAGAAATGCATAGACGTTCAGCTCCATATTTTGACATATAAACACATTGTTTTATGGCAGAAATGCATAGACGTTCAGGGCTCATATTTTGACATATAAACACACTGTTTTAATTCAATAATCAAGGAATAGAAGTTTATACTAAAATCAGACATTATTTTCCAAACAACATGTTTGCGGCTTATATTCTGTACAAGGAATTTTCTTGCAAAGGTTAGGAATTTTGCATCTCACCAAAAAAAGGTTTCATATAATTAAAAACGAATCCTTGCCACATGTTCTCCTGATCTTTCACCCACTGAAAACCATTTTTTCAAACATCTGGATCCTTTTTTTACGCCAAAAATCATTTTGTTCCAAAACAGAAATGCTAACAGCACCTAAAAATTTCTTGGCATCAAAACCTTTAAAGTTTTATCCTATAGGCGTAAAAAATGTCTTGTTAATCGATGGCAGATATGCATAGATGCTCTATGATCATATTTTGACTGATATAAAAGTTTACTCTAAAATTGGGCATTATTTTCCGAACAACCTTAGACAGAGTGTCTAAAAATAGATGCAAACCATTAATATGATAATGATTTATCACCGAGTCAAACACAATGGCAGTCATTTGGAACACGTCCAGCAAAAACTGCATTCTTTGAGCTAGAGATATCAAATAAAAGTTTTGTTAATTGTTATCATATAAGCTTCCAGGACATGCAATCTTTTTATTTAATTTCTTGTATCAGTAATAAATTATTATCATATTAATGGGCTGCATCTTTTTTGAAAGTTTTGAATGATTTTTTCTCTAAATAAGTAATGACATAGTATATTTTTTCCATTCTTGTCCAAAGCATTGGGATCGAGGAATAATAGTTTTTATAGTAAACTATTTTCAAATATGAAATTCAAAAGAACTCAATATTATTATAAGAAGAGTTATTATCAGTAACATGTGTCCAACGTATATCGAGACGCCCTATACATATAAGAGGGTCATTCAATACAGGTGATTTGGGGGAAAAATGAATTTTTTTCAGATTTTTTTCCTAAACGCTTACTGTGTTTGAAATTGATTTATAGCAGAGATTATTCTAATCTCACAAAAATATTTGTTTCAGGTTATTCAAAATGGCAGCAGATCAAACAGTGCACCAGGTTTTAACCGAGGTCAGTCATCAAATCTGTGATGCCTGTGAAATGCAAACTATGCGAAATTTAAGGAAGAATGTGTAATGTGAACAGAGGAGTATGTTTTAGAAAAATATGCTTACAAAAGGGCGAAACATGTATTTGCCACGATAAGCCAGCGTTGAAAAGATAATCCATGGTAATTGTCTGTTTTAGCCAATTCAATCATCAGACTGAATAACATAGTTGATAATGCCATATTTTAGCTATCATTCTTGTTAGCGAGTATATGTACTTAAATAACTGAGACATCTTAACTGAAGAATGGACAATGAACTCTGATTTTCGTTTAGACTCTTCGCTTCTAAATCCCTCACAATAATTGACAGAACCTCAGGATATTATCAAAAGAAACTTTAACAGCCATAGGATATTTTCCTTATGTGAAATCCATTTTACTTGTAAATCTCATTATGTCTGATCAAGTTAGGAATGATGATAACATAAATTTCTGTCTGATCTACATTCAGGTCATTGATTAGAGAGAAAAAAAACAACCATTTTGAAAAAAAAGTGTAATATATATATATGGAGGATTACTTATCGTAACGGTTATCATCTTAGGAAATGAAATTGTCGACCCGAGTTCAAATACTAGACTAGGCAGTTTGCATTTCACTTTGTGCTAATGTTCTTTAAAAAAGCATGAATCCTTGTCTTTTCTCCAGCTGTGAGTAAATAGTAGGGCAAACTGAAGTCTTTAGCCTTGGTTTGTCAATCAGTATAAGAGAAGGAAAACACTGAATTAAAACTAGATGTACTCTGCTTTAAAATTTATCATGTGTCACGTGTTGACCGGAGAAGAGTAGTTATGTCAATACAAACACTCGCATGCACAAACATACACACACACACACACACACATGCATATATAGAATTTAGATATATATTCTCTATTATTGATACTGAACAAACTGCATCATTATGTACATATGGAGAGAGAGAGAGAGAGAGAGAGAGAGAGAGAGAAAGAAAGAAAGAAAGAAAGAAAGAGAGAAAGAAAAGCAAGATATTCAGAGGATGAATTTATTTGTTGTTGAATTATCTGCTAACGTTTCGGGTTTTATATTAAGCAATCAACAAGTAGATATTAATTTGTGATATTATATCTTTTATATTGTATTCAATTTTAAAATGAAACTAAAATGCGAGAAAAATCTTACCATTCTGTTTCTGTTAGTAGCATTCTGTTTTAAAACCCTGTGACATAATTAGTTTTCAAAACTCATTTTAAAGCGTATTATATTTGACAAGAATTTTTGGAAACATTATAGTTTTAATACTTTTTAAAATGTTTCTTGATATTTCTAATTTAGGAAGAATAATAATCGAAAAATATGTCTAAATTAAGATGAAGCTTGATAATTTTTATCACTTAAATATTCTGACAATTGACCTTATCTTTTTGATATACTCAAAACGTTTCGTCCGATATGTCCTTCAGTCTTCTTCAGTATTTTATGTCGCACTCAGGAACCTATACAAAACCTACAACTGAACCCTTTATTTAATCAACGGAGTAGACAGTTCCAATTAAGTAAAATAAGACTGAGTATAAGTGTTAAGTTACAGTAAGTATTCTTTGTAATTCTTACCTGTAGATGAGATTGAACCTGCAACCTCTAGTTGATTTCATTCCGAACTGCATTCCAACGAAATGAATTATCCACTGCGCTATGTGTCCTTGCAGGAGAATTCAGAATGAATTTTTGGGACTTATAAACAAAATTTCTCCATCAACTCGTGAGATACTTCTCTCTACTATCATATTCGTTTTTTTTTATTTTACTCTAGCTCATGTTGCCCTTCATTTACGCTGAAGAAGACCGAAGGACATATCGGCCGAAAACTTGTGAGTTTAGCAAGAAGCATGAAATCAATAGTCTAAAGATTTTAACTGATAAAATTGTAAATCATTTATAAGTGGGTATGAATAGAAATAATTGATGAAATCTTACTGATTTAAATAAATAACAGATTTAGATAAATAACAGATTTTGCACTAATTTGACAAAGAACGGGGATAAGTCGAAAAAATACGCTTCTTTCTTTGATAGTATTATAATCAAAAATAATGTTAGATTCAACAATCTTTTTAAGTTGATTATAGTGTATATTAACAAACATTTTGGAATCGTTGAATTTAAAATTGTGGTAAATTTCTAAATTATGTTTTTCTCTCACCAAATTTCATGTCATGTAAATTTGTTTTTTTTTTTTGTTTTTTTTTTTGTTTTTTGTTTTTTGTGGGTTTATTTTTTTTTGGTAATTGTAAAGTTTCACTCGCATATATTCTATGGCATTCTACGCACTGGATTGAGTAAAGATTTACATTAGATTTGATATGATTATTATTTGTATCATTGATTACATATATATATATAAAGTAGTAAAGTAAAGTTAGCGACCATAGTCGAGGGTGACCCGAAGGCTCCCTTTTCGATAGCTACTACACCAAGGTGTAGGGGAGGGCGCTACTCCATTCCCTGGATTGCTCCACTTTACCCTTGAACCGTACCTTATAATGCTGAGTGTTAAGCAAGGTGGTATCAAGTTCCATTTTTAAAGTCTTTGGTATGACTCGACCTGAGATTGAACCCAGGTCTCCCGGGCCATTGGCGAACACTCTAACCGCTGGGCCAATATAATGCAGACACAACTTAATAATATTTAAACCACAGTAAAAACAGTAAAACTGTGGCAATGCCCAATACACGACAGCACCGTCGGCTGTGGCTGGAGAATACACATACTGAATCTCTGCAGTGGGTTAAGACTTCCCCAATGAGAGTCCTGTTTATGACACTAAACAATTAAATGGTTAGGTTCTAGTAATTATGGAGATTATGGGAATACGGGGCATCTCTTCACTGCCATCGTTTTCAGGTCTACTCTGGCTCGGAATAAGAGCACTTAAGAGGGTCCTATCTATGGCTCAAATAGAAGTTTGACATTTAAACTAAGTGCAAACAAATGACTTCGGCTAAATTGAATTGTTAGAAATAGAATTGTTTAATCATTTAACTGTTTGTAAACAAATGACTGATGTCTAATTGAATTGTTAGTGATGCATAGCAATACTTGGAACCATTTGACTTTGTCGATTTATGCTAAATTAAATTGTTAGAAATAGAACTGTTTGATAATTGAACAAGTGTATCTTGAAAATAAGGTTATAAATCATATATTTAATGTATATGTAAAAACAGGATTTGGCACTAAATAACCGACAATGGATGGTATGGCATAAAATCAAACTAAACCAAACCAATAGACGAATATTGTAAAGTGAAGGATTCTTAAAGCAAATATGACAATGTTAAAATATTTTCAGAAATAAAACCAATTCAAGATTGAGTTTCACGATCTCGTTCGTCAGGTAAACTGCTTTAAACCATGTCTGTATTCTGAAGGTAATTGAATTTTCATAGTACACTAGCAAACATGATACAACGCTTAGGTAGCAGAATGTTTTAAGACACGCGATTTAATCTGGCTTCGAATTATAAAACTGGTAACATTTTGTCATCTACGCTGATCTCTTATTTAAAAGACTATCAAGAGTGGGAACATTTATGATATGGAATTTTTTTCAAAGCATAATTTGCACTTTTGAATCTCCCATTACAACCACCATGCCGAGTTGGGCTCTCGAATATACTTACAAAACCTCTGCAGAAGGGTAACACAATCCCCCAATGGAGTCATCTTTTGACCATAGGTGGCAACCAGTAAAGGCTGGTGACGGAATCCCTGGGGCTGAGTGGTTTATGACGCGGGTATCATGTGCAACACTCCTTGGATTAGAAAGGTGATCGGAGAGGACGATCGGATCAATAACCTGATCATGTCAATCCTTATCATCTATATGATAAAGTCCGGGCAGAGTATTCTACAACGTGCTCTTCTGGCAAACAACCTTTTTTTAATCTTAAAGGTTCTATAAGACGGTGGCTGAGGGACAACTATGTTGAGAGAAACAGTTAATAAAAATTATTTCTAACTGTTTATTCATCCTCATTAAATGACCCACGGGAGTTGATAACGGTATTAGTTGAAAAACAACTTCTTTCTTCGATAGTATTATAATCAGAAATAATGCAAGATTCGACAATCTTTTTAAGTTGTTTATTATGTATAAAAACAAAGATTTTGGAATCATTGAATTCAAAATTGTAGTTAATTTCTAAATTATGTTTTCTTCTCATCAAATTTTATGTCTCTTTTGTTTTCTTAAATTTGTTTCTTTCTTTTTTTTTTTTTTTTTGGTTAATAGTAAAGTCTCACTCGCATATATTCTATGGCATTCATTCTACGCACTGGATTGAGTAAATACTCACATTAGATTTGATATTATTATTATTTGTATCAATATATACACACACATATATATATATATATATACATGATAAATAAATATATATTAGATATATATATATATATTTAATTCATGGAATTTAGACTGAGACTCCTGGGTTTCATGGAGTTTTGTGCAAAATAACAATCATCAGACAGTTAAGAAAATGAAAACAAATATTCATTATTATTATATAATAGTTCTATTCTAGGTTTTGAGCACTCTCCATATTATATTGCACTTGGTTCGACACAAACCCATAAATTGATTTTGTGACAACCAACACTGTTATATATATATATATATATATATATATATTGTCTAAAATTTTCTTCTAATGCTCTAAAAAATTTCTACCAACAAACTATTCGCTTACAAATCCTATATACAAAGTGAACAAGATTTGGCAAGAACTGATATGCTATAAAGAAATTACCAAAATACCCAAAACTCTTATTACAAGCATAAAGCCTTTTCAACACTGCTATTTGACTCCAGCTTCTTTTCCATTTTTTACTTGGAAATGTATTTAGACAAGATGATATTATTTATGCAACATGTATTTCTAAACGAATATTTGTGATTATTATATCTTTATTTCCTGGATCTTTTGGACGATTCAATGTAGATTCTATCAGGTGTGTTCGCACGCGTGCGTGCGTGCGTGCGTGCGTGTTTAAATGTTTGGTGTACAAATCCAATGGTTTTCAAAAATAGAAGGAAAATGAAAAATTCATATGATATATTTTACATGTCATGTTTCAGTTGAACCAACCCATCATCAGGGAAGTATGTTATTGATTACTATGTGATCTAAAATAAAATTTTCTAATGGTTAATGAAAATTTTAAAAAAAGGGCTTTCCGATTTTCAAAATTTTTGCGTTTCACTTTTGATCTTGAATGTTGTCACTTTAACATTTTCGATCCAAAAAGTGACGCCAGCAAAGAACACTTGCACACACAGACACACACACAGACACACATACACACACACATGCACAAATATGTATATATATATATATATATATATTATTCACTCCTGTTAGACTAGAGTCGTGAATAATTCCGTCAGGACAATAAAATCATTCAACTATGAACATTAATCCTATCCATTGGATCAGAAGTTGTTCTTTTATTTCTGGTGTTATTAATTCATATCAATACCCATAACTAGATGGAAATAAATCTATAATCCTAATGTGAGCGGTTTTTGTTTATCTTAAAGGTATATATGTAAGTAGTAAAGTTGGCGCCAGTAGTCGAGGGCAACCAGAAGGCTCCCTTTTTGATAGCTACTACACCGAGGTGTAGGGGAGGGCACTACACATTTCCCTGGATTAATCCAATTTACCCTTGATATATACCTTATATTTCTGAGTGTTAAGCAAGGATATACCAAGTACCAATTGTAAACTCTTTGGTATGACGTGACCTAGGATTGAACCCAGGTCTCCCAGACCATTGGCGAACACTCTACCTGCTATTTTTCTTTTCTTTTATATATATATATATATATATATATATATATAGAGAGAGAGAGAGAGAGAGAGAGGGGTAGATGGACAGACAGAGAAAAGGAAAGAGAAATGAATATATAAAAAGAGAGATATGAATATATAAATTGATGCAATTATTTGCATTTCACTTTGCGCTAATGCTCTTTAGAAAAGTAGAATCCACTTCTTCTTCTCCAATTGTGAGTAAATAGTTGGGCAGACTGGATTTCGTTAGCCTTGGTTAGTCACCCAGTATAAGAGAAGGAAAACACTGAATTATAAATAGATGAACTCTGCTTTGAAATTGATCGTGTGTCACGTCTTGACTGGTGAAAAGTGGTTGTGTCAACACAAACACTTACACGGACACATACACACACACTC
Organism: Sepioteuthis lessoniana; assembly: GCA_963585895.1. Taxonomy (NCBI): domain Eukaryota; kingdom Metazoa; phylum Mollusca; class Cephalopoda; order Myopsida; family Loliginidae; genus Sepioteuthis; species Sepioteuthis lessoniana. The sequence continues at coordinate 54,730,802 of OY757924.1, read as the reverse complement.
ACATGTACAAACATACACACACACACACACACACACACACACGCATATATAGAATTTAGATATATATTCTCTATCATTGATACAGAGCCAACTACATAATTATATACATATGGGGGGAGAAAGAGAGAGAGAGAGAGAGAGAGAGAAATGAATATATAAAAAGAGAGAGGAATATATAGATTTAAGTATACATAACAATATTGAACAAGTACTGGCGGCAACACCCCCACGAGGCACCAACTATACGGCCACCTACCTCCCATCACGAAAACTATCCAAGTCAGACGCACCAGACATGCAGGACACTGCTGGAGAAGCAGGGACGAGCTCAAAAGTGATTTACTCCTATGGACCCCCACATATGGCAGGGCAAAAGCAGGACGACCAGCTCGAATATACATACAGCAGCTATGTGAGAATACGGGATGTAGCCCTGAAGACTTGCCAGAGGCGATGAACGATAGGGAGAAGTGGCGAGAGAGGGTCAGGGATATCCTTGCCTGTGTCACGACATGATGATGATGAAGTATACATAACCATACACACACACACACACAAATACACACATACTCACACATATATATATATGTGTGTATGTGTGTGTGTGTGTGTGTGTGTGTGTGTGTGATTATTTAGACATAACGCTAAAAATATTTTTAATCACAATCTTTAGAAATGCCAGCAAATGCGGAGAAATATCATAATATATTTCAAACAGAAAATAACTTCAAAATAAAAGATAGCATCTTACAACTGAGACTTAATCGTTGCCAATTCTCAGTTGCGCTAGTATTCAACCCGTCTGATTTTTTTTTCAACTGATTTTTTTGACTGATTCTTAAGATTAAAAATGCAGAATACTAGCTCAACTGAGAATTTGACAACTCTAAACTCTTGACAGAGACAGAGACACACAGATAGAAAGACAGAGAGATGAAAATCGAAGAAAATAATTAAAATAATCTCGTAAATATAGATTGTAAATTTCAAGTATTTGTAAAAGAGTAAAAATCTATTTCCTTATATAATGTGAAAAATGGATGGAAAATTCGATTTTAAAATCAATTTTTTTTTTTTTTACCTAAGTATTAAAAGTGCATAATTAGATGCATTCAATGGATTTCAGGCATATAAGAAAAGAATAATTAAACCTGAGAGGAACGGTAATTAATTAACTAATTAATAAATCAATTCATCAAGACTTTATTTTCATTGTAATACACACTACACCTGTTTTCCATGTCTATTTTCAAATTGCCTTCTTTGCTGGTAAATATGTCTTTAAAAGATGCCCTCGAAATTCTCAATTATAACCCGAAGAATTTAAAGATGAGTTTAATTACCATGATGCCTTTGAATTCCAAACACTTTTAGTGACTTTTTCATTGTTTGTTTGGTTTCTTTGTTTAATGGCATATCAACCTTCGTGGGTTATTTAATGCGAAAGCTATCTTTCTAGTAGAATATCAGTGATACTATTTATCCCATAGGTGGGGGAATAAGAGAGTTCATACCTTTCCCAAGGGTATTTGTCCGAATGTGATCGTAATAGAGCGACTGGAGTTAGAACTCGCTTACTTCGATTCCGCAGTCCAGCGCTTTAACCATTACACCACGAGGACACCCCTTGCTTGTTTGGGTTTTATGGCATATCGAACCTAGCAGGTTATTTAATGTCAAATTCATTTTTATACAAATAATCAGTTCTATTTCAAACAATTCAGTTTAGCATAAAAAACAGTTTAATTGTCAAAAACGTATGTATTTAAGCTATTCAGTTTAGTCAAACACTTCTATTTCAAAGTTTAGTATGGGTAAAATTTTTGTTTACACACAGTTATATGTCAAAATAGTTCGATTTCAAACAATTCAGTTTAACGTAAATAGAGGTTCCATCTCAAAAACAGTTCTATTCCAAACAATTTAGTTTAGCATGCAAAAAAAAAGATCTATTTCAAAGAATTCATTTTAGCATAAGTACACAGTTTAAAGATCAAAACAGTTTTATTTCAAGTAGTTCACTTTAGGATAAGGACCCATAGATAGGACCCTATCAGGTACTACCCATCCGAACCATAGGTGATTTGGGAGCGATGGCAATTAAGGGGTACTCTGCATTTGCAAAAGCTCCAACATTACTGGAACTCCACCATCAGATTGTTTAGTGTCATGTACAGGACACTCGTTGGTCGGGGGTCTTACCACTCTGCAGACAAGCAGTCGGTATATTCTCAGACCCACCCGACTGGGCAATTTTCCATCGTATATGACAACATAATACTCTTGTAGGTGCCCGTGATGGAATGGTTTAATGGTTATTGACGTAGGAAATCGACACAGTGACCCGAGGTCAAACCTGGACGAGGCTGTTTGCATTTCACATAGAGTTAATACCTTTAGGAAAGGTATGAATCTAACAATTCTCTCTCCAACTATGGATAAAATGATGGCTTTATAGGACTTTACACTCCTATAATTTATTTTGGGCGGCATGCCAATTGTTCCCACAAAGATGGCGTACGCTCAATATTTAGTCTCGGGAAACCATTGGCCAGGAGGACCACGTGACATGTCTAAAACTTCGTCCGCGCGTAAATTCAAGTCCTGCGTTTTTGAGCCACCTACAAGACGCGTATTTTCTTTAAATACGTCGTCTTCAAACACCCTTGTTCTCTTTTACCAAATTTCTTCGCAGCAGCAACACACTCCCTTCAGCGTGAACCAACAGGAGAGAAAAGCAACACCATGGATGGGCCTCGCAGACATTCATATACAATGACTATGAGACGCTTTCCAGTCTCTGAGAAACTGCCCGTTTCTAACCATAAAAAAGGACATTTTAAACTTGTAATTCTTTTTATAGCTTAGTTGTGTTACACACACACACACACACACACACACGAGCTCACACATATACACACACTATTATTTTGTTAGTAGAGTTAGTAATTTCTTTTATGTATCAATGTAAGTTTTATTGTTGTAGAATATAAATTTGTTTTTGTTCGTTGCCTTGTTTAAATGTTCATTTTGTCCGCGCCGTTTTACAACCTTTATTTGATTCATGTCTTTATTCATTTGTTTCATTGGCTTCCTTAATTTACTACTTTATCCATGTGCCTATATTATGCCCTATCCAACCTTTATTCTAAACTAAACACTCTCTTTCAAATACAAAACTCAACAAAATATTGTGGGGAAGCATAAATAAATAAATACCCTAAATACAATATTCCTACAGCTTCATTGGGGTTTTAAACATGGTTATACAACCCGTGTCGGAGATGGAAAACTCTGGCTACGAATCTGATAAACTCAGCTTAAAAATTGACTGTCTGTCACATCCCGCGCTTGTGGAGGGATTTGCTAAATAGGTATACTACTGGAATACAGGAATTTTGTTAGTTGGCAGAGAAACGTTTTCCCGGCTATGAAACTAAATTGCATCGCGGTCTAGAGTTCTGGGTAGTGATAAGTCATCACTTCATTGCTATTAATCTAAATATCATTCTGACACTGAATGGTAGTATTTTTTAGCCCAAAAAGATTTGTTTGCTATTATCTTTAAAATAATGTGTGCTAAAATACATCGAATACATGTTTAGTATAGTTTGGTTTGGTTTGATTTGGTTTTAAGGCATATCAAACTTTGTAGGTTATTTAATGCCAAATCCATTTTATACATATAAACAGTTCTTTCTTTTTTTAAATGCAGTTTAGCATAAGCACACAGTTTAGTTCTATTTGACCCTTAGATAGAGCCCAATCTAGTGCTATCACTCCGGGCCCGAGTGGACCTTGGAGCGATAGCAATGAAGGGATACTCCGCATTCCATAAATCTTCGACATTACTGAAATCTCACCATCAGGTTGTTTAGTGTCATATCCAGAAAACTCATTGCAGGAGTCTTACCCCTCTACAGAGATGCAGTCGGTGTATTCTACAGCCACAGCCGACTGGGTCATTTAAACTGGTTGTGAAGATACATTTTTATCGTGTAGAAAATGGAGACTATTATTGTTTGATTGACTTCGGCATAAAATAATTTTAAAAAATCAAAATGCTTTTAATCACTAAAACTAACCAACCAACCAACCAAACACGCTCACACACATACATATATATACACACACACACACACATATATATATATATATATATATATATATTGTGGAGTTTTATATGATACTTTTAAAATGTCTGATTTCTGTGATTTCATCTTTTACTAATTGATGAAATGAAGTGTCTACGGTGTGGAGCAAACTTGTATTCAATGGTTTGGCTCCGAGTTCTAAAGTTCAGAGAAGTATGGAATCACTCTTTCGTTTTCCTTTGCTCCATGGTCCAATTCAATTTGGTCGTACCCACAATGGTCTCCTCCATGGTTCAAATAGATCTGTTATTGTACCGAGACCTCCGTTGGCAGATACCAGGAGGGCCTTCAGTGAGGTTTTTTTTTTTTTACTAAGCTTTGATTAGTTGTGACGCAAGGTTGAAAGCATGGGGACACAACGAGGCTTGAACTCACGAATAATTGTCTGCTGATCTAGTTTCCGCTGTAGAACTGCTTTTAGACATGAGGAAGATTGTTTGTTTGTTTGTTTGGGTTTATGGTATATAAACCTTTCTAGGCTATTTAATGCCAAATCCATTTTTGAAGAAATAAACCGTTCTATTTCAAACAATTCATTTTAGCATAAGTACAGGTTTAATTGTCAAGAACCTTTCTATTTCAAGCTATTCAGTATAGTCAAACAGTTCTACTTCAAACAATTTAGTTTAGAATAAGCATAGTTTTTGTTTACACACAGTTAAATGTCAAAACTGTTCTATTTCGAACAAATCAGTTTAGCGTTCAAAGTCAAAAACAGTTCTAAACAATTCAGTTTAGAAGTTTGCAGTTTAAATGGCAAAACAGTCCAATCTCAACCAATTCAGTTTAGCATAATTACACAGGTTCGTTATAGTTGACCCATAGATAGGGCTCTATCAGGTGCTACCATTTCGGACCAGATTGGACCTGGAAACGGTGGCAATAAAGGGGTACTCCACATTCTCCAAAGCTTCAGCTTTACTAGAGCCTCACCATCAGATTATTTTGTGTCATATACAGGAAACGTGTTGGGTAGTCTTATCCCTCTGCAGAGATGCAGTCGGTGTATTTTACAGCCCCAGCCGATTGGGCCAATTGGAGTTGGAAATATGCCCAAAATAAACTGCCTCAAAGAAAATACCGGTTATTCTTTGGAGAGGTATTGAGTCTAGTATTCACCTTCAGCTGGATAACGCAAATCTAGAGGAGTAAATCTCCACGACAGAAACCCCATTCGTATAATAAAGGAAGGTACTTATTAGATGCTCTGTCATGTTTTTATGTACTTGATATGTCAATTGCATCTGTTAGTGACATCGTATCACATTCTGCGCAGGGTTAGGATATATATATATATATATATATATATATATACGAAGCTCGTTGAAGAGATCCTATCACTCACACAGAAAGAAGTGACATAGTTGAAAATTTTTGTAATGGCAATTTGTGTAAAACTTTAGACACTAATCCAGATTTCTGTCTTAATTTCTGTATAGATAAGGCTCATACAAAGGTGCGTGACAAAAACTAAAATCTGTATGTGGTTTAGAAATTTTTGTATGACACTTGTCTCTCTCTCTCTCTCTCTCTATATATATATATATATATATATGTATATATATATATGTATGTATATGTATATATATATATATATATATGTACGAGGTGTATACAATAGGTTTCCAGACTTTTTTCGTATGGGCATTTAAAATTGTTGTCGCCTTTTGAAAATTCAGTATGTTATTGCTATTTTTATGATTTCAGGTTCAAATGAACAGCTACAGCAGCAATTGGAATACACCCTACTAAAGCCTGATTATCACAACTGGTGAATTTCAAAAATGCAATCTGTGTTTTAAACTTTGAAAAAATGCCACAGAAACGTATTGAATGCTTCAGATTGCTTTGGGTCATCTTGCTTGAATCGAGCATGAGTTTTTGAGTGGCATAAGAGATTCAAGGAAGGCATGGAGTCTGTGAATGATGATGAGAAGTGTTGGAGGTGTTAGGAAGTCAATACACCACAGTTGATTGGCTAAAGTGTTAGGGTTAGGGTTACTATGTTGAGGTTTTAAGGGGTTTCAGTAAGAGATTCCGTCGGAAGAGGCCAGCACTCTTCAAATCCGGTCAGTGGCATTTCCACCAGGACAATGCACTAGTTCACAACTCCATTCTTTTCACAAACTATTTGACCAAGATTGGCATCAAAACAGTTCATTAGCCTCCCATAGTCCAGAGCTTACTCACTGTGACTTTTGGTTATTCCCTCAGCTAAGAGACTGTCATTATGAGACAATCGAGGTAATGAAAGAGGCTGTGACGAGGGTCATTGACACGCTCACACAAGAGGACTTCCATGGGGCCTTCGAGAAGTTGTTGAAAGGGTACAACAAGTGCATTGTAGCCGGAGGAGATTACTTCGATGGGGACTAGAGTTTCATGTGTATACTATCAATAAAAGTGCCCATACGAAAAATGTCTGGAAACTTATCGTTTGCCCCTCGTATATCACCATCAAATCGCGCTGCTAGTACAGATTTCCCTGACTCTCTTTCGCCATTTATCCCTATCCTCCATCGTTTCCGTTAGGTCCTCTAGTCTACATTATGTGTTCGTACACAGCTGCTGTGTGTTGGTTCTGGGTTGGTCAACTCTGGCACGTCTATGTGAAGAGGTCCATAAGTGAATGTCACATATGAGTTCGTCCTTGCTCTCCAGCTCAGTCCTCTATGTCTTGTCTATCTTATTTGGATGGTTAAAGAGATCGGAGGTAGATGGGTGTACAATTGTTGTTTCGTAGGAAAATACACTTTAAATATTCTAACTTAAAGAATAAATTAATTTCCACTTCGATAATGACTGAATGATAATTTTGGCAGATCATAATTTGCGCTAAATGTAATTTTTTAATCCACCAAATTTAATCATACGAATTCTCCCTAAAAACGGATTATTGCTACAGCGGGAATCCATCGGTATATGGGGTTATTTAGGACACAGTCTGAAATTAAACTTAATGGCCACTAATATCGGCCTTTAAGAGGGTATATATTTGGGGTGAAAGGAAGAGCAAAAATTGATTAACTGGCATTCCTTTATTTTTAACCTTCACCGAATTTCTGACACACTTTCATTTTTTAATTAATGCAAACACAGAAAAATCAATCCGAATCAATATTGAATACTACAAGGAAGAATACTACTACAGAAATAGATCGATAGACTGATCGATATACAGATTATGAAAAGACAGTGATTGACAGGCATAAACTAAGATAGATAGATAGATCTGAAAAGATTAAGTGACATATACACAAGGTCCAGTAGAATGATTTCCCTAATTTAAAATTTCTGCAGCGAAGACGATTATAGTAGTTACTGGTTGGTATATATATATCTTTGAGCTGTTACACGCATGCTATGTCAGTAAACAACTTCCGTTTGCGATGGAAACTTATCTTAAAAATGGTAACTCTACCATTGAAATACAAGAGCAATTTCGTCAATATTTCAGAGTATTTACAAGCCGACCCCTCCCCCCGCCTAAGACTGGATGTAATAGAAAGCACTTTTCTAAGAAAATTGCTGTTGGTTTGAACACAGATTTTTCCTTCTCCTATATTGGTTGCTAAATCAAGACTAACGATACTTACTATTTAACCAGAGTTAGAGGGATAACAGATAGATTTATGCCTTTTTCATGAGGATTAGCGCGACCTGAATACTTAACAGTTTAACCCAGGATTTGAAATAGGGTCACCAATTTGATTTTCTACGACGATAATCGTTAGATTCAGCGCGCCACAATCTTTTACACCCGCTTGATGTGACACAAAGTCAATGTTTAAGCTAGGTAAAGCTGGTTTGAATTCAGACTTTTTGTTCTCCCTGGGTGTTTCCCTAGCCAAAGCTAAAGACCCCAGACCAGCCTCCGATTTACCCATAAATTCATGTTTTTCCCAATGACATCAGCACAAAGAGAAATGCAAACAGCAGCGTGCCGGATTTGAACTCGGGTCTCCAATTCCATTTCCTACGACGATAACCTTTACGCTAAGTGTATTTCGGAATGGGTCATCTCCAAATATATCACATTGTGATTATTTCCTCTGAGGATACCTGGTGGCTCAAATCTTTAAACGTTGGCCATTGACATATAATGAACTAAAAGATTTAACTGTCATGAAATCAAAGAACTACCTGCGGCAATAAAAAGATTAGATACTAACATATACTGCAAATTGCGCCTCTTCATTCAAACTTAATTCTATTAAGTTCTTTTTTCAGTTTGAATTATTTTTATTTTCTTCATTGATAACTTTTAATTACTTTTAAAGTTTTAATTACTTTTTGCCTCTTTTATAAAAGGTAATCATAAAAGTATAGCTTATATACGGAGGTGTTCTAAAAAGTTCGTTGGCTGAAAAGTTCATGAAAAGATATCTACCGGTCATAGCTTTTTTGACCAATAAGATCCAGGCAGCTTATGAACCGTAAAGAAGACTACGTTGAAAAATAAACTTCATTTAGTCGCATTCCATGAAAATATCTTGGTCAGCCTATGAACTTTTCAGCCGACCTTCTTATATGAGAATAAAAAAATTAAAAAACAAAAACGAATAACAAAGGCCAGGTATTTATCAAAACCTATTTTTTAGGACCTTTATGCAAATTAGGAATTCACTAGCTTTGATAAAGGCTATTTGGTAGTACTTATAATATACATTGAAGATTGACAATACGTAGTAACAATTTAATATGATGTAGACCAATTTAGCGTTTGTGTCGGTGTGAAAACGCTCACAGAAACTTGTATTTATTCATATGGATGTTTTAAACCTGGATAAAATGTGACTTTTATGAATTAGTTTTAGTTGGTTGCTTCGTTTAATGGCATATCAAACTTCGTATGCTACTTTATGTTGAAGCCATCCCTTTAGAACAACAATATTGGTACTATTTAATCCATAGCTTGAGGATGAGGGACTCATGCCTTTCTCAATAGCGTGACTGGAGTTCGAACTAGTTTACACTGATGTCACAGTCCAGAACGTTAGTCACTACACCATGCTGTCTCCTCTCTTTTTTTGAACAGAAGATAAAATATCTTTTTGTTGGCAGGAAAAGAAGAAAACGTATCTATTTTTGTTTCTCTAAGCCTAGCTTAGCTGATTACAAGATCAGAAGTGTAGAACACCCAATGAAAATCTAAATTTCGAATAATGGTCACTAGCATAGCTCGCTCTGCATTACATCTCGGGAGGTGCCAATAACAGTTGTTTTCTGGCATATTAACAAGCGTCTTAAAGTTCGGCACCCGTAGAATACGCACACATTTTCCACAGTCCTACGGTGAATATTCGAATACCCCAACGGTATCCTCCTCAGCGGTAAGTCCCCCCCTCAATCGGTTAAAAAAGGGATTGACCTTGGTATGACACAAAACTACGTCCAGTGATAAGGGTCCAGCTTTAGACCTTTACAGAGTCAGTAGTAATTGATCGTTGCTAGTACTCCCAGGTCCATTCTGATCTGGAGTGGTAATACCTGTTAAAATCTTACTAATGGTTCAAATAGATCTGCTAGCGTTGATGTAGTGATGACTTGTTTAAAATGATTGGGAAAATCTAGTTTTGTACCGTATATATAATAAGAAATCATAGATTTATCTTAGCATAAAATAACCTAACAAGGGCTGACATGCCATAAAACTGACCAATCAACCAAGCTACCAACCTCTTCCTACCATACCAGAGAGGATTTTTGTCGTATAAGTTTACTCCTCTCGATGAGCATAAGGAGCTTTTTTATAGATACGGTTGTTATTACCGATATTTTTCTTGTTTTGAATTCAGGCTTTTTCCTCTCTAATAATTGCTTGCCTACCTACGTGCTAGAGTACCCAATCTGTCAGACTATTTACTTGAAGCTGGGAATAGAAGATATAAAGTCATGCCTTTCAAAGTGAGCCTCAGCGCAAAGTGATACCCGGTTCGTCGAGTCTTTTTCCAACGGGAATGCAATCACTCATTCGCGGCATCTATGCGGGGGAGTGAACAACGAAGCTGTCTGCATTTTACATTGCACTAATACCCTTACAAAAGGTATGCATAAAATTTTCCAGCTATAGGTCAGACTGGGCTCTTTAACCTAAGTATGGTAACCGATCTAAGAGAAGGAAATACATTCCTCCGCTTAAAAAACTGACCTGGTTTCGCATCCTGCTCGTGGTGGACAGGCTGGATAAATACATAGATAGGAGAGTGGTTTATCGAGATGTTCAGCCTTCATGGCTCGGGTCAAGAGAAGCTTTGTATTTTTGTTATGAAGAATAAAGAGAAGATTCTCGAAGTGAAAAAGCGTTTAACAAGGTTGGCGAAAAGACGCAAAAAGCAGCGCCGAAATTTAAACACGAGAATAAATGGCGACAGAGACATAATTAAAAATGATTTATTCATAACTTTGCTACTTTCGAGAATGGCTAGCGGGTGATAAAGGTGAAAGATGCTCAAATGCCCGTTAGCGTTACTCGATATGAAACGCTAAATACGTATACACGTCTGAATGTGTATGAAATGGGTATTTATTGCTTCTACGATGCAAGACTTGATGTTATTATCCTTCTTTCAAAAAACGGAGTTTTATGCTCGGGTTAGATAGATAGATAGATAGATAGATAGATGAACTGATTTGATAGATTGATTCATACATACATACCTACATACATACATGCATGCATGTAGATAGATAGATAGATAGATAATGAACTATATATATATATATATATGTGTGTGTGTGTGTGTGTGTGAGAGTGTGTGTGTGTTTTGTCCATTATCTTTCCCTATACATATTGTTAATTATATATATATATATATATATATTTAGAGAGAGAAAGAGAGAGAGAGAGAGAGAGATTGAACAAAATAATACGAAGACTGATTGATATATAAACAGATAATCAACAGAACAATATATATATATATATATATATATATATAGAGAGAGAGAGAGAGAGAGAGATAATGTACAAGATAGATGTAATTACTATCACGAAGGTAAGACTGAATTTACAAGAATCCTCCAAAAATGAACGTCTCTGTATACCCAGGGATTATGATTTTGATTTTGAATAAATATCAACGACAACTACTGACTTCGGTGGAAAATGAGGCTTCAGAGTCAGATAGCTAATTAAGTAGATACCCAACCTGCTAGATAGATAGATAGATTGATAGATAGATATGAATTTAAATTAGTTGCAGAGGCACTGAGATAGAAAGAACGAGTTTAAGGCAGATACGTATGTATGTCTGTCGGCTGAAAAGTCCACAGGCTAATCAAGATACATGAAATTTGACCAATAGAGTTCATTTTTCGACATAGTCCCCTCACCTTGCTGTTCATATACTACGTTCATAGGTGTTGCAGTGATTGAATTCAACTGATAGAAAAAAAAGTTATAATCAGTAGATATGACGTCAAGATATGACCTTTTCAGCCTACCCTTGTAATAAAAGTGCATTTAAAAGCTATATTATAAGATCGGGTATTTTGTTTTTTGTTTTTTGTTTTGGCGCAATCGATGTTTCTTTATGTTTGTATCGATAACATTTGGTTCACAGAGGAACTTTATGTCTCGTCTGTAATATTATTTCAACGTGACATATTTTTAGAATATTCTCTATTATATTTGTCTTTAATTGGAATCATTTTGAGATGAGGTTTCTTAATCTGAGAATTAATTTTTATTTATTGCAGACTCATCTCAAAATGATTCCAATTAAAGACAAGTATAAAAAAAATTCGGTACGGACCCGACTCTGGAAGAACAGATAAGGATTTATAAGACCAAACAATCCATCCTTGATCGTGGCGCAGCGGATAGAGGCGTTGAGTCTCTGCGGTTCCAAGTGAGCATTGTCAGAAGATAGCGGTTTCAAATCCTACCCAAGCCGGCCAGAGGTTTACTTGCGATAGACAACAACTATGGAAGGCAGTAATTACTGGGGATACGGTTACAAGACTCAGCATTCCTATCCGAGGTCGCGGTAAATCACCTGAAGAAGGCCAGAGGTGAAATTTGGCCGAAACGTAGTGAAAGAAGAAACAACACAAAAACTACCAAAATGAGGAAAAAAAGTCTGCAATAAATAAAAATTAATTCTCATTCTCTAAAATCTTAACATACTTATTGCTTCTTATTCTTAAAGACAAACTAACCATAAAATACACAATAAAAGTTTTTTATAGAACTCTAATGATGATCTACATAATTCATTATAATGCGAATAGCTGTCATCATCATGTCGCACCATCGGCACCGATATCCCTGACCCTCTCCCGCCACCCTTCTCTTTCGTCCATCGCTTCCGGTAGGTCTTCAAGGCTACATCCGGTATCGGCAAAGACCTGTTGTATGTAGATTCGAGCTAGTCGTCCTGCCTTTGCTCGTCCATGTGAAGGGGTCCACAGGATTATGTCACTTATGAGTTCGTCCCTACTTCTCCAGCAGTGTCCCGCATGTCTGGTTCGTCTAATTTGGATGTTTTTCGTGGTGGGTGGTAAGTGGCCACACAGCTTTTGCTTTGTGTGGTGCTACCTCCAGGACTTGTTCAATATTGCTCGCAGCATTCTTGTGTAGTTGGTCAAGCTTTTTCTTCATACATGTAGTGCATCCTTACATCCTTCTTGCTTGGGAAAAAAAACTGCGTCCTCGAGGAAAATCTGCCTGAATCAGAGTATAAGCGCTAAAGAACATGATTTGGAATCCCGCATATCTGTAGTTAAGACTTTTAGGGCAGGTTTTTATGTTTGGAACTTGTGGATTGGTAATGAGAATTTTTATCCGAGAGATGGAATCTTGGGAGCATTAATGGGATTGTTCAAAAATTTTGCACGTGGTTTGTCTGAATAATGCGCATATACTTTTTCGATATTTATGAAGTTGGGGGAATCGATATTTTCGGCGCTGGTAGAATCAGGCCGGTTTTTTGTTGTAGAAGTTGTTGATACGAATTAATGGACTTGTCATGGTCCGTGTTCATTGAAAATGGTCTCACCGAGGAGGCAGAGTAACTAAGAGACAGTTTTTTTTTGTGTCTGACGTGGCAGACAGGTATTTTATGAGTTCCCCCCGGAGTGGAGTTTTGAGATTGTTATTGGGGAAGATATTTTGAAACAGGGTTTTGGATACGATTAAGAGATGCGCAGAAATTTGACGGAACCAGGTGTGGCGAAGATTCGCAGATTCGGATGAGGAAACATTTTGAATTGGGAAATATTGTTGGCTGAAATTGAAAAAAGTTTGGGTTGCTTAGAAAAAAAAAACACCCGGGATATTTTGCGCAAAGAAAAAAAAATAAAATAAAATAAAATAAAAGAAGAATGCTCGTAAGCTATTGAAAAAGTTCTATTATAAATCAGACTTAATTTATGGTACTATAGATCGAAATTGAATAAACTGGGAAGCGAACCTATAGTTATAGTATTAAGGTAAGGACAGAGAGAGATAGAGATAAGGTTAGAAAAAAAAAACAGACATTGAATGAGCAATTTATTATGAAGAAAAAAAAAAGAAAAAAAAATGAAAACAGAAAAAAACAAAAATAAAAAAAAAGTTGCAGGACAATGAAGTTGGAAAAAAAAAAGAAAAAAAGAAAGAAAAGACACTTGAATATTGTTGAACGCAGCATATGAAAAAAAAAGAGAAAGAAAGAACGAACATTTTTTTTAAATAGACAGTACATAGATTGAAAAAAAAAGAAGAAAAGAAAACTGAACATTTTTGAACTGTGATTGTAATATTGTTTTGACTTGTTGTAAAGTGAAACTTTTTGAGTTTGTTTGAGTTTAAGGCGACATTAGAATTTTTTTTCCTGTTCATATTATGAAATTTGACGAAAACCATTAACAGAGGATTTTATACTAGGTTTACTAATAATTGTAATTATATCGATTCTAAATTTTTTTTAGAATTTGGGGTTTTCGTGGAATAGGAAATATTTTGTTGGGGGTTTCTGTTTTTGAGAGAATCGGTGGCTGACGCGAGAATAGGACAGACATTCATCCAATTGCTTAAAGATTGTTGTTGGGTAGACGGCAAAGAAAGCAATTCTATCGAAGAATTCGCCGGCCCATGAAGCTGTTGAGGGCCTATATGGCTTCTATTTTTTTAGATTGGAGTTCCGAGGATGGAATAAAATTAAAAAAGGCGTGGCCAACTCCAATATTTTGTGGATGATGTCCGAGTCTTTCAGTCACGATGATGTTTTGGATTCGTATGTGATTTTGCGAAACGAAACGAATCAGGGAAAGGCGAGGTGCCTATATATTGGTAGCCACGAGGGTTCCTGATTAAATTGAAAAGAAACCCGGCGTGGGTTTGATCAGGTAAATCATGTTTCCTCAAGGGCTTGCAAACCAATGGGCATAGAAACAGAAACTTAATGGAAAAAAATATGGGTAACACATTGCTAATTAGTATTTTGCGTGGACTATTTTAGGTGGTTACTATTTACCAACCCCTCCGCTCGGGCAGGATATGACACAAGGTCAATTTTTAAGCGGAGTTTAACGGGTTTGAATTCAGAGTTTTCCTTCTCCTAGACTAGTTGCCTAACCAAGGCTGAAGAACCTAGTCTGTCCTACTATTTACCCATAGCTGGAGGGAGAATAATTGGATTCATACCTTTCCCAAGGGTATTAGTGCAATGTGAAATGCAATCAGTCTCGTCCAAGATTTGAACTCGTATCGCCGTGTTCATTTTAGGTGGTTTACAGCATGCGTGCCAGATTGTGATACATTCGGATGTATTGTGATTCTTTGTTTTGGGCCATGATTTTTGTAGTTTAAGGGGAATGCTTTGGGCATTGAAGATATTGTGTTTTAGTTTATGAAATTCTCCGGTTACTCCAGGTAGGAACCTGTTGAGCAAAGAACTGGAGTGTGGTCATGAGGAATCCAGGCGAAATGTATTGCTGGAATGACCAGGGTCACTAAGTTTGTGACCAAGATATGGGACCAGAGTATGGTCCTTTTAGGGTTTTGAAATTTCTTCAAGGAATTTAGGGTTTAGGGTTTTGAAATTTCTTCAAGGAAGTATGGAGGGCCCGTTGTGTTGAGAGGATAAAGCATGCATCCGTACTGTACCTTGATGCACACATGCTAAGATATCGTTCTTCTAAAGTGACCTCACGGTCAGATTGCATTTTTGAAATTTACCAGCAGTGACTATCAGGCTTAAGTAGGGTGGATTCCAATTCCTGTTGAAGCTGTTCATTTGAACCCGAAATCATAAAAATTAATCAGTCATCTCATAAGATGTATAGCAATAACATACTGAATTTTAAAGAGTCTACGGCAATTTTAAATGCCTGTACAAAAAGTCTGGGAACTTATAGAATGCACCACGTACACAAACACACACACACACACACACATATATATATATATATATATATATATATGAAAACTAACAGATACTACATTTCCGAGTCAGAGTGGCCCTGAAAGTAATAAAATAAAGAGGTACTCCACATTCCCCAAAGCTTCAAGATTGGAGCCTCACCATCAGATAGTTTAGTGTCATATCCTGAACACACATTGTGGGTTTTTTTATCCCTCTGAACAGATGCAGTCAGCGTATTTTACAACCACAACCGACTTGGTTGTATGCAAGTTAGCTAACCTCATTCAAAAACTATGTAATATCAACTCATTAATTACAATGATGATAGAGAAATAAATATTAATAGCGTTCAGAACACCTCATCTAGTGTTACCGTGCTTGGATCGAAGATCATTTTTAGTGAGTTCAATTCTCACTGGGTGCTCCAGACTTCTGGCTTTTAGTCATAGCTAAGCTAAGCTAAGTAAATGACTATTTGCGGTAAAACCAAACACCTACTTTGGTTCTAGGAGATGTATTGAAGAGCTTCTCTTTAGGGGTCCGTCTTCTCAAGCACCAATTGCCCCTTCGTCTACCAGAGCTAGGTTATTTGTCTGATGCGCAAGGTGCCTCCCAAGAGCTGCATACCAATGGAGATTAATAATTTATAGTAATGCCCTCGACCCTTCATTGATACGCTGGGAAGTATTGTTTGTCCAAAAAGAAAAAAATAACCTTGTGTTACATTCTGCAAGTAGTGGAGAGGCTACGTTATTCCTGTTGTGAAAATAAGACGTAGTTTTGATGAGATGGTCATATATAGAAATCAGGCCAGAAAAAATAGATAGAAACACATAAAGGCTTTATATATAGATATAATTTATAACGAATATTTTGTTCGTTTATTCTCAATAAATATCAAGCTCAATCAGCCGGAGCTATCGATTACACCGACTGCATCTCCACAGAGGGGTAAGACATCCACCCAACGAGTGTCCAGGATATAACACTAAACAATCTGAGGGTAAGGCTACATTTTTGGAGCTTTGATGAATGTGGAGCGCCCCTCGACTGCCATTATTCCTAAGTTCACTCTGACTTGAAGTAGTTGTGCTTGATAGGGTCCTTTCTATAGGTCAAATAAAACTGTTTTAGATTTAAATTGTGAGCAACGAAATGACTTACGTTTAAGTGAATTGTTTGAAATAGAACTGTTTGATCATTTAACCGTGTGTAAACAAATCATATTTACCAACCCCTCCGCTCTGGCAGGATATGACACAAGGTCGATTTTTAAGCGGAGTTTAATTCAGAGTTTTCATTCTCCTTGTCTAGTTGCCTCACCAAGGCGGAAGAACATAGTCTGTCCTACTATTTACCCATAGCTGGAGGGAGAATAATTGGATTCATACCTTTCCCGCCTTTAGTGCTACATGAAATGCTATCAGTCTCATCCAGGATTTGAACTCGTGTTGCCGTGTCCATTTCCTACGACAATTACCATTACACCACGGGCACCTCCACAAATGTGTGTAAACAAATGGCTGATGTTTAATTGAATTGTTTGTGATACATAGCAATACATGGGAGCATTTAACTGTGTATAAAACAAATAAATAATGTTCAATAGAATTAGTATTTAAAAGCAATACTTGTTTTTATCACTTAGAATATACTAGCTGTAGTTTTCATATTTTTCATTTTCATAGTTATACACACAAAATTTCGGCAGATATGTCCATCTACCTTCTTCAGTTGTTTCATGTCAAACTCCGAAGCCTACACTGAACCTCAAAGTGAACACGTAATTTAATCTACGCGATAGATTGTTCTAAAAATCATCACGCTTTATCACAGAAATTTAGACAAGCAATACTTTTAACCAACCACTTCGCCGTGTGCAACCAAATGATTAATATTATAGAGAATAATTAGCGTTTGAGAGTTAAAATTGTAACTAAGTAACACTGTAGAAAGAATAAAAATACTTGTGTGTAAAAAAGTTAGTTTAAAATAAAACGACTTAAAATCATATTTAAATGTGTGTTAACAAATGACTGATATTTATTTAAATTGTTAGTGATACATAGCAATACTTGAAACCATTTAACTGCGTGTAAAAAAATGAGTTCAGGCTCATGTAAAAATGTTATCAACAAATTGTGTTCACATATATATATATATATATATATATATATATATATATATATATATATATATAATATGTATCAAGAAGATTTGGCTTTAAGTGACCAATAATGGTTCATATGCCATAAAACAAACGAAACCAATTCCATTGACGTCCTGACGGTTAAATGCAAAGTGAGCAAATTTACTGGGATGACACAAAAGTTTGGCAATATTTTGTTTACGGATGATTTTACCGTAGTGGTGAAGGTGACGAAACATACTAGACTGTGAAATGCCAGGTCGCCTGATACTCTCCAAAGGCTACACTTCAAATTTGCCTCGATGATTTGGAACACGGCCTCAGAATCTACGCTTTTAGGACTACCAGATTTTTTCCTGATTGCCGAGGTTCTTGCAATCCTAGCAAAATCTTTTCAACTATCTGTTTACTGTTCTGTGATCAATTATTCTTCACTTTTCGCACAGTAAATGTCTTTGGTTACTTCAGTGGACTTACACCCCAATTCAAACTCGTGAGGTGTAATTTCCTGCAGTCGGCAGGGCGGGTTGGGGCTTCATATTCATCAGGGTTGTTTTCAAATCATCCTTAATTAAGCCATACACAACGTGTCAGCACACTAACTACCACTATACCATTGTTATATCGTGTTACGGAAAAGATACCCAGTGAAATAGAGTTAATTATTTTTTAACTCAAGTGGTACAGTCCGACTAGTATTATAAGTGTCGCGCAGTTGGTGTTACCACCAAAGTTGGTCTTACTACTGACTGACGTCTTTCAGAGCTATCTCTCTACTCCTCTTCTGATTCTCCGAGCTTGAGAGACACGGCGTCTTTCATACTCCCGCGATACCGGAAGTCACGTGGTACGAGCCATTATAACACCATAACACAGGTAACTCAACAACTTGAACTGCCTCGGTCATGTGATATATGCACCGCTATCAAATACGTACCAAAATATCACAAAACAATTGAATCTCCTAAGTATCATGTATAGACCTCGATGAAAGTTTGAACGCTAAGATTTTTCTTCCTCGTGAAGAAAAAATGCTACTTATCGGAAAGATATCTGTAACAACAAACAGTTATTCGCTGGAAGCCATGCAGCTAAAATACTCTCTTATCCTATGGAATCTAAATTTCGAAACTTTGAAAGAAAAAAATAAAGAATTATCTATCTTAATAAAATAATTATCCAGATTTATTTAAGCATGAGATTGTTGTATACTCAGTTGTGTCTTTATTAACAACGAGGAACACATATATAAAAATATATCTTTCATTTTATTCTCGAAAGGGGCCCTCAGTTTGTTGTTAGTTTGAGAGATAGATGGAGAGACATATACTCAGAGAGAGGACATCTTCTTGTCCCATATATTCTTTCGGGAGCCAGGGGTGCTAACGCTTGCACCCCTTGCAAGCCGTATCGTCAGAGACGTCTGAAACGTATCTGATCGGCTAGTTATCCCTGGCTCGACTCCGATTCTCTCGCCTCTGTCTAAATCTGACCACGTAGTTCTCATATCACGTGGTCTCCTTCCGATTTCACACCTGTTGGACGGGACTGCCCCGACGCGCTGCCATCCCCCTGTTTACTAATTATAATGTGATAGCTTGTCAAAACACAAGGGGTCACAAGGAACGAACCGAAAATCCATGTCATATGTTATATAACAAGAAAAGAAAAGTCTACGAAATGGGTGTGCAAAAGAGTTGCATAACATTACTGCTTATTTGGGACTATTTGAAAAACAAGTTGAAAGCCATAAATGTCTTAAAAGGCAATCACTTATATTAATATATATATATATATATATATATATATATATATATATATATTGGGTTATTCAAAATCTATATATCAGCAGACTTATAGGAGTATCTTTTATGGTGTATTTTCAAACGGTTACCTCTTGTTCACAACATCTCAAAACATTCTTGAAATCTTCCACAGGTGATTTTAGAAAATGTAAATATCCTACTAAA
The DNA here is from genome assembly GCA_963585895.1 of Sepioteuthis lessoniana. Classification (NCBI taxonomy): domain Eukaryota; kingdom Metazoa; phylum Mollusca; class Cephalopoda; order Myopsida; family Loliginidae; genus Sepioteuthis; species Sepioteuthis lessoniana. The sequence continues at coordinate 54,711,178 of OY757924.1, read as the reverse complement.
ACAACAGAATTGATATTCTGGTTACCACCTGGATGAAGAATCCAATAATCTGCGGACAGAGATAATGAAAAGGTAAAGACTTTAAAATCATAATAACATAATAGAACTCCCATAGATATGTAAACATTTTTGGTTTATTTGTTTGTTTGGGTTTTATGGCATATCAACCTTTGTAGGTTATTTAACGCTGAATCTAATTCTTTTATACAAATAAACAGTCCTATTTATACAATTTAGCTCAGCACAAGTACACAGTTTAATTGTTAAAAATATTTCTATTTCAAGCTATCCAGTTTAGTCAAATAGTTTTAATTCAAACAATTCAATTGCGTATAAGTATAGAGTTTGACAAAAAACTATTTCAAACAATTCATTTTAGCACAAATACGCAGTTTAAATTTCACCCATAGATAGGACCCTATCAGGTGCTACCTCTTCGGGTCAGAGTAGACCTGGGAGCAGTGGCAATGAAAGAGTACTCTGCATTCCCCAAAGCTCCAGCTTTACTGAAGTCTCACAATCAGATTGGTTTGTGTCATAACAGGACACTCGTTGGCGGGGATCTTACTATCTGCAGTGATGCAGTCGGTGTATTGTGCCGCCCCAGCCGACTGGACAAAACCATTTCTTAAACGCCATGCATAAAAAAGTAAATTTGGCGACCGTAGTCGAGGGTGACCCGAAGGCTCCCTTTTTGATAGCTACTACATCGAGATGTAGGGGAGGGCGCTTCTCCTATCCCTGGAATGCTCCACTTTACCCTTGATACCTACCTTATATTGCTGAGTGTTAAGCAAGGAGGTATCAAGTACCGTTTTCAAAGTCTTTGGTATGACGGGACCAGGGATTGAACCCAGGTCTCCCGGACCATCGGCGAACACCACACCATGCACAATCTCATGAAAAAATTGAATTAGAACTCTTCGAGGGTATTAACTTTATAGGTTGTTGTTTTTTAAATTTAGCAGTAAATAAACGAATCATTGATAAGATGCTGAACATATTTTCTTTAATAGCTGAACATTTTGTCCGCACAAAATATTTCATAAGTAATCTAGATTGAAGTATTTAAATTAATGACAATATTTTTGGATATGGCATATTTCCCAACAAAACACCGTAAAGTTTAAACAGAAAAATATCAAATTCATTAAATAGTATAAAAATATGATGTAGAATGAAAAAAATGTATCAAAACTGATTTTTTTTTAAATTGTAAAATGATAAATTTTGAATTTAAAAGAATAGCTTCGCATAGGTTAGCAACTTATATAATAAAGGGATGACATATAGACGTCTAGATTGCTGTGTAGACTTCTCTATACCAGCCTTCATCTAAACAAGTAAGTGGTTTTTTTTTGTTACTTTTTGAATCATAGACTTTGGCGAAAAAGGTTTCAGTGAGTTCAACACCCTCTATACTCACCAGTCCTAGCTACATAGAATTTCTTCTTGTTTCCTAAATTGAAAATGTATTTAGATCTGATTTGCGGACGTAGAAGACATAGAAAATGCGACAGCGCAACTTTCCATCAAAAGAGGTGTTTGAGTTGATTTTTTTGTTTGTTTAATGGCATATCAACCTTCCTGCGTTATTGAATGCAAAAACTATCCTTGTAGACGAAAAGCACTGATACTATTTAACCAATACCTGGAGGTATAAGGGCGTTCATATCTTTCACAAGGGTTTTAATCCGAAATTGAATGAAATATCCCGATTGGGGTCGAACTCGCTTATTTTAAGGCTGCAGTCCAGTACTTTAAGCAATAGGAAAAGAGGTGTTACAGAGGGGCATTAATCATTGAAACAACTCGGTGATATAAGTGTTTGGTTTGATTTGGTTTGATTTTATGGCACATCAACCATTGTAGGTTATTTAATGCCAAATCCACTTTTATACATATAAACATAGAAGCAGTTGGTGCATTCTACAACGCCAGCCAACTTGGCAAAAGTGTTGTGTGCATTTTTTAAGAATTAACGTTTCAATGATTGTTTATTTTTCTCTTGGTAATTACAGCATCGATCTCGGTAATTGTGGACACTCCCCTAGCCCCGACTTATCAACCTTTAAACCAATACCATTCATCTAGTGGTTTCCGCCGGGGTATTTCACATTTCTTTACAGCCACAAAGAATACAACCGATAGGGTGGAAGGAAGAATAAACGAACAATATGGACTTGGGTCAGTTCCAAGCGCAAGAAAGAGAGTTTTGTGTGACGATTTTGTACAGCTTTTCATGTATTTGTAGACTATCATGGGCGTGTATTTTTCGCGAAACATCTACAAAAGTCACTAGGAATGCCAACTCATCTTTGACTGTCTTCTTTCATAGCCTCCTTCTGCCAACCGTCCTTCCCCTGGACTGCTATCTCACACCGACTGGTCACTTCTGCTCTACGTTGTCGACTGCCTCTCTCTGGGTTCCTTTGTTAACTGACCTTCTGTCCTTTCTGGGACCTTCCTCTCCTCGTCCATTTCCGGTCTCGCGGGAGATCTCGAGCTCAAGCCCTTTGTTTCAAAACAGACAAAGAGATCATCTGCCTGGCGCACACACCCACATAGTGTCGCATGTTTTAATTATATCTTTTCTATTATGTACATTTACCCCATTTTCATTTGCTGTAAATTTTTAATTGTAAAATGAAAATTGTTTAGAAATGGGAAATTGTAAAAATATTAAATATAACTTGAAAATACACTTTGATATTTTTACAATTTCATTTTTCCAAATAATGTCCATTTTACAATACCCTTGGGAAAATATGAACCCCGTTATCCTCTCAACTATGAGTAAAAAAATATCACTACTGTTCTTCTACAACGATGGATTTAGCATTAAATAACCCAACAAGATTGATATGCCATTCAACAAACTAAACCAAATGATACCAAACTTTTCTTTATGTCTGAAAATGATTCTCTTAAGTTTCTTATTCTTAAGATATGTGTGTCTAATATATATTCTGGGTTAGACATACCTGCTGTATAAATCGACCTCCAAACATACTGTCGATATAATAACCTTCAAGTAACTGTTATTAAAAACGTTGTACCTCAAACGTACAGTAATAATTTCAATGTGCATATATTTGATAATCTCCCTTTATATTTAATTAAACTGTCACTACATCGATGATATATGGTTGGGTAATTTTTCTCTGAAATCAGAATTACAGGTGTCAAATACGAAACATGCAAATCTTACACATAGGAGTTTATATTCATATGAATTCACCATATATTACGTGATCATGAAATTATACTGTTAATCAATATACTATTGTTGTCTGACTGGCCGCCTTAGTGTTGTAACGTTCCAGTCTTTGTTTACCATCAGTGCGTCATGCACCACCAGTTGGAAGTTTTATTGATATTATTAATATAATCCTAAATTTTGTTTACAGTTTTATTATCTTATATTAATCTGTGTTCATTTTTTAAATATGTTCACCTAAAAAGAGTTTAAAAATGGAATTTTGGGGGCAGTCTGCTGGAATTATAGAGAGTGATTTCTGGTTTCTTTGTCTAATGGCATATCAAACTTTGTGTGTCATTGAATTGGCAAAATCGTATTTGTTAAAAAATGTAAGATAAGGGGGTTCATAATTTTTCTATGGATATTAGTTCAAAAATGTATGCAATAGCGCGACTGAAGTTTGAATTCACAAACTTCTAAGTCACAATCTAGCACTGGGACTCGTCCTGCTTAGATGTATTAGTTGACCACTAGTTTTGTGGAGATTTTTCGGCCTTAAAAAGTCTACTTTGAAGCTTCAAATAACGATATATATATATATATATATATATATATATATATATATATAAACACACACACACACACACACACACACACACACCCCTTGCCTATCATTTGGACTATGCCAGTGCAATACAGAAGGAAAATTATCATAAACAAATGTGTTTCTTCCTCATAGCTTTACCCAGAGCTGCACCGAGGTCCAGGAGCAGATTCATTGTTTCACGTGACTAATATATATATATATATATATATATATATATATGGGGGGGATCTTCTTATATCTCTGATTTTCAAGAAACCAATTTTCAACTATTATTCTTGGTCTGAGAGATGTGTTTGTCTCATGATTTGAATTCATCAGGGTTGCATCTGGGCGCCAAATCTGATTTTTACTTCGTAATTCGTTTTTGTTTTCTGTATCCCCTATTATATACAGTTTTTCTTCTAATCTTACTCTTCAACATTTGATAATATTGCTCTACCTGAGGAGTACTGAGAACTTTCTTGGTTTATTAACTGAGGTGGCCGTATCCAATACCTATTTAATATAGATAGAGAGATAGATAGAACGAGAATCTTATAATATATTTTTCCTTTTCTGGTCGAAATTTAATTCCGTTGCCAAATTAAGCATGTTGCTGATCTGTGTGTAATTAGGCTCTTTTTAATTTCTTCCAGCTAGTCGGACATGCAATTAAACCAGTATCATTATGGAATTGCTTTCTATAATTCTCTCATATCTTTTCCACCTTTTTTTTTTCTTTTGCACCATAAATAAAATTATATTCATTTATTTGATCTATGCGGTTCGTATCGGCATCTATATTCATAAATGCGTTCCCTAGTTTCCAGCGTCAGTTGGCAATTTTGCGGGCGAAAAGAACTTTGGAAATCATATATTTTTTCTTTAGACAATTTCGGAAGCAATTAAAAGTATACATAACTCTGAACATGTTCTTCTAGAATTAAAGGTAGTACAATCAAGAGTGAAAACAATTAAATATACTAGCAAATTTCCTGTTATTTGGATAATTTAAATACACCTCGGTACTTCGAACGGAACAGAGTGGTAGTACCAATTAGGATTCCATCTGAATCAAATAAAACTATTCAATTATTTTATCATAGCTATTATTAATAATTATTTGTAACCATACAATTGTGTGTAAATTGCACGTATTAGAAAGGGTTGATTTTGGTTTGGTTTGGTTTGGTTTGGTTTGGTTTTATGGCATATCAACAATTGTAGGTTATTTAATGCCAAATCTTTTCATACATATATATTGAATATATATGATTTAGTTTGGTTTGGTTTTATGGCATATCAACCATTGTAGGTTATTTAATGCCAAATATTTTCATACATATATATTGGATATATATGATTTGGTTTGGTTTGGTTTTATGGCATATCAACCATTGTAGGTTATTTAATGCCAAATCTTTTCATACATATATATTGGATATATATGATTTGGTTTGGTTTTATGGCATATCAACCATTGTAGGTTATTTAATGCCAAATCTTTTCATACATATATATTGGATATATATGATTTGGTTTGGTTTGGTTTGGTTTTATAGCATATCAACCATTGTAGGTTATTTAATGCCAAATTTTTTCATACATATATATTGGATATATATGATTTGGTTTGGTTTGGTTTTATGGCATGTCAACCATTGTAGGTTATTTAATACCAAATCTTTTTATACATATATATTAGACACATATGATTTGGTTTGGTTTGTGATTTTATGGCATATCAACCATTTTAGGTTATTTAGTGCCAAATCTTTTTATACATATGTATTAGATATATATGATTTGGTTTGGCTTGGTTTGGTTTGGGTTTTATGGCATATCAACTATTGTAGGTTATTGAATGCCAAATCTTTTCATACATATATATTGGATATATATTATTTGGTTTGGTTTGGTTTTATGGCATATCAACCATTGTAGGTTATTTAATGCCAAATCTTTTTATACGTATATATTAGATATATATGATTTGGTTTGGTTTGGTTTTATGGCATGTCAACCATTGTAGGTTATTTAATACCAAATTTTTTTATACATATATATTAGACACATATGATTTGGTTTGGTTTGTGATTTTATGGCATATCAACCATTGTAGGTTATTTAGTGCCAAATCTTTTTATACATATGTATTAGATATATATGATTTGGTTTGGTTTGGTTTGGTTTGGTTTGCTTTGGTTTTATGGCATATCAACCATTGTTGGTTATTTAATGCAAATCTTTTTATACATATATATTAAACATGGTTTCTAAACACATTTTGTTGGTAGTATTTTTAAACAAACGTGATCTCATTTTCCCGCAGGTAAAGGTTTTCATTAATTTTTATCAAATATGAATCATTCTATTTATTATTAATCATTTGTTTGCACACAGTTTAATATTTTTAAGTATTGCTTTGTATAACTAACAATTCAATTAAACATCAGTCGTTTGTTTACACGCAGTTAAATAATCTAACATTTCTATTTTAAATAACAGTTTAGGATGTCAACTATGTTGAATAGTTTCAAGTATTGCTATGTAACACTAACAAATCAATCAAACATCAGTCGTTCGTTTACACTCAGTTAAGTGCGTTCTATATCAAACAATTCAGTTTAGCATAAGTATAGTTTTTTGTTTACACACAGGTAAATGTAAAAACAGTTCTATTTTTTAAAATTCTGTTCAGCATTAGTAAACAGTTTAAGTGCCGAATACTTTTATTTGACCCATAGATACGACCCTATCAGGTGCTAGCTCTCCTGTCCAGAGTTGACCTGGGAGTGATAGCAATGAAGGGGTACTCCGCATTCCCCAAATATCGAACATTACTGAAGCCTCTCCATCAGATTGTTTAGTGTCATATATAGGAAGATTAATGTAGGATTCTTAACCCTTTAGAGATAGAGTCGATGTACTCTATAGCCCCAGCCGACTGGGCCAGTATTAGATAGGAATATCTGATAAATAGAATGACTTGTGTTAAAAAACAATACTTTAAAAAGATTTTAAACTATGAGCAAACAAATGAGTGATACCGATAATAATTATTACTATTAGCAATACTTGAAACTATTCAATTGTATACAAACAAAGAGTACCAAATGGAATTATTAGTATTTGATAGCAATACTTGAAACTAACTGTATTCAAACAAATGATTAACCAGAAAGAGAATTATTATTGCAAATTACCGACACTTGAAACCATTTAACTGTGTGTAAACAATAAATAGCAATAGCTGAAATCACTTAACTATGTGCAAACAATAAATAGCACTACATGAAACTATTTGTGTGCAAATAAAGTGTTGTATATTGACCTTCGACCCGGCCAATCATGCCATGCCAAAGTGATGCACCGGAAGGAAGTGACACATTCTGATGGCAGTTATGAGAAGAAATCGCGTAGGCGGGCTTGGCTGAAAAAATGGGGCAAGGTAAAATCCCATGGTACACTCATAGACTGATGCACCGGAAGAGAGTGACCTATGAACTGCATGACAGTTATTTCCGCTTGATGACGATCAAACATGCCATTCCAAAGATTGAGTGGGCGATTGAACTATTATATAACTCGGTAAAGACAGGAAGTCAGTGAGTTGGAGATCAGATGAGTAAGAGACAAGATGTGGTAGAGAAAGCCCGCACTCAGCAGAGTGGGCCCCCGGGCCTCCGGTTGAGCAACCCTGGTGAACGAGAAAGACACAACGCTGATGGCCATAAGAGTGGGGGTCAATATATTGCAGTTCTGTTCGGTCTCCAACTCCCTCTCACATACACCAACCTTTCAAATAAAGTGAGAAGTATATTTTTCTAAGAACTGTGTCACTCGTCGTTATTATTGCGTCAATATGTAAACTGCAGGTATATGTGTATATATGCATATTTATTATGCATATGACTATACAACAAAAGGACCTGTAACTCATTTAAAAATAAAGTTACTAGCATAATTCTCATTTTCAAATTATATATATATATATATATATATATATATATAGAGAGAGAGAGAGGGTAGAGGGAGGGGATACACCATTAAATAACTCACAAATGTTGATATGTCATATGCAAACAATCGCAGCTTGATATTGAGATCTCCATTAATGATTTTTTTTCAAAAATAAATCATATAGGGGCCTTACCTAAAATAAAGTTGGTGTCCCGAAGGGTCACTTTTCAATAGCTACTACACCAAGATGTCGGAGAAGGCGCTACTCCATTACCTGGATTGCTCTACTTTACCCTTGATCCCTACCTTATGATGCTGAGTGTTAAGAAAGGAGGTATCAAGTACCATTTTTAAAGTCTTCGGTATAACGCAACCTGGGATGGAACCGTGGTCTCTCTGACTAAGTAAAGTTGGCGACCGTAGTCGAGGGGGACCTGAAGGCTCCCTTTACGAGAGCTACTACACCAACGTGTAGGGGAGGGCGCTACTCTTTTCCCTGGATTTCTTCACTTTACCCTTGATTCTTACCTTATAATGCTGAGCGTTAATCAAGGTAGCATTAAGTACCATTTTTAAAGTCTTTGGTATGACTCGACGTGCGATCGAACCCAGGTCTCCCGAGTCATTGCTGTTATGCTAATGTCCAGTAAACAGCTTTTAGTAAGTAATTCCACTGTGTTACTCATTTTTTATTTAATTTTTTATCTTCAACTATGAGCATTTTTTTTGCGGGGGATAATTTGTATTACGCAGTAATTGTGAGGCAATCTTAAAAAAAAAAGAAATAATCTTATCTTTTTAACGCTTCCTTCTAATTTGTTCATTGAACTGTGGTTTATCAATAAGAAAAAAATTACCTGTATTTACAATTATTATAACATTACCAGAATAAAATTGAAAATTCAATTTTGGACATTCACTACATATATTTTGCTATGGATTCATTTTTGTTTTCCTCTGAAAATATCAAACTATGTCATGAATAAAATAATTCAATATTTGGGCATTCACTACACATATTTTGCTATATTTTTCATTTTTGTCTTCATCTAAGAATATCAACCCAAGTCTAGAATAGAAAATCCAATTAGACTTAGCTTTATACCAAAAAAGAAACACGGAAAATAGATATCTTGCAGAAAATAGTATGTATATAGAAATATTGTTGAGGTGAGGTTCGCTCAGTCGACTGGGGCTGTAGAATATACCGACGGCTTCTCTGCAGAGGGGTAATATTCCCCTTACAAGTGTCCTAGATATGACACTAAACAATCTGACGGTGGATTTCCAGTAATGCAGGAGCTTTGGGGAATGCGGAGTACACGTTCATTGCCATCACTCCCAGGTCCACTCTGGCCCGGAGTGGTAGCACGTGTTGGGATCCTATCTATGGGTTAAATAGAACTAAACTGTGTATTTATGCTAAACTGGACTGTTTTGAGATTGAAACTGTACTTTATGGAACTTTTTTGACATTTAATAGTATAAACAAAAACTATACTTATACTAAATTGAATTGTTTGAAATAGAACTGTTTATTTCTATAAAAATGGATTTGGCATTTAATAACATACAAAGGTTGAAATACCATAAAACCCAAATAAACAGATTCAAACTTGATGTGAGGTAAGTTGCATTGTAAGACAGATATTTAGCTTGTTGCTTGGTGGGTGTAATTTTGCATCTTATGGGATGAAAAAAGAAGGGTTATATTTATGCTAATTTTTAAGAATTTTAAAGAGTAAATAAATTGCACCAAGTTTTAAATTGCATCAAGTAAATAAATTTAAACAAAAAAACAGAATCTTATTTTTAGCCTTGATAAAAACAAGCCATTTTAGTTATTCAATAATGGAACATGTCAGGAATTACAACTTGTTGCTTGTACCCTGTAATCTAGTATAACCTGTCACATGTTACTTAACATAATTATAAAAAGATATAAAGAAAATTGATGTTTTACAGAAAATATTGTGGACACAGAAATCTTGTAGAGGTGAAAAAAGTTTTTTTATTGCTACTTAATTTTCTCTCTCGATAGGAAGAGTATCCGGTTTATTTGTCTCTGCCTTCCACCAGACAGGTCAATGACCCGAAGTAGGGTTTTAAGGAAGGAGGAGGTTGGGCTCGAACCGAGACTCAAACCCTGCTGGACTATGCTGGTCATCTGCTCGTTTGGTGCAATGTGAGCCTGATAAGCCAAGTTGGACATGAACTCAAATGTGAGTCCAGGAACAGATGCCTGATTATAGCTTAAACTAGACTAAGAGGTCCAGTGCTATACAATGCTTGATCGCCCATTGATCTCGAATGTGGCCAAGACGAAGCCAGCAGCCATTCGGCTGCGAATCTGTCCTTGACTTTAAAATCGTACTGAAGGTACAGATACCCATTCCAGGCATTGGGCGAGCCCGCCGCCTATTCCCTTGGACGAGTATCCGACTATTTTTTTTGTAACTATAACAAATCGTATGAGCAAGTGTGAAAATTTCATATTTCATTTACTTTTCTTTTTTTTTTCTTTTTCTTTAATTTGAAGATTAAATTGATCATGTTAGCAATAATTTTCTCAGCATTTCTGGTGCAACTTCTTGTTATGGTGTGACTGCTCGAAATCATTCAGTGCGATTTTGAAATAAAGGAATTAATAGTTTCGAAATCGACAAATATCGATTTACTCGTTTAATTCAGATATGTGATTGTGAATTCCACATTAATTGTATTAATTGATTAACGAAATCAGGGTAATTAGTTAATTACTTTAAGGAGGCAAATTCAGTTGGGAAAATGGGTGTCTCAGCCTGGGAAAAGACTGTTTTCTGACTTGTTCTTTGCTCGCGAAATTAGGTTGGAAGAAACACTTTTTAAAAGCCTGATAATAACAAATACTTCTCCAGTCTTGAAACGGGCATTAGCCTTTATATTCACATTTAATTAAAATATTTCAATCTTTTTCACAAGCTACAGTCTGTGATTGGTTGATTGATGGATTGATTGATTGATTAACTTTAACGGCTTGTCAACCCGTCAAGGGTTATTATATGCTTAGTGGTTTGGGAACAGTGTTCATGATATCATCTTATTTACCTTTTTATGTTATAGTTTCTTAAGAGTTTCCGCGAACTGATATTTGAAATAAAATATTTATATCTAATTTAAATAATTCTATGGGTATGACTTTAGCATTATATAACCCAAGAAGGTTGATATGACATTAAACCAAATGACTAATAATAATCCTAAATAAAGAAAAATGTTCAAGTAGCTATTCTTTTTTATCTATAGATAAGACCTTAATGATTACTACCACACTGGGTTAGAGTGAACCTGGAGGCATCGGTAACGAAGCAATACTCCAAACTCCCTAGAAGTCCAAAAAATGTGTAATATATTGCTTTGACCAGCGATGAACCCGGCGGATGTAGTTGACAGAATCATTGGGTCGGAGATGAAATCAACAAAGTGGCTACCGGGAAACAAACAATGTATGGGCGCGATATCTGAGGCATAAAAAATATGTGTGTGTAAGCTATAACCAATAGAGAACAAGCATTACGTGTGTGTAAACCATTGCTAATGAAAAACAGGGATTGTACGAGTGAAGAGGCGTGGCTATGTGGGTCGCGTGGTAGTTTTAAAACAACATAGGGCTCTGAATTTGGGCTGAAGTTAAGATCCCACAGGCTGTTCCAGCTCCTGACTGCTCCTCTGTGTGTGTGAACTCTTTCAGACGGCTCTCCTGTTCCACACAAACTTCACCGCCGAAGAATAAAATATAAGATTATATATTTATATTGACGTGTTCCTCTTTTCTTTTTTCTTTTTTTGGCAAGCTCCATCGGTAGTATATAACAAATTGAGCCTTACCGACAGATACAGTTAAATGTGATACCCATGAACGCCCTCTTTTTGGAGGATGGGTTCTTACCCCTCTCCATAGGATACAGTCAGTGTATTATAAACCCCGCATGCTGGATGGGTCTCTTTCTATGATTTAAAAATCCCTTCAATGTTGGAAAATAACATGGGAGTTTTATGACACACAAGAAAATCCGTGGTCGGTGATGATATTGATGCTCCTATTTTCAAAGTATTTAAGGATTTTTATTAACATTTGATAATTATCTGTGTTTTATCGAAAATTTAAATGATTTAAAAAATTGACGGTACGGATTAAGTTAGACCACACTAATTTACTATTCAGTAGCAAATTGAACTAGAAATTGTTTCATTCTCTAAGTTAGAACTTTTAAAGTTGATTGCAATTTTGTCGGGTTACAGTTGCATATATAGAAGGGTCGTGGTGTAATGCTTATCGTCATAGGAAATGGACACAGCGACCCGAAGTCAAATCCTGGATAAGGCCGTATGCATTTTACATAGTGCTAATTCCATAGGAAAGGTATGTATCCAACCAGTCTCCCTCGAGCTATAGGTAAGATAATAGGGCAGACAGGGCTCTTTAGCTTTTATAGGCTGACGAAGAGAAGGACAGCTCTGAATTCAAACCTATTAAACTCTGCAAAAATTTGGCCTGGAGTCGAATCCTGCACCCACAGAAAGGCTGGTAAATACATACATACTAGACTCCTTTTAAAAGTTCTGAGCCCCATCCAGAAAGAAAAGTGCTGTATCGTGGTAAGGAAGAAATACACAGTGAAATAGAGTTAACTATTTATTAACTCAAGTGGTACAGTCCGACAAATATTATAAGTCTCGCGCTGTTGGTGTTACGTCCGAAGTTGTTCTTACTACTGACCGACGTCCTTCAGAACTCTCTCTGACAAAAAGAATAACTGAACATGTTGGTCTTACTACTGACTGACGTCCTTCATAACTCTCTCTGACAAAAAGAATGACTGAACATGTTGGTCTTACTACTGACCGACGTCCTTCAGAACTCTCTCTGACAAAAAGAATAACTGAACATGTTCGTTGTGACAGCACACTCTGGATTTTTTCTAATTCTATAAACAAAAAAATGGTAGTGTGTTGCCACAACAAAAACTTCACCAATGTTCTTCTTTCTGAGTGGGGCTTAGGACTTCCGGTACTGCCCTCGAATATACTTGAATAAATTATTGAGCAATCAGAACGATGGGAACGAGAAAAGGGACCCGGAGAACTCACAACATGAGACAAAGAACCTAAGTTGGAACAAAATGAATAAAATCTACACGAAAAGAAAAAAAAGACTTAAAACTACCCTATCTTTAAAAGATAAGTGAAACACATCGAGCCAAATTTTCCAATTTGGTCTATAACCGTGGACCGAAAGTTCATTGGCTGAAAAGTTCATAGGCGGAAAAGTTGATTTAATGACGTCATATATGGTTGTGATGGCTCTTTGTGACCAATGGGATGCAAGCTTTGCAACATCAATGTTGTGTGCACCACAAAGGGGACTATTTTCAAAAATAAACCGCATTTGATTGCATTCCGTGAGAGTACCTTGCTTAGCCTACAAACTTTTCAGTCGACCCCCGAAAAAAGATAAGTGATTAGAGTATCATCAATGAGTGTTTATTTTTTTTTATGTTTGCTTCTCTCCGACTATCACGTGGATATTTGTTCCTCTTCTTTCTGTTCTCTCCCCAAAACAATAATCAGCCACCATCATTCTTAGCATCATGGAAAATTCGTTCTTCACCCCAGATCAATATGGCAGTGGTCGTACTAGGATTATAGTAATCTCTTTCGGTAACAATGGACTAGAACCTCGAGGTATATAGACATTTTCGTATTTAGCTTCCAACTTCATGATATCTTATCTAAGGGAATGCCGTGAATTAAAATAATTGTTACAAAGTAAGACAAAAAGGAATACAAAAATATTGACGACAGGGTTGAAATGGTAGAAATTGTGATTCATCAGGAATTGTAAAGAAAAGAACCTAAAACGCGGACGAAACAATCCATTTTCAAAATAAGTGTTTGTTTGTTTGTTTGTCTTTTTATGGCATATCAACATTTGAAGGTTATTTATTGTCAAATCCATTTTATACAAATAAACAGTTCTATTTCAAACAATTCAGTTTAGCATAAGTACAGAGTTTAATTGTCAAAAACATTTCTATTTCAAGCAATTCAGTTTAGTCAAACAGTTCGAATTCAAACAATTCATTTTAGAATAAGTGTAGTTTTTGTTTACTTACAGTTAAATGTCAAAATAGTTCTATTACAAACAACTCAGTTTAGTATACAAAAATAGTTCCATTTAAAACAATTCTGTTTAGCATAAGTACGTAGTTTAAATGCCAAAACAGTTCTATTTCAACCAATTCAGTTTAGCATAATTGCACGATTTAGTTCTATTTGACCTATAAATAGAACTCTATCAGGTACTACCACTCTGGATCTTAGTGAACCTAGGGCCGATGGCAATGAAGGGCTATTCCACATTCCTCACAACTAGACCAATACTGGAACTTCGTAATCAGATTGTTTAGTATCATATCAGGACACTAGTTGTGGGGTCTTACCCATTTTCAAAAAAAGCAGTAAGTATATTCTACAGCCCCAGCCTACGGAGCAACAAAATAAGTGAATGCAAGAAACGACTCACTGTCATAATAAGGCATGACCGTACCTCGTATTTAATGAACAAATAAATGTCAAGAAAGTAAACATGACAGTGACTGTGTGACCAATCATACTTTGAGCCCCCGGAACAATCCAGAAGAATCAGGAAAAATGATAGGAAGACCTAGGTATGTGCGGAAGAAATGATACTTTTTAGACTATAGCACTACTGAAATTGAAATGAAAAATAATAAGAGTCCTGGAGGATTAAGAAGACTTGCGTTAACTTGGATTTCGGTGAAGACTATCTGCTTGTACTGTTGAGAAAACCTTGTAGTAAATCAGATGGTAATAATGGATCATAGACAGTCTTTAGATTTTTCATACACTTAATACTGAAGTAAAGGTCTGTAACAACATTATACACACACACACACGCACATAGATAGATAGATAGATAGATAGCATATGCCCAAACTAGAATCTGTGCAATAAAATCAGACATATAAAATTCGCTTAGACTTTGAGATACACATGGATCACCAAAGCCCGGTCATATGGGTGGTTGGTAGTTTTGTTTTACAGCGTATCAACCCTTTTCGGGTCATTTAATGCCGACTTACATTTTAAACAATTCCTTTGAGCATAAGTGTAGTTTTTTGTTTACAAACAGTTGAATGTTAAAATAGTTCTATGTCAAACAATTCAATTTTGCATAAGTACGCAGTTTAAATGTCAAAAAAGTTCAGTTTAGTTCTATTTGACTCATACATAGGACCTTATCAGGTGCTACCACTCCGCGTCAGAGTGGACCTGGGAGCGATGGCAATGAAGGAGTACTCCACATTCCCCAAAGCTTCAGAACCTCACCACCAGATTATTTAGTGTCATATCTAGGACACTCGTTGGGGGTATTACCCCTCTGCAGAGAAGAAGTCGGTGTATTCTATAGCCCAAGACAATTGGGAAACCGGTGAGATGATCTGACCAAGTATTAATTGAAAAGAAGAAAAAAACTTCCTTTTTTGTTATCGCGGACTATATAGTGAAAATAAAAGAAAACCAAAAAAATATTTGGATCTTGCCAGAGAGCTGAAAAAAGACGCCGGTATTACCGTCACTATCATGTTCAACATTTTTTTAATAGAATCTCTACATACTTGAAGAGACTGGGAGAACAGGAAATCTTCAGAAGAATCGAGATCATCCAGACCACAGCAATGTTTTTATCAACTAGAATCCTTAAAGGAGTTCTGGAGACAAGAGGAGACTTACTGTCGCTTAGACTTCAGTGAAAAAGTGGCAGTTAAGACTGACATGAAAACATGGAAGGGGTGAAATGATAACTGTTTATGCACTAGCCAGTGATTTTCCAAGAAATGAATCACCTAACATTATCTGAAACTTTGAGAATTAAACGGATCACCCAATACCGATCAGGGTGTTCTCGTGGTATAATGGTTAAAGCATTGGACTTGCGGGATCGGAGTAAGCGAGTTCGAACTCCAGTCACGTTATTACGTTGACTTTTAAGCAAATTCCCCAGCTATAGTACCACTGCTGTTATTTTCTAAGGACGTCTTTGGCATTAAATAACCAGCAACGGTTGATATGCCATTAAACAAAGAAACCAAACCAATCCTGATCAGAAGACCAGAGAGGGTATTTTATTACAAAAAGAGAAGAACTTATCAAGGTGTGGTGTTCGCCGTTCCGGTGAACTATAGAAAGGAAACGAAAAGATAGAAAAATACTTGGATCTTGCTAGAGAACATAAAAAAGAAACTTTGGAACAGGAAAGAGACGGTGATACCAGTTGCAGTTATTCATCTTTTATTTGTGTGTAATTACATCTCATATTTTGCGTTTTATCGTTTAAGCCACCGACTACGGCCGGGCCACCTTCGGGTGGACAAACGCTCAATGACAAGCAAAGCCTAGCACTGGACTTTCTGGTTTAGTTCAAGCAACGAACAGGCATATGTGCCGGTCTCACGCTACATCTCGTGAGTCCAAGTCCAGTAGGGTCATCTGGCTCACATTGCACTAAGTGAACCTATGACCAGTATAGTCCAGCAGGACACGAACCGAGACTCGTGACCAACTTCTCCCTCCTCAAAACCCTCACTTTAATAAAGACCTTGTGTCAAATTCTGTCTGATTGGAGGTACGGATAAAGTCCTGGCGACAACACCCCACGAGACACCAACTATACGGCCACTTGCCTCCCATCACGAAAACTATACAAGTTAGACGAACCAGACACGCAGGACACTGCTGGAGAAGCAAGGACGAGCTCGTAAGTGATATACTCCTATGGACCCCCACATATGGCCAAGCAAAAGCAGGACGACCAGCTCGAACTTACATACAGCAGCTATGTGAAGACACAGGATGTAACCCTGAAGACCTGCCGGAGGCGATGAATGATAGGGAGAAGTGGCGAGAGATAGTCAGGGATATCCGTGTTGGCGGCACGACATGATGATGATGATGATGATTAACTATTACATCATTATAGATTCACGTCATATATTACGTAATGTAAATTACCAATTACGATCATTACTTATCATTACCTACTTTTTACCAGGTATCTTCTAACTTTTACCGGGTATCTTCTAACTTTTACCGGGTATCTTTTAATTTTTACCAGGTATCTTTTAATTTTTACTTGGTATCTAATACCTCTAACATACCACTCTTTACCATTTACCTTCTTTTTTTTTTTTTACATTTTTTAACTATCCATTCACAGTAAATGACTGGGACATGAATAGAAAAAGTTACAAAAATTTTCCTGACAGAATAAGCCGCTTTATATATATAGATCATATATCATTATATAATTATTAATAATAATACTATGGATATCTAATAATATACGCCCTAATACATTTTAAGTCAACTCCAACTAAATATGAAACGGCATACATGAAAAGAGTTACATATTCAAGATCTAAAAGAATCCGATTATATCGATTTGTTCAATGGTTTGTGATTAAAGGTATTTATAGATTTTTATTTGTTTTTCCGACTGGATCCAATTTGAATTTATTGCAATTTATTTGATAGCTTATTATTAATTCTGCACTAGGTTGTCCCGTCCAAAAATAAAGAATAAAAATTATTTATTGAAAATCAAAATGAAAAGACTGATTCACTTGAAGTGAATTGGATAAAATAGTCTGAATCAATGTAGAGAAATTATAATAACAGAAATACAAAAATTCAAGGATGTCAATAAATGAATTATATCAAGTTAAATAAAAGAACTTTGGTTTGTTTTCCTTGTTTAATGGAATATCAAGTTTCGTGGATTATTTAAAGTCAAAGCTACCTTTCTAGAATGACAGTAGTGGTATATTTAACCAATAGCTGGAGTATAAAAAGAGTCAAGACCTTTTCCAAGGGTATAAGTCCGAAAAAAATGTAATTGCTTACTTCGGTGTCGCAGTTCGCCACATTAACCACAACACCACAAGCATCTCCTCCGCCTGAGAGAGGAGAATGCCAGACCGATAAGAAGGAAGGGATACAAAAAAAGAATGAAAGCTGAAAGAAAGAAACAAACAAAGAAACAAAGGAAGTGAAATGAATGAATGAAAAATAAAAGGGAAAAAGCAGGAATACAAAAGAAAAAACAAGCAAGGCCAAAAGACAGAAAACAAAGCAGAATGTAATATAAAAATCGAAAAAAGAACAGAAGGTAAAAAAAGAAAAAAATAAGGCAAAAATAAAACCAGAAGACAGAAAAGAAAAATAAGGCGGAAATAAAATGCAAAGCACAAATAAAAAGGAAGCAAATAAAAATAAGGTGAACGGTAGAACAAGAAGGAAAATAAGGCAGAAATAGTGAAAGGCAAAAAAGAAAAAGATTAAGGCAAAAATAAGATCAGAAGGCAGAAAAGAAAAATAAGGTGGGAATAAGACGCAAAGCAAAAATAAAAAGGAAAACAAATTAAAATAAGGTGAAAGGTAGAACAGAAAGGAAAATAAGGCAGAAATAGTGAAAGGCAGGAAAAAAAAAGAAAAATAAGGCAAAAATAAGATCAGAAGGCAGAAAAGAAAAATAAGATGGGAATAAAATGCAAAGAAAAAATAAAAAGGAAAGCAAATAAAAATAAGATGAAGGGCAGAATAGGAAGGAAAATAAGGCAATAAATAAGCAAAAGAAGTAAAAAAAAAACAAAAGAAAAAAAACAAAAATATGTTGGGCAAGAAGTAAAAGGAAAAAAAAACAGAAAAAAAAAACCAAAAAGCAAAGGAAATGGTGAAAGTAAAATGTAAGAACAAAATGGAAAAGTAAGCAAATTTAAATATCATGATAGATGGAATAAATCGTACTTAAACTATAGATACGATGTGCAGCTATGCCTCTTCATTCTAGGTTTGGTTTAAGACTTTTTCAATGATCCTCGTACATACATACTTACATACATACTAACAATGATAGTGATAGACATCTAATCGAGGATCTAAAAATAGTAGAACGAAAAAGAAAGAAAGAAAGGAAGAAAGAAAGAAAGAAAGAAAGAAAGATCTTATATATTTTTTAAGGAACAACATTACGTTTTTATTAGAAATGTAGAATATCAATTACACAATGCGATTTTTGAAAAAGAAGACCAGAAACGGAAATAAACTGCTTAAGATTTTTTCGCTTCATTTAACAAATGTAGAATTTAATTTAGACAAAATTCAGATGATACATCACATATTCAAACGCCCCAATGAGGGTTTAAAGTTTAGAACAAACGAAAAGTTTAACATTAGCAAATAATTCAAACTATTAATAAAATCATCCTCGGAAGACCTTATGTTTTTTTCCATAATTGTGCGTTTTCATCCATAGAAAAAAAAGGAAATTTAAGAAAAGAAAAGCAAAGACATTAGCAAAAGGAAGGTCATATAGTTCTGTTTCGATTTCTTTGTTTCATGGTGTCTTAACATTTTAGGGTTATTTAATGCCAAAGCATCCCAGAAGAAAAGCAAAAGGGTTATTCTATGCCAAAGCATCCTTGAAGAAAAGTAAAGACGTTAGCAAAAGGAAGATCATGTAGTTCTGTTTCGATTTCTTTGTTTCATGGTGTCTTAACCTTTGAGGTTTATTTAATGCCAAAGCATCCTTGAAGAAAAGCAGAAGGATTATTTAATGCCAAAGCATCCTTGAAGAAAAGTAAAGACGTTAGCAAAAGGAAGATCATGTAGTTCTGTTTCGATTTCTTTGTTTCATGGTGTCTTAACCTTTGAGGTTTATTTAATGCCAAAGCATCCTTGAAGAAAAGCAGAAGGATTATTTAATGCCAAAGCATCCTTGAAGAAAAGTAAAGACGTTAGCAAAAGGAAGATCATGTAGTTCTGTTTCGATTTCTTTGTTTCATGGTGTCTTAACCTTTGAGGTTTATTTAATGCCAAAGCATCCTTGAAGAAAAGCAGAAGGATTATTTAATGCCAAAGCATCCTTGAAGAAAAGCAAAGACGTTAGCAAAAGAAAGATCATGTAGTTCTGTTTCGATTTCTTTGTTTCATGGTGTCTTAACCTTTGAGGTTTATTTAATGCCAAAGCATCCTTGAAGAAAAGCAGAAGGATTATTTAATGCCAAAGCATCCTTGAAGAAAAGCAAAGACGTTAGCAAAAGGAAGATCATGTAGTTCTGTTTCGATTTCTTTGTTTCATGGTGTCTTAACCTTTGAGGTTTATTTAATGCCAAAGCATCCTTGAAGAAAAGCAGAAGGATTATTTAATGCCAAAGCATCCTTGAAGAAAAGCAAAGACGTTAGCAAAAGGAAGATCATGTAGTTCTGTTTCGATTTCTTTATTTCATGGTGTCTTAACCTTTGAGGGTTATTTAATGCGAAAGTATTCTTGAAGAAAAGCAAAAGGATTATTTTATGCCAAAGCATCCTTGAAGAAAAGCAAAGACGTTAGCAAAAGGAAGATCATGTAGTTCTGTTTCGATTTCTTTATTTCATGGTGTCTTAACCTTTGAGGGTTATTTAATGCGAAAGCATTCTTGAAGAAAAGCAAAAGGATTATTTAATGCCAAAGCATCCTTGAAGAAAAGCAAAGACGTTAGCAAAAGAAAGATCATGTAGTTCTGTTTCGATTTCTTTGTTTCATGGTGTCTTAAACTCTGAGGGTTATTTAATGCCGAAGCATCATTGAAAAAAAGAAAAAACGTTAACAAAAGGAAGATCATGTAGTTCTGTTTCGATTTCTTTGTTTCATG
The DNA here is from genome assembly GCA_963585895.1 of Sepioteuthis lessoniana. NCBI lineage: Eukaryota > Metazoa > Mollusca > Cephalopoda > Myopsida > Loliginidae > Sepioteuthis > Sepioteuthis lessoniana. Next base: position 54,690,672 of record OY757924.1, on the reverse strand, counting down.
GTGTCATAAACTTTGAGGGTTATTTAATGCCAAAGCATCCTTGAAGAAAAGCAAAAGGATTATTTAATGCCAAAGCATTCTTGAAGAAAAGCAAAAACGTTAGCAAAAGGAAAATCATGTAGTTCTCTTTCGATTTCTTTGTTTCATGGTGTCTTAACCTTCAATGGTTATTTAATGTCAAAGCATTCTTGAAGTAAAATAGTTGTGGTACAATTTAACCTACAACTAGTGTGCGTACTAAGGCAGTCTGTAGTTAATAGGCAAATTTTTATCATCCAGATCACTAAGATATTTACAAGTTTACCGATACATCCCAACCGGCTTTACATCATGAGTAATATCTTACAATTATAAGGTGGGCCTAATAGCTAAGGTGCTGGAGCGCGTCCTCGATTTAAGCGAGTTCGAACTCTAGTCACACTACCAGATTCACTTTCGGACTAATACCCTTAGGAAAGGTATTGAATCCCCTTATCCCTCAGCTATGGGTATAACATATTCACCCCGGCAAAGCTGTCAAAATAGGAAATGCATCTGTGTAAATAACAGGTGCATCCGGTTGAGGAATATCAGGATATAACCTCAACTGTGGACAGGTTGAATTGAGTGCAAAATTGTGACGCTCAAAGAAAGAAGAGTGGACGTCAAATTATTATATAACCCCGGTGACAGTAAGTTCAGTCAGTTGGAGAAAAGATGCGCTAGAGAAAACCAGCACCCAGCAGAGGGGGCCCTCAGGACCCCGTATTGAGCAGTTGAAGTTCAGATCAGTTGAAGTGAAGACACTGGAATGAGGAACATGTCCCAGAGAGGCTGGGCCCCCAGGCCCCCGGTTGAGCAACCTAGGAGAACGGGAAAGAAACGTTGTTATGGCCATAAGAGTGGGGGGTCAATATGTTGCAGTTCTGTTCAGTCTCCAACTCACCTCTCACACAGTAAAACCTTTAGTAACCCTTTCGACCCTTTCAAATAAAGTGAGAGGTATATTTTTCTAAAGAACTGTGTCGCTCGTCGTTATGTTTCTGCATGTATATGTGTATGTATAGTGGTCATGGCTATACAACATGGGTAAAAAAAAGTATCCTCTGCATGGAGGACTTAGGCATTAATTAACCTACGAATGTTGATATGCCATTAAACAAAGAAACCTAAATTATAATTCGAATTGACACCAAATTGCAAAAATAAATATCTGCAGAGTTGATTTTATCCTAAAATGGATGAAAAGATTTTTTTTAAAATCAAAGGAAATAAATTTTAGAATAAATAGATAAACACAAGTGCAAATTAGCGGTAATATTTAGGCCTGATGTCAAAAAGAAAATTTACAGAATGAGTTTACTGATCGTATACCAACTTGTATCTTAGGCGATTGCTAAATTAGTAAGTTCAATTTTCATGCCGTTCCCACCCAACTAGCACACGATTTTGGCAACAAGACTGATTGTTTGGCGTTGTGTTCTCAACAGACAATGGATAATTACGTCTGATGTTCACGAAGTGTCTAACTAAATGGCGTCTTGTTTAGTTGGATACTAGGTCGGAAATATGGGACACCCTGAGAGAATCAAATTCACAAAAAGTAGAGCTAGCTGGAAATTTCATCGAAGAGTCAAAAATAGGTTCTGAAACTTAGCCTACTTTGGCAAAAAGACTGATATAGGAATGATTTAGTGAGAATCGAATTTATTCATAACGGTCTGCTAGATCAGTGACTTAATTAATGCAAATACACACACACACACACACACACACATATATATATATATATATATATGTGTGTGTGTGCGTTTGTGGGTGTGCGGGTGCGGGTGAGTACAATCCTGTGTGTCTGGAAGTGTGTAAATATTAGAAAGTATGCGTATGTATGTTTTATTAATTGAGTGCAAGTGTTCAGATTTTTTTTCATTCTTTAATTGTGCCTTCAGTCTGTAAATCTTAAGAATAGTACACGGAGCATTTTTAACTCGCACACATACGCTACACCCTCCCAAATATACACCCCCACACATTATATATATATATATATATATATATATATATATATATTATATTATATTATCCTATTTACCAACCCCTCCGCTCGGGTAGGATATGACACAAGGTCAATTTTTAAGCGGAGTTTAACTGGTTTTAATTCAGAGTTTTCCTTCTCCTAGACTAGTGGCCTAACCAAGGCTGAAGAACCTAGTCTGTCCTACTATTAACCCATAGCTGGAGGGAGAATAATTGGATTCATACCTTTCCCAAGGATGTTAGTGCTATGTGAAATGCAATCAGTCTTTTCCAGGAATTGAACTCGTGTCGCCGTGTTCATTTCCTACGACGATAACAATTGCACCACGGACACCTCCACATATATTTTATATTATAGGCGTATATTATATACATACATATACATGTACACACATATGTTTATACATCCACACACACACACACACACACGCACACACACACACACACACATATATATATAAGTATATATATATATATATATATTTATATATATATATATATGTATAGCCTAGTCGACTCGGATTGAGGAATATTCCCCAAATGTCTTAAATAGGACACTAAACTGCATTTGATCGTCCTGTTGTATGAGGAATGTGCAGTATCTCTTCATTTCCATTCCTCTTGGTTCCATTCTCACGTGGTGTATTTGTACCTATTAAGGTTCCATCAAAGGATTAAGTAGAACTGTTTAACCAATTAACTGTGTCCTAATGAATGATTGATATTTAATTGATTTATAAGTGTTAGATAGGAATATTTGAAACAATTTAACTGTGTGCAAACGAATGATTTTATAAATAGAAATATTCGTGTTAAATAGGAATAATAGAAACTATTTAATTAAGTGCAAACAAATGAGGTCTGACTAGTTTAAAATGCTACCAACAAACTATTCGTTGACAAAACAAATGCATAATGTATATATATATATATATATATATATATATATATATATATATATATATATATATACGTATATTTATCAGTTCCCCCCGAATACGATAAAAGTAATACGGGAATTCGAACGGATCCAAAAGAGAATATGTAGGCATAAAATGTCTATTATGTTCAATGAAATTTGCATATATATATATACATAAAGGGTTTGAATTTGCATACGCTTCAATGGTTGATATGCCATAAACCCAAATACATATGTATACAAATATATATAAGTACACAAACATACATATATACCTACACACACACACATATATTTATGTGTGTGTGTGTGTGTGTGTGTGTGTGTGTGTGTGTGTGTGTGTGTGTGTGGCGTCTTCCAAACAAATACTGAATTTTGAGCCCTAAGACTTTATATATTTTTATCTAACTACTTTCAAATAAGGTATTGATATGAAAACTCTTGGTTTTGGATTAGTTTTAACGAAATATCAAATCTTCAGATGTTATTTGATGCCGAAATTTGACTTATTTGAAATATTTTATTGTAATCTGAACAATCTTTTTAATGTTTCATTGCATTTTTTAATTTGATTTTTATTCGTCAATATTCATTTACTTACATAGAATTATATGATGTCAATACTCTAATCTAATACAAAGGATTTGCACACAATTATAGAGTTTCAAGTATTCCGATCTAATACTAATAATTTATACACACAGATTTGAGGCATCAAGTTTTCTCATCTAATAACGATAATTTATGCACATTTATATCGACTTAAGAAATCTTTCCTATTTGATGATAACCACCTGTTTCCACAGAGTTACATGGCTTCAAGTATTCCTATCGATTACCAATTATTTGCCAAAAGTGACATGATTTCATATAACTAAAAATAATAATCTTTGCTAAACAATTATATCTCCCACTAAGTAATTTTAATACACATTTTTGTTGAGTGTTAGTGGTATTAAGTATCCCTGTCTAACTCAAATAATTTCAAAACAGATCTTTTTTATACACAGCTCCATATAATCTGGAATTGTAGAGTCTGTTAGGGTATTAAGAGGTACTTCAATTCCGGTTCAGCGTAAACTTGGGACTAATGCTAATGAAGGGGTAATTTCATACTCCCTTGGGCTCGAGTAATGAAACCTCACCACTATATGCTGTTTAGTGTGGGTGCAGGGATAAAAATACGTATTTTGTGCTCAATCAATAAAACTGAGGATATGTGTTACAAAATACATATTGTATTGTTTGTTTTAAACAAATGAATTTTTAAAAGCTAAAAAGAAAAACGTAATATTCCGTAAAATAAGTTTTTAAAATGGAAAATATATATAAGAGTTCATATTCATTCAGATTTCAATGATATTCCTTAATTGGAGGAAAAAATCGTGAACGGAAGGGGTATTAATTTTGTTTGTTAGTGTGCAGGTTTCAATGACGTCATCATCTACTTAAAATCAAAACTTAGAACAGGAAAGTCGACTCCATTTATTATGGAAAGTCAGGCACTATTTCCTTATTGTATTCATGTAGTTGACAGGATGACTGGCCTAATTTCATGAAAATCAATCAATTTCAAATTTGATAAATATCCTGAGTAGAGGAAGTTTTGTTTTTTTTCTGAATGGAAAACAACCACATACACAAACACATACATACACGCACATGCGCACGCACATGCGCACACACACGCACACGTACGCACACACACACAAACACACGCATGCACACATAAATCTATACGAACCTCTATAAAGAAAAATGGTAATAAACCAACGTTATATAAATATGAAAATATGAGAAAGCCATATATTCAAAGGATGTATTTATTTATATTTGAATAATATACTAACGTACACGTTTCGTTTTTTTTTTTAAACCCTTTTCAAGGTAACATTGTTAATTATTTTCGATTATATATATATATATATATATATATATATATATATATATATATATCATCATCATCATCATTATCATGTCGTGCCGCCAGCACGGATATCCCTGACCCTCTCTCGCCACTTCTCCCTATCATTCATCGCCTCTGGCAGGTCTTCAGGGTTACATCCTGTGTCCTCACATAGCTGCTGTCGTCCTGCTTTTGCTTGGCCATATGTGGGGGAGTCCATAGGAGTACATCACTTATATATATATATATATATATATATATATATATATATATATTGTGCTATCCTCATATTGGTATTTGCAACATTTTTTCTTATCTTTTAAAACATAACCCAAAACTATGACTTTAGTTTTGTTAATATTTTGTAAAATGGGGTTTTGTAAGAATTTCAAGGCACACTGATTTTAAAAATCACCCTCACATCAACTAATTATATTTTAATAACATCTTAAGAACGTTAATTCATAAACGCTATTTATACATTCTAATACTATTTAATCCTTTCCGAAAATATTTCTAGTCTACCAAATTTCTTCCTTCCTGAAGACCTACCTAGGGCGATGAACGATAGGGAGGAGTGGCGAGAGAGGGTCAGGGATATCCGTGCTACCAGTGCGATATGATGATGAGGATGATGATGAAATTTGAAAAATAAATAAATGAAAATTCTGTTAAATAATTATCATCTGATAAGATAATGATCCTGAAATTTCTAATTTCTAATATTTGTGCGGGAATACAACATCTTTGCCCAATAATAAACAAATACAATTTATTTTTATGTTCCTAAGTTTGTTTGTTTTTTGTGTGTGTTTGATTCTTATAAAATTTAAATTTATTAATGGTTTTTAACAAAACGGCTGGAGAAGAAGCTAGACGGCAATTACACAAGAATGCTGCGAGTAATCTTGAATAGGTCCTGGCGACAGCACCCCACAAGACGCCAACTGTACGGCCACCTGCCTCCTATCACGAAAACTATTCAAGTTAGACGAACCAGACATGCGGGACACTGCTGGAGAAGCAGGGACGAACTCATAAGTAATGTACTCTTATGGACCCACACATATGGCCAAGCAAAAGCAGGACGACCAGCACGAACATACATTCAGCAGCTATGTGAGGATACGGGATGCTGTCCGGAGGACCTGCCTGAGGCGATGAACGATAGGGAAAAGTGGCGAGAGAGGGTCAAGGATATCCGTGCTACCAGCACGACATGATGATGATGATGATGATGATGAATGGTTTCCAATGACTTACAAGGGATCTCTCTATGGGTTAGTGGTTAACGTACTGGTCTGTAACTTCGTAGTTAGTGGGTTTGGACTCTAGTCGTTCTAACACTTTCAGGTCAATACTTTTGGAAAATGGATGAATGCACTTTTCCCCTAGTTATAGTATTACAAGTGTTTTTTTACAAATATAGTCTTAGCATTAAATAATCCACAAACACTGATATGCCATTAAACAAAATAAAAACAATGTTTTAAAATACTTTATTATATTTCTGCGTGGATATTTCTAAAAGTTTGTTTTAAGATAAAACTGTGTTTGTCCAATGGAAAAACATAAAGCTCGATATTAAAAGTAAAAAGAAAAGCAAAGAAGTAAAAAACTAAAAGAGAGTGGGCGAGTATGCATAAAGTATACATTGAACTATACAGACTTGAAACATAATATCTTAAGATAACATATAGAAAAGTTGCCTTAAATGATATAGCAATCTGTAATAAAACTTATGCATTTTTATTTTGCAAGGTTTTAATTTCTTTTTATTTTATCAAAATATACTGTCGATATTTTATTCTTGAAATGAGAGTATTAGCGGAAAATTTGTTTTTTAAAGTTCTTTATTTATCATTAGTTGAGGTACCCGACGTTACAAGTGTCAGAAAATTTCATTTCAGAATAATACCATGCAGTAATGTCCACATATAAAAATCTAAAAAAAGGCAAAGAATTATCAAAAACTAAATTTTTGCGTTAGTTTTAGAATTAATCCATCACACCAACCATTTTTGCTGTTTTAGACGAAAGGAAGTAGAAATGAAATGACATTTCTATAAAATGGTTTGAATAATAATAATGAGTTTCTGTATGTCCAACTTGTGTTGAATAACTATGCAGCTTTTAATATTAATCGGTAATAATGATATAATAGTGTATGGATATAATAATAGTTTGGTTTTTAAGGTGTGTAATGGTTAAAGCGCTGGACTGCGAAATCGTAGTACACGAGTTCGAACTCCAGTTGCACTATAACGTTCACTTTCGGACAAATACACTTGAGAAAGGTATGAAACTCCCTAATCTTTCCATCTAGGGTTTAAATAGTACCACTACTGTCCTTTTAAAATAAAAAGAATGGATTTGGTATTAAATAACCCAAGAAGGTTGACATGCCATTAAATAACAAAAAAGAACAAATAGCTTGGTTTGGTTTCTTTGTCGAATGGCATATCAACCTCTGTGAGTTATTTAATTCCAAAACCATATTTGTACAAGAACAGTAACTAATATCTAACCCAACGCTGGAAATAAAAGGAGGGTAATACCTTTCCAAGGTTATTAGTCCAAAAGTGAGTGCACGTGTACGATTGGAGTTCGAACTCGCTCACACTAATGTCGCAGTCTTGCCCGTTAGTCACCGGAACACAACATAGGATAAAAGTGTAAGAAAATGTGAAAAGAGAGCAATTTTTTTTTGTTACTCCTCTTTAGTTGGATTTTGCTTAAATAGTTGTGCTTTTATTATATAGAAATATCTTAAGAGCCGTTTTATTCGATTTTATTCTTTAATAAAGTTTTTTCTTATTCAAGGACAAAAAAAGATACATGGTATTGGCGTTAAAGGTGCGGCACAGATGGTGTCGGGCAGTTAAAGATAAGCTCCCACAGACCTACAAAATGACCCACTACAACGAGTGCGAACTCTTTTCAACAATACCGGTTAAGCTTCTGCTCCACACATCCACTCGTAGCATATGATTTATAAACATTTTGTTGATAGTGGTAAGTTACAAAGCTTTTCACTTAGAGGTGGCATAAGTCCGCATAAATGGGGTATCTAATGAGGTTCGAACACACTCGTGATGGTTTACTAGTATAGCTTGCTAACCATTACACCACCCGAGATGCCTACATTTTGCTGATAACGTTTTTGGTCTGGTTTGGTTTGGTTTGGTTTTATGGCATATCAACCATTGTAGGTTATTTAATGCCGAATTCTTTTTCTACATATATATATATATCAAATTTATATGATTTGGTTTGGTTTGGTTTTATGGCATATTAACCATTGTAGGTTATTTAATGTCAAATCCTCTTATATACATATATATTAAATATATAGGATTTGGTTTCTTTTGGTTTTATGGCATGTCAACTATTGTAGGTTATTAAATGTTAAATCCTTTTTATACATATATATCAAATATATATGATTTGGTTTGGTTGGATTTTATGACATATCAGCCATTGTAGGTTATTTAATGCCAAATTCTCTTCTTCTTCATATATATATGTATTAAATATGATTTATAAACACATTTTCTTGATAAAATCTTATACGAGCCTTAGTTTCAATTATTGCGATATAACAGTCAAAATTTAACATCAGTCATCTGTTTGTACACATTTAAGTAGAAATACAGATGTAAGAGATTAGTTTTTCGGTAATTTCATTTTAAATGAGTTAGAACTAATTTGCTTGCACATAAGTATTGCTATTGTTTTACATAGTTAAATGGGTCCAATAATTGCTACTTATTCTATTCAATATCAATTATTTGTTTGCACACAGTGAAGTAGTTAATATTTTTTTTCAATTCAAAATTACTTATTCGTTTGCACATTCAAATGGTTCCAAATATTTTTATTTATAACTAACAATTTAATTAAACATGTGTTCTTAATTTACACACAGTCAACTGATTAAACAGTTCAATAAGAAACAATTCAATTTAGCCAAAGTCATTCGTTTGCGTTCATTTTAAATGTCAAGCAGTTCTATTTCACCCATAGATAGGACCCTATCAGGTGCTACCACTCCGGACCTGAGTATACTTAGGAGCGATTACCCAAAGCTCTAGCATTACAGGAAGCCTACTATCAGATTATTTAGTGTTATATGAAGGACACTCGTTTGGAGTGGGTCTTCCCCCTCTGCAGAGATACAGTTGGCATTTTCTACTGCTCTAGCCGACTGAGCTCGCTTCTTCGTATAATGACTTGGACAGAAATCGCCCTGCAGTGTTCATCCCTCTACATTTGGTCTAAATAAAAATATTTCTTCTCCTAGAACGGTTGCCTTACCAACGTTAAAGAGATCAGTCTGCTCCACAATTTACCCATGGAGAGAGGATAGTTGGTTTCCAAATTTTCCCAGGGATATTAGCCCTGAGTAAAATACAAACAGTTTCGTCAAGGATTTGAACTGAAGGCTCTGAGTCCACTGGCTAAGATGATAACCGTTTCAGTAGAACAAGATTTACCACAAAAAGAATGACTCCATATATCTCTGAAAATACAATCCTGCCAAAACAATTTCCTAGAGACAACGGTTTCATTCCCAGAATACCTCTGAGACCAACTGAACTGACATTAAAGGCCTCTAATTTCGTACTACAATCAGCTTTGCTATCGCATCTATAAATCTCAAGAGCAGTTGTTAAAATCTAGTGGATTGTTTCTAGCAGAGACTCAGCTTTATGTTGGTCTTTCAAGATTGTAGCACCAGAAGAAAATAACAAGAAATATTGTTTATCTTGAAGCTTTGAATATAAAAAATTAGAGAAAATTCTTTTTTAAATTCTTGCAGCTATAAAATCTCAGTAATTCTGTAACATGAACTAAATTTGCGCATTAGTGCACGGTGTTATTTTGATATAATACACACCAATATGTACAACACCGGGTACCCCTGCTCACGAGCCACAGAAATGTCATATTCATTTCTGTCAATTCTGAGTTGATTAATAGCTTTCTCAATAAAAGATGATATTTTATATGCATTCTTTAAAAAAATTAATTAAGTTCTTCATATTTTTTTCAGTGCATTATTTAAAAAGAATCAAATAATTGAATAAAGAATATAAATTTGAAAACTGAGAATTTCCAACAAAAACTTAAAAAAAAACATATATACAAAAAGTATATAATATATATTCTTTCTCGTTGACTCCCTCGATTACCACACACACATGCACTCATATACACATAACGCACAAATGCATACTCACTCGCAAACGTGTATATTAACAGACAAGTATTTAAAACTTTAGAATCTATCAAATACAACGTCTCTCACTGAAGATCGAAATCATTACAGAATAATAATTCCAAACATTCCACAATGTGGACTCACAGACATAGACACACATATACATCCTGTAATTATTTGCGTATAAGACGCAGTATTTTTTTCAAATTTTTCAACTCAAAAGTTTAAGAGTGCGTAATATACACGAGAGTTATATAATTCATTTTTCCGGTCATATGCCTCACCATATTTGAGACTAGATGACCTGATAGAGTCCTTTCAATGGATTAGTTATATATAGAGACAAAACAAATGTATTTTACGCCATTACAGAGAAATATCCACAGGAATGTGTGTTTGTTTATAATCTTTTTGTTTCCTCTACTGTCAACTTATTTTTTATGCAACCTTGCTGCATTTTTTGTGAACATGTCCGTGTGCTTGTTCTAAATATTCAGTAAATTTTGTGTAAACTTACAAGGTGCGGAAGCAAAATAGGGGATAAGTTTTAAAACATATACTTTTTAGTCTAATTAATCCAATTAGAAAAAAATATATATAAATCTAAATTTTCGTGATTAGCTGCATTATTCAAGCACTTTTTTTAAATAAAGATTCAACCCAATATGAGTGAGCAAGAAAAGAAACGACAAAGAATCAATGATTCGCTTAACGCCGAATCCAAGCCAAAGTTTCTTTGTCGACCGTATACAAAGCCAAAAAAAATCACAGAAAAAAGAGCTTTTTAGGGGGAAAGGGGAGTGGAGAATTGAACAAAAAATGAAAAGAAAGCACTACAGTGATAGAGAAGGACCCCACAACGTCAATAAGAAAGCACGCTAATGAATTAAAAGACCTCGAGAAAACTATGTGGACAGCAATTAAACAAGTTTTAAGCCTACACTTTAAGCTCCTTGATTACGGAGTGTCTTAAAAAACAAAACAAATGCAACTTCCCATCCAAATATTGGTTCGCTTAAGACCGCTATTGAGGAGGAACGAAATAAAATGTCTAAATAATTCAATTTTAAGGCAAGCAAATCGTTTCGAAGGCGTGTTGATACAACAGTTAAAAAAATGGTGGTCATATTGAATAAATTTACGCTTTTGTATCTATCTTCTTGTTTTGTCCTTTATTTTTTTTAAACTTGAAATATTTAACAAATGTTAAATTTTGATTAAATTTAACTGCTACAAATTCTAGTCAAAGCGAATTATTCTGAGAATATTTTTTCTTGAATCTAACCGTCTTAATTTTGGGGTGCCTGTTGTACACGTTGTGTTATACACAAATAATTGTGGTAAAATATTTCACTCGGCTATTTTAAGGAAACATTATTGTTGGGTATCACCTACCTTTTCAGCCGGAGCTGTTCCATCTGCCATATATGGCAGTAGGGGAGATCAATCTGAGAATAAGCTTACGAGTCAGACCAGAAGAGCCGTTCCTATTGTTGAAGTATATCCTTACTCTATCACTAATCCTATGTTCTTATTACTAACGGTCTCTCTCTAGTAAATACTCTTTCCTGTAAATATAACTATTTTTCTTCACATATCGTGGTTTATCTTATTATTACAAATACTTGTGTTCACTAACCGGAAAACAACAATTATTTAAATAAGAGTTTTGCCAATTCAGTAAAAATTTGATTTATAAACTACTATTTAACGTCTATCGATTTTTGTTATAGGAAATAGAAAACAGAAAAAACAAATTGACACCATGGGTTTATACATTGTCTAAACAACACACACTTGTAATTGTTTCACATTATATGCCATTAGGATTGATTCAATAATCTTCAAAATTTCTTATAGAAATCAAAGAGCGTGAATAGCATTCGATTTAGGTATGTTATCTCATTTGTTCTGTTCTATATATTCTCCTCCATTTAGCATATTGGGACCAAATTCGATTTACTGACGGCCATATTTCTGGTGGAAGAAACGTGAGAGGGCGTTAAATTCAATTCATTGCCTTTTTAACTCTATACAGCTAATTCCCCCCCTCTCTAACTCACAGAGGCATATAGAGGGTATTTCACTAAAATTATACAGCTAATTCCCACCCTCTCCCTCGCTTACAGAGGCATATACAGAGGATTTCACTAAGATTGATATCATTTTTTTTAATCTAATAACTTGACCAATTCTGGTTCAAATGATATCAGTTTTTATGCGTATGTGTAGAGAGGACTCACAATTTTACGTTTTATGGTTGTTTTGTTTTTAATTGCCGTCCACTGGAAAGGAAAAAGAAGCATTTAAACATGAAACTTATAAGGATCGTTCTAAAAAGTCTTAGCTTAATCTAGAAGGAATTGAAAAAACAAGATAGTTTATCAATTTTTCAATAGAGACCCCTTAATATCAATGCACTCATTCCAACGAATCTAAAGGGAAAAAGGTGGCATCCTGGTCCTCCGAAAACTACTCCACAACACATATGATCTCATTATTGTTTCCAAAATGGTGACTACTCAGATGGAATTTGAGCTTAAGTCACATGGAGCTACGTCTGGTGTTTAAGTTGGATGGAATAGTGATTCAAAGCCACAGTTGGCTATTTCAGCTTCTGCGACTCTTGCAGTGTCAACAGTCGCGTTATCCTGGAGCAAGAATTTACGAGCCTTATGTTGTTGCTTTTTTGGAAGAAGGGGATATTTTTTGCGTTTCGACTTGATTACTTCATTCTGTGGTCTTAATTCTGATACATAGTACTGACCGTTCAAAGTTTTTATCCATTTCCAGGAAGTCTTGCCCAATCAGCTGGGGCTGTAAAATATACCGACTGCCTCTCTGCAGAAGGATAAGTCCCTTTCCACAACGGGTGTCCTGGATATGACACTAAACAATCTGATGAAGAGGTTCAAGTAAACCTGGAATTTTGGGGAATGAGAAGTACCCCTTCATTGCCATCACTCCCATCTCCACTCTGGCTCAGAGTTGTAGCACTCGATAAGGTCCTATCTATGTGTCAAATAGAACTAAACTGAGTACTTATGCTAAACTGAATTGTTTGAAATGGAATTGTTTTTTGACATTGAACCTGTATACTTATGCTAAACTGAATAGTTTGAAATAGAACTGTTTTTACACTGAAACTGTGTACTTATGCTAAACGGAATTGTTTGAAGCAAAACTGTTTTTATGTATAACAATGGATTTGGAATTAATAACCTACAATGATTGGTGTGCCATAAAACCAAACAAAACCAAAATATCCTCGAAATCTATCATGATTACTCTTCTCTAAATAAAAGAAAGACAGAAAAGGCCATTACTTTGCCAACAAACACTTCCTGTGTAAACCATTGTGTTTCAAGTGTTTGCTTTGATTCTTTGATTCAGGTTGGAAGTGAAGCAACCAACTTTCATGTTTAGCAACTAATCTGCGGTGAAAATTCTTAGACTTAGCCTGAAAGCGAGCCAGAAGAATTCTGGAAATATCAACCCTTTTCGGCATTCTTGGAACCCAACATCTTACTTAAAACAGTGTGAACCGAATTAGAACTAATGCCTAACGATTAAACTATCTGCGGGACAGTAAGACTTCTGTCATCAAAAAAAAAAAAACGATATCAAGTTGTTCTTCAAAGGTTACGTTTTTCGTATGACCTAACGGAAAATCATCTATGCTGTCCCTGTCCAGCTTGGATTCTGTAGCCCACATCTTCACAGTTGCTTAGAAAGAGGAGTCCTCAGTAAGTACATGCCACATGTCTTCATGGATTTCCTTGGGTCTCATTCTTGTCTATAACAAATCCTTTATCATATTTACCCAACCCCTCCGCTCGGGCAGGATATGACACAAGGTCAATTTTTAAGCGGAGTTTAACAGGTTTGAATTCAGAGTTTTCCTTCTCCTAGACTAGTTGCCTTACCAAGGCTGAAGAACCTAGTCTTGAGGTGCCCGTGGTGTAATGGTTATCGTCGCAGGAATTGGACGCGGCGACACGAGTTCAAATCCTGGACTGATTGCATTTCACATTGCACTAATACCCTTGGGAAAGGTATGAATCCAATTATAACAAATCCTTTATAACTGCTCAGTTATCGTTTAAATCCATTTTTTGAGTTGTCGCACATCACTCATCTTTGTATGGGAACTGCCTGCACAGAAATTAAGACAGAAATCTGAATTATTTTTTTAAATTTTTTTTTATAAGAACTGATGTGTTTCCACTAGGAAAATGTTCTGCACTGGTCCTTCTTTCTCGGTGAGAATTAAAACTTTTTCAACGATCCCCATTGTATTCTGTGTTGTTTCTTTGTATTCTGTTCTAATTTTTGATGATTTAAATAAAATCAAATTTCAAGCCGATATCGATCTTTTACATAAAGCGATGAAATAGATAAGCCTTCCGTAGATTATAGATTCCTCTCTATTTCTACTCAAAACGTTCATCTTTATTTCTCTTCAGTGAGAATCTAACATGTTGTTCTTTCTAGATACATTTAAGTTCAATATCACAAACTATATTTCAAGCGCAAAGATAATTTGTTTATTTAGATGTCCTTATACTAACATTAAAGTCCAGGCCACAGATATTAAGCTTACATCTTAGTGTCAAAAATATTCTATTGCATCACATTGTGCCATAACCACAAAAAATCTTTTACACACATGAAATATATTATCAAGAATTTAAAATAATTCAAAACTACTACATTGAATGCATGGACTTTTATTTTTTGTAAAGTAAATATTGTAATTGGGAAATAACTATGCTCTTACGAAAATTACCTGGTCTGTTAAAAGAATCCTGAGTAACTTCCGTTTTTCCACAAAATTTTCACTCAAATTAAAGATCATAAATTTTCAAACTTGTAAAAGCGTGTTTCATTCAATCACTTTCACAACTTTCCATATATATATATATATATATAGGACACTGCTGAAGAAGTAGGGAAGAACTCATAAGTGACATACTCCTGTGGACCGCTTCACATAGACGAGATAAGGCAAGACGACCAGCTAGAACCTTTATAAAACAGCTCTATGCCGATACAGGATGTAGCCTTGAAGACCTGCCTGGAACAATGAACGATAAAGAGAGAGGGTCAGGGAGGTCCGTGCTGGCAGCGCGACATGATGATATATATATATATATATATATATATATATATATTGAGATGTACTGTATACATGTGACTTACACATGGAGCAGCAGACACGGGTGCATTTTGATTTGGATTGGTAGTACTTGTTAGAGTCCTTTCTTTGGGTTAAAGGGAACTGTTTACAAATTATTGGTATTTAATAAGAATACTTGATATCAAATAATAATGTGCATAAAGCTTTAAGGAAACCACATGAATAATGTAAAAATAAACATGTAATGTACGCGGTTCCAATTCTTGTAGGAATAATATAACACCGGGCGGTTTAATATGCCGTTAAAATCAATCAATTAATCTATCATAAAATACCAGAAGCAGCAGAAATAACCCCCGCATTTTATATTTTACCTTTGTGGTGCAAGCGACTTAGGCAAGAGGAGGTGCCCGTGGTATTATGGTTATCGTCGGAGGAAATGGACACGGCAACACGAGTTCAAATCCTGGGCGAGACTGATTGCATTTCACAAAGCACTAATACCATTGGGAAAGGTATGAATCCAATTATTCTCCCTCCAGCTATGGGTAAATAGTAAGGCAGACTAGGTTCTTCAGCCTTGGTGAGGCAACTAGTCTAGGAAAAGGAAAACTCTGAATTCAAACTTGTTAAACTCTGCTTAATAGTTGACCTTGTGTCATATCCTGCCCGAATGGAGGGGTTGGGTAAATATGAATGGTAGCTGCATTTTGTAACTGTCTTATTATCTTATGATCAATGAGAAAATCCATAAGCATAAGCATGTTTACAGGCTAAACGCATAACAGACTGTCTCACTTGTCCTGATATTTTCCGGGGTTCGAGTGCTTCGAGGTCATAAAGGTGGATCTCTTTTAATCAATGAACCTATGGCTCCGACATTTTCAACCGAAACCAGTATAGATTTTCTATCAGTAATGGGATCATTCCGACATAGCATGAAATGAGCACGAAAAGATCTCTGTAGAAATTACAGATTTACAAGTCTTAAAAACGTTTCAACAACAAACGCACAGTGTGCACCGATCCAAGTCCTGATCGAAACTGATCGTATATGAAAAAAAAGATAAGACATTAGTTATATTGAGCTATCATTACCTATCTTTGGAGATGCCCGTGGTGTAATGGTTATCGTCGTAGGAAATGGACATGGTGACTCGAGTTCAAATCCTAGACGAGAATGATTGCATTTCACATAGCATTAAAACCCTTGGGAAATGTATGAATCCAATAATTCTCCCTCCAGCTATAGGTAAATAGTAGGAAAGACTGGGTTCTTCAGCCTTGGTGAGGCAACTAGTCTAGGAGAAGGAAAATTCTGAATTCAAACCTGTTAAACTTCGCTTAAAAATTGACCTTATGTCATATCCTGCCCGAGCGGAGGGATTGGTAAATATGATTACCTCTTGCCAAAGATCACTTGCACCATATAAGTGACATTTTAAAATGTAAGAGGCATTTCTGCAAAATCCCCGTACATTATCACTTCTCTTGTCTAAAATCACGATCTCACATCAGCCAGTCGGCTTTGACTGCAGAATACACCGACCGCATCTCTGCAGAGGAGTAAGCCTCCTCCCCCCCACCAATGAGTGGTTATGACATTAAGCCATCCGATGGCAACGCTCCAGCCTTAGAGATTTGGGGAATGCGGAGTCCACTTTCATTGCCATTTCTCCCAGGTCCACTCTGTCTTGTTATGGTAGCACCTGGTAGAGTCCTATCTATGGGTCAAATAGAACAAACTGTGTGCAAACAAATGACTGATGTTATATTGTGACTGTTATGTAACAATTCTTGAAACAATTTAACTGTGTGCTAAAACGATCTCAGGCTAGTTTAAGAATGTTATCCACAAAATGTGTTCACAAATCACACACAAAAACACACAAACACACACACACACACACACACATATATATATATATATATAAACTGGATTTGGTTTTAAATAACCTACCGTGGTTGATATGCCATGGAATCCTACTAAACCAACATCCCACTTGTCTCAAATAGCTGAACAAGTTTCCGTATACACAACTGAAAAACGGTTTGGGAATGTTTACAAGGCCTAAATGGTTTTCTGATGGGAAAAATGTTCTCAATACAACTGTGGTATTGCGCTCTCTCTACATATTCAGCGTCTCAACAGAGAGGTAAAAATCACTAGAACGAGTGTCCTTGGTGTGACGCTAAACTGCTCTGGATGGTGAGGCTCTAGTTCTGGAGCTTTGGGGAATGGGTAGTATCACCTCATTGCCATTTTCCCCATATCCACTGATGCTATTCGATATTTATCCGATCTCCCACTTGATTGGATTAAGCACAAGGTCATTTCATTTTGTGACGAATGAAGACACATGCACGGCTGTTACAATAAATGCTTATCCCCGTCGGCATTCCTATGGGGGGGGGGCGCTCCTCAAGCGCCAAGCAATGAACTCGGCTCAGTCAATCAGGTATTGCCGGGGGGATGGCCCTATAGAACAAGGTGATTCAACTTATCACCCACCTGGCGCGAAAACCAACTGCTGTACAAACCCGGGTAAGAACTGTTCAACCATTTGACAGTGTGCAAACAGATGATTGATAGTAAATTATTTGTGTTGAATAGAAATACTTGAAACCATTTAACTGTGTGCAAAGAATTGATATCTAGCAGATCTTATGTTATCTACAAACTATTTATTTTACAAATATGTATATTCAGCATGTGTAATGTATGTATAAAGAGAAGTTGGCATTAAATACCCTACAAGAGTTGATATACCATAAAATCCAACCAACCGAACTGTACATTTAGTTTCCGTAGAAATAAATGAGAAGCATTAGTTTCGGATCATTCAGCTTATGCTCATAAGTGGCAAAAATACATAACAAAACTTTTTGGAGACTCCTACGTCGGAAAAATATTGTTTTATTACTGAAAACATGCTCTATCCGGGAGTGTTATTCTGTCCCTTGTATCTGTTGTAATTTCTGTAGCGTTCCCTGTCAGGAAAAGGCCCTTTCGAAGCGTCCTTTCATGAGTGTGGTCTCATATGCTTCTTGTATCTGTTGTCGTTTCTATGGAGATAAAACGGAGGCATTATTTTCGGAGCGCCTCCATATATAACAAAGGCAACTTAATTACGCTTTATTCATTCCCTTCGCAACAATCTCCTCTTTCATCTTCCCCTGCATCAGAAAAAAAACGTCTATCATTAAAGCATCATTTTCCTCAGTCGAAAATGTTTGAATTAGGATCTCCTAATAATTCCATTACATTCACTGAGCCTTTACCCTATCATTTGACGTTTTCGTCCTCAAGGAATCCTCAAATAAACGAACCGGGGAACTTAATCAATTGACGTTTCAAAGATTCCCCTTTTAACGACCGAATTTAAATATTTTGTGACCATCAAAGCAGAACACCCACCCATGAATACAAGTACAAAGACTTGATTAATATAGTAGATGTTAAGAATAATTTTTCGCTAGAAATAGTGACCAACTTTAATGACCACAAACAAAAAAATCGTCCACGAGACAAGCCAAATACAACTTGCTTTAAGCCGATCAAGACAGCCCATCGATGTCTACGATGCTATCCCCATTTCCAGTGCGGAAATAGATGTGCCTTCACGAAAGAGATTCATTAAAGTAACTGAAATGTTATGCAGATGATTGCAAATATTTTTTGACTCTGATGAATGGAAATTGAGTGGCATAGAACGTCCGAAGAGTCGAGTGTGTAGCGGCTGCTTAAATGGGTGTTTTAATGTCATATCAATTCCTGTTTGCTTTGGTTTGATTTCTTTGTTTAATGTCATATCAAGCTTCGTAGATTATTTAATTCCAAAGCCATCCTTATAAAACAACAGCAATGATAGTGTTTAACCCATAACTTGGGCATGAAGGTATTTATACCCTTCCCAAGTTTATTTGTCCGCATGTAAACGTAATAGCATGACTGAAGTTCAAACTCGCTTCCTTCGAAGTCACAGCTCCACAATTTAGCCATTACTTTACGTTGACTCCATTCAAACTTGTGGGTCATTTCATACCTGATCATTTATATATATATATATATATATATATACACGCTCACCCACAGGGGTTGAGCACTCTGGTGAAGGAATTTACAGCTGCAACTATCATAATGCAAAGCTCTTCGTACGAATTTAGCACTGTGGTATGTGGTAAGGTATAAAATGTAAACAAACGAAAGCTACTACATAATGCCTTATAATTTCCGTGCTGACATTGTTCGCTTGTTGGCTGAGTGGTATGATACTAAGTCTAACGTTAAGCTGGGTGGGTTTCAATCCCACCTTCAAGCGTCCTACATGTCTAGCCTCACTGAAGAGATGTGATACAACGAAACAATCTGTCTGTTGATGACAGTATATATATATATATATATATCCGACTGGAAAGTAGCAGCATTTGGCTACACTAGTCGGAATGTACCGTCGAGTTGATTCCTTAAAAGTTATTTTATGGTTATATCCCTTAATATTCTGTATTTTATTACTAATCAATAAATCATCTAATTGCACCCTGCGACCACTTTGCTTTGCCACTCGTTTATTATAGTATACCTTTTTCAAGTGTCTTCCAGAAATTTTATTGACTTTAAAGGCATGTCAAACTGTCAAGAGTTACTTTTGGTCAATAACATATATCTATTTTATGGGATCCTTTGAGGAACTATCTCTCAGGATTAGAGTGCACCTGGGAATAATATCAATAAAAATGTATTCCACGCTTCCCAGATCTCCAAAACTGGAGCCTCACCATCAGAGGCACTTTAGTATCTTATCAGGATACCGTGCTTTTGTGAGAGGGATTATCTTAATTTTCTGTGGGATATACAGTAAGCTTAGTCGAAGCGCACCAAACAGAGTGGTCCGAGGAAGTGAAATAATAAAAAAGTAGATGTGCATATATTGATGTACATGATACCTTCAGCCATTTAATTGTCGTGTGCAATTCCTAAAGCTGTGTAGAAGACTTCCTAGCATCACTCTGTGTGTGAATGAGTTAGATGTTGACTTGAAGGTTCCTTTTGACATCTGTTGATGCGTCAGTTGAAATCAGACATTGAGGACAAAAATAACCGGAAATACACCAGGTACCCAAAATAAGCAGGATGCTGTTGTTCTCGCGGAAATACCGCATAAATTACGTGGGATACATGCTTGAAGGAAGCGTCATGATGGACATTATGTTGGGGGAAGGCTGGAGGTGTAACCACGGGAATTTCCATGGGTGGCATGCTAGAAGGAGACATGTCCACGTGCAACTTATAAGTGGGAGACTGGCGGAAGTATGTTCGTGAAAATTTGTGTTGGTATCCGGAATATTATAGAACCAGGGAGATTTCGACACGGAAAAGAAAGAGGAAAGCGGTTCGCGAAAGATTCTTACGTCGGTCCCTGTGTGAGTATCTCAGCTGTCTTCAACCCTTTCTTACTCAATTCATCCGTACATTTTGGGTAATAAAAAAAAAAGAAAAAAAGCAGATTATGTTTTCATATATCAGAGTTGCAGTTTTTTTTCTCTCCGATGTAAAAAAAAGCAGCAGAATCCCTAACCCTGAGCTTTCCGCAATCATAGTCGAAATTTATTCTACGTTCTGTTTGCTAGTTCATATTTTTAAACTGCTGAGGAATCGCATTTTATTTTACTTTATTTCTGCAGCAAAATGCAGCACTTTCAGGTACTTATAATTTAAGAAAACAATGCAGTTGCAAAAGGGGTTAAAACAGAACGGTAAGAAAAACGTGTCTAAACAACACTATTTAAAGGGAATATAAATATTTACAAAGAAATTAGCCCCAAACGTTTCTTTCTTGCGACTACCCACGTCATTAATCGTTTATCAAGTTCCACACTTAACCGATAGCAAAGTTTTCAGACACGCAGTCACGTTCACATCTATTGATTGTGATCGTTTCATGGCTGCACTAGAAATAAAAACGAAAAGTAACAACGCGTGTGTCTTGCTTCTGGTCTAAACAAAACAATAATACAATTTATTTTTTTATAGTTTAAATCTCCGATCAATAGTTTTCAAAATTTAGTTTTAATGAATTTAAAAGCAAAGACCAATGCTCACTGTAAAACTTATTTAAAGAAACTCGAATTGGCAGCATCTTTTTAGAAATGTTTTGCTCATTTAAAACAAAAGAAACGTACAGGATTGGTTTGTGTGTGTTTCTAATTAAAACGAGATTCAAATATATTTGCAGTAATTTCCTTAGCTTTGCTTAATCTAACTCACAGATCTCAGGTTGTTTCCGGTATGTTTTGCTATTTTATCTTGTATTAGAAATTTACTTTCTAAAAAATTAATTGATTCATTCACTGATTTTAACGACAATCCGTTTAGAGTTATTTCATTCATAGAAGTAAGGAATTGTTTTCATAGTATGTTTATATTTACATAGTTTAGGTAATTGTTTCTTGAACCATTTTGCTTACAGCTATACGATATCAAGTATTTCTATCTAATACAAATAACTTGCACACACACTTTTATAATATCAAGTATTCCTATCTAACCCAAATAACCTGCACATGGTTATGTGATATCAAGTATTCCTATCTGATATAAATAACTTGCACACACACTTATATGATATCAAGTATTCCTATCTAATACAAATAACTTGCATACAGTCCTATGATTCCAAATATACCTAAAAAATAATAATGATTTTAACGTTTTAAGAAATAATTTCTTTTTAGTAATGATAATTTTTTGTAAAAATAATCGTTTGGAAACTAGTTTAGCTGAAGTAACAATTCTTAAAAAATATTTCAGAGGAGTAGTAGCAAACGTGCCGGGCTGTGACATCATAGGAAGCGAGTTCAAACACCAGTTACTCTGTTACGTTCACTTTCCGACTAATACCCTTAGGAAAGGTATTAAACCCCCTTATCCCCTCAATTAAGGGTTAATTAAGTACATCAACTGTTCTTTTACAACAATAGCTTTGGTATTAAATAACCCACAAAGGATGATATGCTATTAAGCAAAGTAACGAAACAAAACTAAATAATTTACTAATAATTTACTAATACTATATCAAATATTCCTATCTAATACAAATAACTTATTCGCAATTTTAAGATTTCAATTAAACAATGATTATAATAATCTTTAGTCAATGATTGAACAGTTCTATTTGACCCGTAAATGGGACCTCAACAGATAATACCAATATGGGTCTGAGAGGTCTTAGAAGTAATGGCTATGAAGAAGTACTCCATATTCCTCAAGACTCCAGAACTAGCACCTCACCATCAGATCCAGTTTAGTGTCATACCCAGGACATTAGTTGGTGGGGGGGTACTACCACAATTAAAAAGTGCATTAAGTGTATTCTACGACCCCAACCGACAGAGCGAAAGTATTTCTATCTAAAAAAATAATTTAATTACATTTGTATGGTTTCAAGTATTCCTATCTAATATTAATAATAATGAAATGTTAAATAATTATCTGTATTTAATCATAACCATTTGTTTGCAAACAGTTATAGGGTTTCAAGTAACTAATAATAATAATCTTTTGCAAACTATAATAGCTTCATGGAGTTATTCCTAATGCGAAAAATTTAAAGTTCTATAGTATCAAGTTTTCCAATTGAATTGTAATCATTTTTAAACAAATCTATTTGAGAGACGCTAACAGGTAATACAACTTGGATACTTCCCCGGCTTTTTGGCTGGGCCGTCTGGAATTCGTGTCGGATGGGGGATCGAACAATAGCAGATTCGAGGCCGAAAGGCCCCCAACTTCAGTTGGGCCACCTTCGGGTGGGCGAGTTGCAACCTTTGTCTCTTATGTATAGCACTAGACCTTGTTGTCTAGTTTAAGCTATAACCTGGCATACGTGCCTAGATCCAAATTTGGATTCGTGAAACTGCTTGTCTCATTAGAGCCACATGGCACTTAGTGAGTCGATGAGCAGCACAGACCAGCAGGTTTCGAGTCTCGGCACGTTCCCGACCTTCCCGTCCCCTTTATCCCCACTTTAATCGGCCTTCGGGCTTTTGACTTAGTGTCAAGTCCTGTCTTGTGGGAGGCAGCGACAAATACAAATACCACTTGGAATCAGAGTTGACCTGGGATTAATGGCTAAACAAGGAATGACACAGCACGCTCCAGATCTTCTGTCATGGAGCCTCAACGTCAGATACAATTCAGTGTCACAAGCCTCAGTGGGGAATCTGTCAGTGTATTCTAAGTTTCACTGATAGAACGGACAGAAATTCGACTTGACGTAAATCTTTTTTCGTGATGAAAATATCTTGATTATTCGTCAATTTAAAAAAATATTAGGGACCTGATCCGCGTAGTAGTAATTTACAAAGCAAAAAGCTTAGTAAATAAGGCCCAAGGCCGTATTAATGAGGCACCCAATGAGACTCAAAGTCATTCGTAAGAGTTTGCTAGTCTAGTTTACACCACCCAAGGCATCCAAGAGTCAGTTTGTGTAATAATTTACTAAGCTTTTTGTTTAGATGTGGCACAAGGCCATATGAATGAGTCACCCAATGAGACTCGAACTCATTCGTAAGAGTTTCCTTATTTACTTTACAAACCATTACATTACTCCAACCGCCCAAAGGTCAATCTGAGAATTCATTTCCTTAAAACTTGAACCAAATGCAAGTGCTCAGATTATTAAGTTTTGTTCGTCTCATACACCGGTCTCTCAGGTTTCTTACAGTACTTGTCACGGATTGGTCAATTATCTAAGTAAAAAGAAAGCTGATCGTTTCTAAACTTTGATGATCTGGCTAGAACGTTTAAAAAACGGCGCAGATTAGTGTTAACACAAGACCACTGGAATGAATGTTTTCTGATCCGTTAGTAGGGCAACTAGTGTGTTCAAGCACACTTCTCTGAGACAACGGAGAAGAGTTCGAATATCACAGAATCATTGAAAAAAATGACAGCCATGTTATGTAAATTTACTGTTTTGTGTCTATCTTCTTATTTTGTTAGTTTTCTTTTTCAAATTAAAATTAATCTTGTTTTATAATAGAGTCGTTTATTATTACACCAGAATATTCCTTAATTTGCTTCCGCACCCTGTAGGTTGGATGTGCGCACAACGGGATGAGAACGATGAATTCTGGAAAGAAGACATAACGAAGGTCTTTTTGGCGTTGAGAAGTGTGCACTCGAATGATTGGGAGACTAGCCAATTGTTCAGAAACGAGTGTCCTTTTTATCACGAATGTCGACATTCTATAAAAGTTTTCTCTTGGTTGCAGACTGGTCTCTCTGACAACCGGCTGTTATCGAGTAAGGCATGAGGGTGCCGTCTGAAAATGAGGAACGTGACGAAGAAGAAAAACTGCTTCATATGGCCTCGGGTCCTCGTGATGAGGTACCTCAATATCAACGAGGAATCACACCCCTAAATAATGATGAGGGATGCTCTCTTGGACTGCAAGAGGCTTTTCCCAACGAGTCTGGCAATTTCAGCTGAGTGCGTCAAGGGTATTGATATATGATATATGATATTGATATATAATATATTGATATATGACATATCATATTGATATCTGATATATTGATATATGATATTGATATATGATATATTGATATATGATATATTGATATTCGATATATGATATTGTTATATGATATATTAATATATGATATATGATATTGATACATAATATATTGATGTATAATATATCATTGATATCTGATATATTGATATATGATATATGATATTGTCATATGATATATTGATATATGATATATGATATTGATATATAATATATTGATATATGATATATTATATTGATATCTGATATATTGGTATATGTTATATGATATTGTTATATGATATATTGATATATGATATATGATATTGATATATAATATATTGATATATGACATATCCTATTGATGTCTGATATATTCCTATATGATATATGATATTGATATATGATATATTGATATACGATATATGATATCTGATATATTGATATATGATATATGATATTGTTATATGATATATTGATATATGATATATGATATTGATATATAACATATTGATATATGATATATCATATTGATATCTGATATATTGATATATGATATAAGATATTGATATATGATATATTGATATATAATATAGGATATAGATATATGATGTCTGAGTTGATCGCCCTCGCTTTCTTTCACTTCTCAGTCGTACTGCCGTTGTAGAAGTTACTTGAAAGCTAAACGTTTCGGGTACTGCATGGAAACTTCTTGATCCTGGAAGCCAGTTCTCTATGCGGGAATGTGGTTTCATCGATGAACTGGAAGGAACATTATGAGTTTTTCTGCTGACTCGGCATCATGAAAGTCATGTTTTGAACATTTGGGATCCTACGAAGACAATTCTTTCTCAATCTCAGACACTCGTAACTTTTTAAGCACCAGATCAAAATTCAAAGTCGAATTCTGTCTAAGAGGCAAATACTCACTTCTTTAGCGTTCAGCAAATAGTGGATAAAAGTTGCGTGTTTCTGTGGCGTAAAATGTATTAACCTTTGATTTTTATTAGATATTACAGGTTTACAAAGAATTTTGTGACCCTTGAAAACTCAGTGACAACTCATGTCATTTAATTTTAAATTCATATATATATATATGTATTCCATTCAGTTTTTTTTTTCGCTAGAGATTTTTTTGATAGAAAGATATTTTCAATCAAACCCACCTCCTTCATATGTACATATGAGATTAGGTTAGTCACTCATAAAGCGACTGACTTGTTTGTGTGGTTATAGTACGAAAGATTTTCAGAATAAATATGTCGATGTAATGGAAGGAATACTCTTCTATGATCTAAATGGTTTGGTTTTATGGAATATCAACCATTGTAGGCTATTTAATGCCAAATCCATTTTTATACAAATATACAGTTTTATTTCAAACAATTCAGCAGAACATAAGTACACAGTTTAAATTTCAAAAACATTTCTATTTCAAAAAATTCTGTTTAGCATAGTTACACAGTTTAGTTCTATTTGACCCGTAGAGCGGATCTTCTCAGGTACTACCACTCCAGGGCAGAGTGGACCTGGGAACGATGGCAGTGAAGTAGTATTCCGCATTCCCCAAATCTCTAGCATTCCTGGAACCTCGCTATCAAATTGTTAAGGGCACTCATTGGTGGGGGAGCTTACCTCTCTACAGAAAAGCAGTTAGTGTTTTCTACAGCCCTAGCCGACTGGGCAATGGTATAACTTGAGTCAGTAAATGGAGCTTATTAAGTTAATTAGAATTGTGATGATCATGTTCTCACTTATGGCCGCTTGGTGCCAAATTTAAGTATTGCATGATGGTTAGAGTGTGCGCCAATGGCCCAGGAGACCTGGGTTCAATCCCAGGTCGAGTCATCCCAAAGACTAAAAAATGGTACTTGATATTGCCTTGTTTAACACCCAGCATTATAAGGTGCTGATCAAGGGTAAAGTGGAGCAATCCAGGGAAAGGAGTAGCGCCCTTCCCTACGCCTTGGTGTAGTAACTATTGAAACAGGAGCTTTTGGGTCACCCTCGACTACGTTCGCCAACTTTACTCATAAATAATCAATCTTGCCTCTTTTTTAATCGCCTCTTCAATAGTTATCAACACGTGTGTAAATTCTGGAAATAAACGTTTCTCTAAAAAGCGATTCGATTTCTTTTCTTACTGTGCCAATACGAAATTGTTACTTTACGACAGTTCTTGTAGCAATTTTAAAATATTAAGCAAATGACTGACCGGATGTGGTTGATCCAAAATGAAGCAAATGACTGACCGGATGTGGTTGATCCAAAATGAAGCATACAAGGAAAAAAGATTGAACTATAGAGAGGCATTATAGGGGATGAGAAAGAAAAATAGTGGAAAAGAGCAAAGGAAAAGAAAGTAATAGGGATTAAGTAGTGTTGTCTCTCTAGTTAATACCCATGAAAAAAAATCAGATGTTTGAATTTCTACAATTTTCACATTTCACTGCTGTGAAAATAGATTGCCTAATCCATAAACACAAGGAGAAATACACACACACACACACACACACTCTCTCTCTCACACACACACGTACACACACACACAAATAAAAAGAAACATACTCATATATATTCATATAGTTATGCACATACGCATGCATATACTCATGCACCCACAGACACATATATATATATATATATATACAAGTGTACCCATGCATATATGCGCTCATATGCCATATACATATCATATACGCTAACATAATTATATTCACACATATATCTATGTCTATATATATATATATATATATACACACACACACGCACACACACACACACACACACAGATATATATATATATATATATATATATATATATATATATATATATATATATATATATATACGCATTTACGTATATACACAGGAGTTTCCTGCTTCCAGGAGTTTTTCAATATAACTCGTAGCATTCGTCTGTCATTCCCGTCTAGCTTTTTGTCTCTACGCTCAGTCAGCATCCATGCACACATGTATACACACACACACACACACATATATATATTCACACACACATATATATATATATATATATATATATATATTCACACACACACACACACACACACATATATATATATATATATATATATATGAATATGTACATAAATTTATAAGCGAAGTTCAGTTGAAAAGTTCATAAGCTGACTAAGATAGCCTCATAGAATGTAACCACACTTGAGGTTAACTTTTCAACATCGCTCGTCTTGCTGACCACAACTTTTTTTTATTAATGTTATAGTGCTTGGATCCAATTGGTGAAAGTATCACCAGCAGTAAAAAGGATATCATATAAATCTATTAACCTACCATTATATATATATATATATATATATATATATATATATATATATGTGTGTGTGTGTGTGTGTGTATGTGGCGTTATGCAACCACGAAAATCACTTAAGCTATTAAATTCACATATGGATTAATACCATTGGTAAATGTATAAACTCCCTTATTTCCGCAAGCTGTGGGTTCGATAGTATCACTTCTGTTGTTCTTCAAGGATGGTTGTTGTTTAAATAACCAAGACATCTGATATACCATTAAAAAACAAATCTATTTAGTAATTTACTTAGCTTCTTGCTTAGATGTGGCATAAGGCCAAAAGAAATGGACACCCAATGAGACTTGAACACTGCGGTGAAAGTTTGCTAGTCTAGCTTACTAATCAATGCACAATCCAAGACGCCCAAACCAAACATATTTGGTTATTTACTAGGACTTTTGCTTTAATGTGACTGACAGCTGAATTAAAGAGGCACTCGATTTAACTCGAACTCACTCGTGAAAGTTTATTAATCTACCTTGAAAATCCTTACACTAACTGAGGCGTCCAAACCAAAACTATTTAGTAATTTACAAGATTTTTGCGTAGCTCTGGCACAAAGCTGTACGAAAGAACCAACCAATGAAACAAGAACTCATTCGTGAAGGTTTGCTACTCTAGCTTGTTAAATATTACACAACCCCAAAAACCCAAACTAAACTTATCTAACGATAGCTTTATTCTTACTTGATGTTTATTGCGATTCATGATTTGTCTTATAGTATCACTTCTGTTGTTCTTCAGGGATGGTTGTTGTTTAAATAAGCAAGACGTTTGATATACCATTAAAAAACAAATCTATTCAGTAATTTACTTAGGTTCTTGCTTAGATGTGGCATAAGGCCAAATGAAAGAAAGTTCCAGTAATATGAACAATTTACTTAGTTTGTTTCTGAAGAATTCATAGAATTGTTGTTTTTTTTCTTTCTTGTTTTTGTGGTTGTTCTTTTTTTTTCTTTTTTTTTTTTTTTGATTTAATCTTTATGAGTTTGATTGTATCTGTTTCTCCTATTCCCAGATACTTGCAGTTTTCTTTCTGCTGCAAACGTTTGAATGCTTTCCTGAATGAGTAATGTTGTTTTGTGCATGTTTTTTTCTTCTTTTACCTGTTTATTCATTATAAACACAGCGTATTTTTCAATTATAAATTCCATTCCTGTATCTCCCCAGAAAAATGCTAACAGTTTCTGTAAGGTATTCCGACTCCACTTTTTTTTGTTTTGTAACCTTTGCAACAGTTTTGATATCATCTATTAACACGAGGTGATTTATTTTGCAACTTTCGGAATTTGTGGCCCACTTTTCATTTACTCGGGATGTAATTTAGTGATATCCTTATCATACCATAGTAAAAGGTATGATACCCTTATCAACCCCGAATTATGGGTTACAGAGAATTCCTGCTCTTATTCTATAAGGATAGCGTTCACATCAGATAACCCACGAAAGTCCATATGCCATTTAACAAAGAGACTAAACCAAATATATATGAACACACACTCGTGCACACACACACACACACACATATATATATATATATAGAGAGAGAGAAACACAAACATACATAAACTTACATATATATATGTGTGTGTGCGTGTGAGCATGTGAGTAAATATATATTCAACAAACACACACACAATTATACGTATATGTTACACAAACATAAACACATACATATTCGTATGCATGTATGTATATAGGAAAGGGTCGTATGATGTTATATGCATGTGTATGTGTATGTATATATATATATATATATATATATGTATATACTAACTGTAACCGGCCACGCGTTGCTGTGGCGCAGTTTGTTTAAAAGGGAAAAAAAAGAAAATTCATGTTTCTAATATGTTTGATTTTCCAGTACTTGTGGATACACAATATTCTTAGTAGTTCCAGTTTCCGTGTAGATAAAGAGATTGTCTGGATTGCCGACTCTGGAACAGGCAACATATAATTGCCCATGTGAGAAGCAATCAGTGTGTAAATATAAGCCACACAATTCTAAAGATTGTCCCTGTGCTTTGTTGATCGTGATTGCAAATGCCAATCGAATTGGGAATTGCAATCTCTTAAATTGAAATGACATATCCGTTGAAATCATAGGAATTCGCGGTGTGAGGATATCTTCACCTTTGAAAGGCCATGTCAAAACTTTTGCTTCTATGATGTTGGTCATTAATTTTTTTACTGAAAGACGTGTGTCATCACAAAGCTTGGGCTGGTTAATATTTCGCAACATGATGACTGGCACACCATGAAATATTTATTAAACAACAAAATAAATGGTGTATCAATAGTGAAGAAAAAATTTAAGAATAAGTTTTTAGAATAAAAAGAAATTTACTTACCACTGAACCAACGAAATATGGCTTAAGGTTTATAAAACGAAAGAAAACTTTTTAAGGAATGTCTTTCGTTGAAGTTAAACAAAAAAAGAAAAAGAAAATAAAATATTTAGTAAACAATTCGTTACTACTGAACTGACGAAATATGGTTTATAGTTTAGTGTCTTATCAATAATCATAAACGAAAGAAATGAGAAAAAAATGGCATATTGAAAAAAAGAAAAGAAAATATTTAGTAAACAATTCGTTACTACTGAACCAACGAAATATCGTTTAAGAAAGAAAACTTTTGAATGGATATCTTTCGTTGAATTTAAACACAAAAACATATTTTGTAAACAATTCATTAAAATAAAAAAAAAATTACTTACTACTGAACCAACGAAATATGGTTTAAAGTTTAGTGTCTCTGTTTAATTCAGTCAAAAAAAAGTGGCTAAGCAGAAAATTTAAGTCACGAGTAAAATTCTTTGAAACGGAAGTTATGTTTATGCGTTCGGCTTTTGTCGGAGAAAGACGACTTATTAAAAATATCTTTTTTAATTATCGTAATATTTTTGGATTATAAGTATGTAAAAAAATCTCCTGAATTCGAATAAAATACTCTCGGAAAATATTAACAAATTAGTAGTATAAAACTGGAGATTATCGGTTAGTAACAAACATTTACATTTTTATTTAGATAGATTATCCAAGTATTGGAAAATTAAACATATTAGAAACATGCATTTCCTTTTTTTTTTTTTTTTTTTCATTTAAACAAACTGAGCCACAGCAACGCGTGGCCGGTTACAGCTAGTAAGTTTATAAAAACACTCCTGAATTCGAATAAAATATTCTCTGAAAATTTTAAACCAATTATTGCTATAAAACTGGAGATTATCGGCTGGTAACAAACATTTACATTTTTATTTATATAGATGTCTATTGTTGAACTTTAAGATAAAAGAAATGTCATATTGAAATAAGAAAATAAATTATTTAGTAAACAATTCGTTACAACTGAAACAACGAAATATGGTTTAAGAAAGAAAACTTTTAATGGATGTCTTTCGTTGAAGTTAAACACAAAAAAATATTTTGTAAACAATTCATTAGAATTAAAAAAAATTACTTACTACTGAACCAACGAAATATGGGTAAAAGTTTAGTGTCTCTGTTTAAGTCAACCGAAAAAGGAAGAAAAGTGACTAAGCAAAAAAAAAAAACATCACGTGAAAAATTCTTGTAAAACGAAAGTTGTTTTTTCGTGTTCGGCTTTTGTCGGAGAAAAACGACTTACTATAATTTTTTTTTTTTAAATTATTGTAATATTTTTTGATAATATGTATATAAAAACACTCCTGAATTCGAATAAAATACTCTCTGAATATTTTAAACCAATTAGTGCTATAAAACTGGAGATTATCGGTTAGTAACAAACATTTATATTTTTATTTATATAGATATATCATCATCATCATATCGCGCTGGTAGCACGGATATCCCTGACCCTCTCTCGCCACTCCTCCCTATCGTTCATCGCCCTAGGTAGGTCTTCAGGACAGCATCCCGTATCCTCACATAGCTGCTGAATGTATGTTCGTGCTGGTCGTCCTGCTTTTGCACGGCCATGTGTGGGGGTCCATAGGAGTACATCTCTTATGAGTTGGTCCCTGCTTCTCCAGCAGTGTCCTGCATGTCTGGTTCGTCTAACTTGAATAGTTTTCGTGATAGGAGGCAGGTGGCCGTACAGTTGGTGTCTTGTTGGGTGTTGCCGCCAGGACTTGTTTAAGATTGCACGTAGCATTCTTGTGTAATTGCTGTCTAGCTTCTTTTCCAGCCGTTTTGTTAGCGTCCATGTAGTGCAGCCATATAGCAGTATCGATGTGACCGCTGTCTGGAAGAAACTGCGTTTCATTTTATCGGTTAGGTCTGATTTCCATATAATCGATAGCCTATTGATAGGTATCCATGCTTTCGTTAACCTGTTTTCGATGTCCTTTTCGGTTGATTCGACGCTGCTTCCTAGGTATGTGAATTTGTCTACTAGTTTAAGAGGGGTTCCTTCTAGAGTGGAGATGTCCCTCGTTTTATTATAGCACATATATTCCGTTTTGTGTGCATTAACATAGAGGCCTATGCTTGTGTTGCTCGTTCCAAACTATGCAGTAGTGTTTCGGCTTGGTCAGGTGTATTTGCCAGTATCGCTGTGTCATCGGCGTAGTCAGCGTCGGTAATTGTTGTTGCGGGGTACCTTCTGCTTCTTTTCTTCGTCAGTTCGAAGCCATTCTCTCTGATTTTGTCAATCGATGTTCTAAGTACGTAGTCTAGACAAATGATAAAAAGGTACGGGGCCAGCGAGTCCCCTTGTAGTACTCCTGCTACAATGTCAAAGTATTCTGTGTCTCCATCTGGTGATCGTACTTTTACTTTAGTGTTTCTATAGAGAATCGTTATTGCCGCTACGGTTTCTTTAGGTATGCCGTACGCTAGTAGGATTTGTTCCATCTTTCCTCTGTAAATGGAATCGAAAGCCTTGGTAAATATTCATGTCGCTTGTAGGTTTTTTGCCCGTACACCTTCAAGGATTCTACGGATGGTTAATATTTGTGAGGTCGTGGATCTATTTCTTCGGAAGCCATTTTGGTTTTTCCTAAGTATGTTGTCGATTTTGGGTTCTATACGGTTTCGTAGTAGGGCATTGTAGATTTTGGCTGCTATGGATGTAAGTGTTATGCCTCGGTAGTTTTTGGCTAATCCGAGGTCCCCCTTTTTAGTGAAGTGGAGTATGCATCCCTTCATCCATCTATCTATCGGATTTTGATTGTATACTGCGTTGCAGTGTCGGAGCAGTATGTCGTCGAATTGTCTGGTCTTCCATACTTCCGGGGTAATTTCGTCCAGCCCAGCAGCTTTCCTATTTTTAATTTTTCTGAGAACCGAGTGTGTGTGTATCTATATATATATATCTATATATGTGTATGTATGAATATATTTGTATATGTATATAAGAATATGTATAGTATATATATATATATATATCAGCAGTATTTAGATAGGGAAGTTTAATATTTAAATGTTGGATTTTTTATGATTGGAGGTTGTTGTGATATCTAAATTTCCATTTAAAACTTGTAATACCAATGAATGCTTTTCCATTTCTATTAGTTACTTTAGTTGAGATATTAGTCTGATATATGATATTATTTACGTTATATTTATTCCCAAGGGAGCATTAATATTTTTATTTTAAATACACAGGAGTTTTTTACTTATATGTTTATACATGGATATGTATATATTCATATTTTATATATATTGATATAAGTATTTATATGTATGTATATAACTCTTTATATATACATGCATGCATATATATATATATATATATACGAACACATATATATGTATACATAAATATGCTTCAATATATGCAAATGTAGTCGTACAAATATGTGTATATATATGTGTGTATATGTATTTATGTATATATATATGTATATGTATATATATGTATATAGACTTATATGTGTATCTATATATGCGTAGATATACGTATGTATGTATGTATGTAAATATATATATATATATATATATATATGAATATGTAAAAATATGTATTTACGTAAATACGCGCATATGTATGTATATGTATGTACATTTGTATATATATATTTTTGTACCCATATATATATGTATGTATGTATATATATATAATATATATATATATACATATATATATGTACATATATGTATGTATATAAATTCGTATATATATGTATATATGTATGCGTACATCCACACACACACACATATATATATATACATGGATATGTGTCATCAACATCATGTCACGCTGCTAGCACGTATCTCTTTAAACCTCTCTCGCCACTCATCTCTATCGTCTATCGCTCCCGGTAGGTCTTCCAGGCTACATCCTATATCGGCACAGAGCTGTTGTATGTAGGTTCTTACTGGTGGTCCAACCTTTGCTCTTCCATGTGCAGGGTTCCACAGGAGCACATCGATAATGTGTTCGTCCTTACGTCTTCAAGTGCGTCCCGCACCACTGGTTCGTCTAACTTGGATAGTTTTCGTGATTTGTGTTAGGGGACCGTACAGCTGCTGTTTTTCGGGTGTTACCTCCAGGTCTTGTTCAATATGGTTAGCAGTATTCTTTTGTAATTGCTGTCAAACTTTTTTTTTTTCATACGTTTAGGTAGCGTTCCTGTGGTGCATCCATATAGTAGTATCGACACGACCGCTACTTGGAAAAAAAAGCATTTTATTTCATCTGTCATGTTTACTTCTATATGACCAATAGCCTTTCGTAGCTGTCCATCCTTTTGCTAGTCACGTGTTAATGTCTGTCTCGGTTGATGAGACGCTTCTTCCGAGGTATGTGAACTTGCCCACTGGTTTAAGAGAACCAGGAGATGTCGACTCTTTGATTAAAACACTTTTTTTTTGTTTTGTATGCGTTGACATGTAGGCTTATGCACCAGCTGCCCGTTACAGGCTAAATAACAGGGATTTGGCTTGAGCGGGTGAATTTGCTCGAAGCGCTATGTTACCACTGTGTCCGTAATAGTTTGTACAGGGTATCTTCTGTTTCTTTCGTTTGCCAGCTTACTTATATATATTTATAAATGCATATATATATATATGTGTGTGTGTGTGTGTGTGTGTGTGTGTGTGTGTGTGTGTGTGTGTGTGTGTGTTTATATATTTATGGATTTATATATATGTATATGTCTGTATGTATATCTGTGTATATATGTATGCATGTATATATATTAATGCATGTAAATGTATATATATGCTTATATAAATGCATTTGTATATATATATATACATTTATATACGTATGCATACTGGTATATATATATATATATATAGAGAGAGAGAGATTTGTATATGTATATATATACAAATATATATATATATATATATATATATATATATATATTCACATATATGTACATGTCTATATATATATGTGTGTGTGTATATATATTTCTGTATGGATGTATGTATATATGTATATATGCATGTATTTATGTATTTTTATATATTGTGTGTTTATGCATATAGATATTTTTATTTATTAGGTGTATATATATATATATATATATATATATATATATATATATATATATATATATGTATTTAAGTATGTATTTATTTTGGTTTTTAAATATATGTATATAGATATGTTTCCCTATATTTATTTATATGTATATATATGTGTGTGTGTATATGTATCTATGTAAACATAATTTACACATATTTATGTGCAGATACATGTATGTATTCATGCATATATATATATATGTATACGCATATATATATATATATATATATATATATATATATATATATATATATACTTACGTATATTTACATATATACCCATGTATGTGTATATGCTTATACAAGTTTATATGTGTGTACAGTGTACATACACGTATTTGTGTACGTATATATATATATATATATATAGTATTACTGCTTAATGATCAATTCCTGTTGGTTATAAATTCATTTTATTGATTTTTAATAAAATTTTAATGTTTATTTTAAAATATTTGTAATTTTCCCTAATCACAATTGTGAAAAATTGTTTAGCATTTTGATTAGTAAATGGTGAACATTTCCTTTGAAATCGTTTTCTACTCTTAAATTGACAACAGTAAATTTTATATTTAATCAGATATTATGTGCTGCATTAGAACACAATTTTTTTTCTTAAATAGCTGATGTCTCTTAACTTTTAAAAACAACTCCACTTCAACGATAAATTGTTAAAGTCTATTTTGATCTAGCCATATCAGCCAGAAGAACAGTAGAATTACGTTGCTTAGTTAGAGCATGTCCGCTTAGTTTATAATCCTATATACCTTTCTATGGGGTTTGTCCCTTATTCATCGATATGAGTCTATTATCATTGGAAATCATAATTGTATGATCACTCAAAATTAACTGCTTCTCAGTCCTTTAGAGCTGGTTAACACTTTTAATACAAGGCTCTCAAAAATTCGGGCTGCAATATTTGTCATGTTTTGTTTGGTTTTATGACATCTCAACCATTGTAGGTTATTTAATGCCAAGTCCATTTTTATGCATAAATAGTTCTATTTCAAACAATTCAGTTTTGCATGAGTACATAGTTTAATTCTATTTGACCCATAGATAGGACCCTATTAGTTGCTAGCCAGAGTGTACCTGTGAGCGATGGCAATAAAGGGGTACTCCGCATTCCCCAAAGCTCCGACATTACGTGAGCACCATCATCAGATTGTTTAATGTCATATCCAGGAAATTTATTTCGGGAATCTTAGCCCTGTGTACAGATGCAACCAGAGTGTTCTGCAGCCCCAGCCGACTTGGCCAGCAATATTTATAATTATTTCCATGTAGATTTATTAATTCAACTAATTTAACAGCATTTCAACCCGTGATGTGTAATTTTATGTCTAGATATTAGAGAATCGCGTTTATTGTACCTTCATATTTACATTTCTTGAATAGTCGTTTTTTGCTTTTTTTTGTTGTTTTTTCACAACGTTGTGTGATATCAAGTATTCCTATCTAATACAAATAATATTCTCTCAGTTGTATGCTTTTAAGCGAATAATAATAATAATAATAATAATAATAATAATAATAATA
Source organism: Sepioteuthis lessoniana (assembly GCA_963585895.1). Classification (NCBI taxonomy): domain Eukaryota; kingdom Metazoa; phylum Mollusca; class Cephalopoda; order Myopsida; family Loliginidae; genus Sepioteuthis; species Sepioteuthis lessoniana. Next base: position 54,653,570 of record OY757924.1, on the reverse strand, counting down.
ATAATAATAATAAACCATCAATCATATAATAAGCGAATGCAGCAAATTAACACAGAGGGAGTAGAAGGCGAGACACGACTGGGTCGGCAAGGTGATTCATTGGGAAATGTGTAAGAAACTTAAATTCGATCATACTAACAAATGGTACATGTACAACCCAGCAACTGTCCTAGAAAATGACACGCATAAACTCCTATTGGACTTTAACATGCAAACGGATCACCTAATCCCGGTCAGAAGACCATATTTAATCATCATCATCATGTCGCGCTGGTAATAATCAACAAAAAAAGAGAACTTGCAAAATAGTTGACTTTGCTGTCCCGGCTGACCACAAAATAAAACTGAAAGAATGTGAAAAGAGGGAAAAGTACCTCGACCTTGAGGGAATTGAAAAAACTTTGGAACATGCAGGTGACAATTATACCAATTGTAATTGGTGCGTTTGGAACAGTAACTAAAGGATTACTAAAGGGACTAGCGGATTTTGAAGTTGGTGGACGAGTGGAGACCATCCAAACGACAGCATTATTGAGAACGGCCAGAATACTAAGAAGAATCCTGGAGACTTGAGGAGACTTGCTGTCACTCAGACCCCAGTGAAAAACCATCGGCTAACGCTGATGTGAAAATCTCTCATGAGATAATAATAATAATAATAATAATAATATTTATTCTTTGTAAAAAATTATAGATTCGAGTAATTATTTTTAATTGAAATCAATCTACAGTTATATTGTATAGAATGTTCTTATCCTATTTACCAACCCCTCCGCTCGGGCAGGATATGACACAAGGTCAATTTTTAAGCGAAGTTTAACAGGTTTTAATTCAGAGTTTTCCTTCTCCTAGACTAGTTGCCTAACCAAGGCTGAAGAACCTAGTCTGTCCTACTATTTACCCATAGCTGGAGGGAGAATAATTGGATTCATACCTTTCCCAAGGTTATTAGTGCTATGTGTCTTGTCCCGGATTTGAACTCGTGTCGCCATAATAAATAATTTCTTAATAGTTCTGTTCGACCCATCGTTTGGACCATAATAGGAACTCTCCTTTCTAGTCAAAGAGGACCTGATATTTATGCCAATGAAGGGGGACTCCACACTCTCAAACGTACAATTGTGTGTTTGTATGCGTGTGCCCACGCACGCATTTGTGAGAATATATTGTTATTTTTAATAATAATAATAATAATGATAATAATGCTTAAGCATAAAAACATGCTTAAGTATAAAGAAAGAATCAGTTGAACGTCAAAACTTAAAACTTACGTATAATTTATAAGTAAACTTAGCAACTTTAGTCGAGGGTGACTCAAATGCTCCCTTTTCAATAGCTACTACACGGAGGTGTAGGGGGGGGCTATTTCTTTACCCTTGATCCCTATCTTTTAATGCTGAGTGTTATGCAAGGCGGCATCAAGTACCATTTTTTGAGTCTTTGGTATGTCTCGACTTGGTATTGAACCCTGCTCTCCCGGAACCATTAGCGAACACTCAACTCATTAGGCTAATGGCCCGTTGTAAACATGGAATAATTACAGAAGTCTACAGGGAATAAAATACTTGACTACACCATACCCAGAAAACTGAATGATACCAGTTATGTAAAATAAAAATAAATGAAGTATTTACTAACCTCTCCGCACGGGCCGGATGTGACACAAAGTCAATTTTTTAAAGCGAGATTTAACAGGTTTTACTTCAGAAATTTTACTTCTAGACTGCTTTATCAAATAGGCCATACTATTTGCCAAAGCTGGAAAGAGAATAATTGGATTCATATATTTCCTAAGGGTATTAGCGCTATGTGAAATGTAATCAATTTCGTCGAGGATTTGAACTCGTGTCGCCGCGTCCATTTCCAACAACCAGAACCTCCTATAAATTGAATTAAAATAATGTATACCTTCATTGCCTATAGCAGACATTTACCTTTTTATGGAAAAAGCTGAGTATTATACTACTTAGGTCTTCTTTTCGAGTTGTAAATATCAAACTAATGAATTGGTTTCTTTGGTTTAATGGTATATCAAACTTTGTAGTTTATTTAATGCCAAAGCTATTCTCCTAGAAGAACAGTAGTGGTACTATTTAACCCATAGCTGGGGGTAAGAGGGGGTTCATACCTTTCCCAAGGGTATTTGTCAGAAAGTGAACGTAATAGCGCGAATGGAGTTCGAACTCGCTTACTACGATTCCGTAGTCCATCGCTTTAACCATTACACCACGAGGACACCTCAAACTAATAAATTGCTTATAGTATTTAATAGTAGTCAATTGGAGGCAAGACATACCAGAATTCAGTGAATGCTTATTAGTTACAGCACTGCTGGAAGTTCATTTATGGTTCATTTGGGGATAATTCTGATAAGCTTAAACTTCAGGTAGCCTAGACTGTAGCAGTAACTTTTAAAACAGCCACGACGTGGGGCATAGCATTGGGAAAAAAGGATTCGGGTAGCCTAGACTGCTGCACTAAATTTGAAAACAGTCACGACATGGGGTATAGCATTGGGAAAAAAGGATTCGGGTAGCCTAGACTGTAGCGCTAACTTTTAAAAGCATAGCATTGGGAAAAAATCTCGTACTGGGGAAGTGATTTATAAATTATATCATACCCTGGATACTAGCTTTCATGTGTCATAATTATATCGAGCTTTTGGACAAAAAACGAGAACTATACAAGGATGCTGCGTGCTCTTCTGGAAGCAGCACCCCACAAAACGGCAGTTAATCAACCATTTAGCTCTCATAAACAAACTCATTAACAAACTTTCTGGTGGGTTCCTTCACATGGATACATCAGTGTTAACAAACATCAGCTTTGTGCGGACATTGGATGTTGGGTAGAAGACCTATCCAGAGTAATGATCTACTAAAACGATGGCGAGAGAGACAGAGTTAGACAGAGAGGAACTCCAAAAAATCCATGCTATCAACACCACTTATGAGGAAAATGATGGTTATGATACTAACTAAAAATGATCAGTTTTTAACTAGATTGTAAAACTCATTTAGCCAAATAAGGTTGGCTACAACTACAGAAAGACCAATCTTTATAAACTCGGTTTTACTTTAATAGTTCAATAAGCGAATCGCCTTACTTGGGCCAATGTTATTTAAGGGAAGAGTTATACATACATATATACATAAATACATACATAAACAACCAAGCAAACACGTGTATGCACAAATATAGTCAGAATGTCAGCCACATGTAGCATTGTAAGTGCATGATTCAGAGACTGATCAAGAATCCCAGTCAGCCGGGACAGTAGAATATACCAACTGCATCTCTGCTGTAGAGTAAGACTCCACTAATGAGTGTCCTTGATATGATGTTAAACGATCTGATAGCAAAACACCAGTTTTGGAGCTATGGTGAATATGGAGTACCCATTTATTGTTATTGCTCCCAGGTCCACTCTGACCCGGATTGGTAGCACCTAACAGGGTCATATCTACAGGTCAAATAGAACAGTTTGACATTTCAACTGGATATAAACGAATGGCTTGCGTTAAATCGAACTGTTAGAAATAGAACTCTTCGACAATTCAACTGTGTGCAAACAAATGGCTGTCTAATTGAATTTTTAGTGATATATAGCAATACTTAGAACAATTTAACTGTGTACAAACGAACGAGTAATGTTGAATAGACTTTTTAGTATTAGGTAGCAATAATTGAAATCATGAACTGAGTAAAAACGATAGCAATACTCATCATCATCATGTCGTGCCACTAGCACGAATATCCCAGACCCTCTCTCGCCACTTCTCCCTATCGTTCATCGCCTCTGGCAAGTCTTCAGGGCTACATCCCGTATCCTCACATAACTGCTGTATGTATGTTCGAGCTGGTCGTCCTGCTTTTACCCGGCCATATGTGGGGGTCCATAGGAGTACATCACTTATGAGCTTGTCCCTGCTTCTCCAGCAGTGTTCTGCATGTCTGGTTCATCTAACTTGGATAGTTTTCGTGATGGGATGCAGGTGGCCGTATAGTTGGTGCCTTGTGGGGTGTTGCCGCCAGGACTGGTTCAATATTGCTCGCAACATTCTTGTGTAATTGCGGTCTAGCTATCTCATTTAAAAATAAAATAACCTACAAACAATTCCCTTACAAATCATATGTATATCCATTTAAACATTTTCAAACAAATGATTAATTTTAATTTGTTACTGTTACATAGCAATACTTAAAACCATTTAACCGGATGCAAAAAGAGTTTAAGCTCGTTAAAAAGCATCATACACAAAATGTGTTTGAAAATCAGATATCTAATATATGTGAATAAATAGTATTTGGCATTAAATAACCAACAACGTTTGATATCTCATAAAACCAACCTAACTCGAACGGGAAAAAATAAATCCGCGAGTTTCTAACGTTTAAGTCGAGTTGTGTTTCAATGTTTTTTTCTTCCCCATCTGAGGATTAGCCTTCACAGACATAGCAAGCATCAGTGACTACGCTGGGTACGACACTAACACGTGCGCAAAGTTTAGTGTGTGTGTGTGTGTGTGTGTGTGTGTGTGTGTGTGTGTGTGTGTGTGTGTGTGTGTGTGTGTGTTCCTTAACATTGTATGTATCTGTGAGTGTGAGAAAGTTCCTTGGTTTATATGGATGTGTGTGCATGTGTGTAAAAGAGAGAGTGTTTGCGTGTTCTTGAGTTTTGCATGTATGCGTGTGTATTTGTGTGCGTGTTTATACGAAAGCGTGTACTTCTTTGTGTACATGTCTGACACAAGCGTACAAGTGTGTACAGGTGCAAGGTGCGTTTAGATGTGTGCAATACAGCAAGTTCACTCAGACAATATGAAAGAAAGTGCAAGAACCTTTTACTGATCTTCGATCTTAGTTCCTGAGATCAGCAACAGCTCATTCTCTCTCTCTTTCTCTTTCTCTCTCTCTCTCTTTCTCTCTCACACACACACACACACACGCATACACACACATTCATAGACTTAAGCTCACTATTCCTCTTTATTTCTCCCCTAACTCACTCTCTATCTGTCGACGTTTTTGTCTGTCTGTCTGTCTGTCTGCCACACACTTTCTCGTTGTCTCTCTCACTTAAGCATACATAGACCTCTCTCTACCTGACTTGAGCTTTTTTCTTCTCCGCTACCTTTTCTCTGTCTGTCTGTCTGTCCCTCTGCCTTATTTTCTCTGAATATCTATATCTATATATATATATATTGCTTGAACTCAGACGGCCTAATCGGCTGGTGCTGCAGAATACGTAGACTGCATCTCTGCAGAAGGCTAGGAAACCCACACACCCACAATGAGTATTCTGGAACGGATTCTAAACCACCTGATGGTGGGGCTCCAGTCCTGGAGTTTTGGGGAATATATAGTATACTTTCATTGCTATTACTCCCAGGTCTACTCTGACCTTAAGTGTTACTACCTGTTACAGTGCCATCTATAGATCAAATTGAACTGTTTAATAAAAACCATAGAAATGAGGCAACAGAATTATTAGTGTTAGATATCAATTATCAAAACGATTTAACTTTTTATACTCATAAAAGTATCTAATATTTACTCGTTTACAAATCATATGTATATAATATATATGAATAAAGAGGATTTGACATTAAAACGCAACGGTGTATATGCCATAAAACACGACCAACGAACAAATAAACCAACCAATTTTGAACTCCGAAAATATGAATTTATCACCAATGTTTTTAGAAAAAAAATGATTATGTTTAAAAACATTCCTATTTTCTATACATATTCTTCAAATATTCATAGTTTCACAAAAACATGAATTATTGGATATTTTTTTCTAACTTGGTTCAAAAAAGGCTTTGTAATTAAGATTTTAATAAAATCAAATCTTATGCAGTCATTTTATCGAAAGAAATCTCAGGAAGACTGTCTTTATTTATGATAATTATGTAGGCAAAAAGATTATATATATATGTAAAGTCGACTGGGACAATAAAAAGTGATTCGGTCATGACTGTCATGGAAAAAAAAAGAGAAAGATCTTCTCTTGTCCGTTAGCCCAAACGGATTAGGAAAGAAATAAAGTCATAAGCCTCTCAAATACCACTCTCTGTTTCCCAGTCTCGGCTACAAATCTCAAATCTAACATGTACATGATGATCTACGAAATGCATACTGGATTATATATATATATATATATATTGAATTTTTTTTTCTTCATTTTCTTTCGTTATCTGCCTGATGATTGTTGTTTGTAAAACTTCACTAAACCTAAGGTCGCTGACAAACTTTCTTGGAATTAAATATATAAAATCTAATATATATTCATTTATCATTATCATATTATACAACAGCTCAATCACAGATATTGAGCACTCTCCATATTATATCGTACTTGGTTCGCCACAAACCCACAAAGTGAATTAGTGGCAACCAACACTGTTACAACACACACACACACATACACACACATACACACACACACTCATATATATATATATATATATATATATATATATATTCGCTATAAGCTAGGCACTGCTGGGGAAGTTAGAAAAAACTAATTAGCAACGATCGCCTATGGACTCTCACCAATGAACATACCAATGTTTGCCGACTAGCTTAGTTTTACGTCAACTCTGAACGGACACTGAATGCAGCGCAAAATGCATATCAAGAGCAATGGAGGGTAGGAACGGATAGTTAGACAGTCAATGTACGCAGGGTTCATTGCATGACTTCATCATGATACGCGCGCGCGCGCGTGTGTGTGTGTGTGTGTTAGACTTGCGACGCAATTAAATCAAAGAAGGTAACTACTGAACTAACTATACTGATGCTTTGTTTATATAAGACGAGCTGCTAACATAGGATTCCTGCTCCAGTGTGCCACAGGTTTCCCTAAACAATACTCCCCAGGTTATATATATATATAAGTAAGTAAAGTTGGCGACCTTAGTCGAGGGCGACCCAAAGGCTCCCTTTTCAATAGCTACTACACCAAGGTGTCGGTGAAGGGGCTACTCAATTCCCTGGATTGCTCCACTTTACCCTTGACCCTTACCTTATAATGCTGAGTGTTAACCAAGGCGGCATCAGGTACCATTGTTTGAGTCTTTGGTATGACTCGACCTGGGATTGAAATCCGATCTCCCGGACCATTGGCGAACACTCTACTCATTACATATATATATATATATATATATATATATATATATATATATATATATATATATATATATATATATATATATATATATATATATATATATATATATATATATTCTTGTTATGATTTATTTTATAAGAATAAAAAGAAATATGTTTTTATAGTTATATTATGAATAGTAATTTGTAATAATTCATAGTAAATGATGATGAATAATTATCATTGATAATATTAAGGATTTGATGTTTGGTAATAATGAGAATGATATTACGATAATTTATAAGATATAATTGAAATTTTGAGGATATATAATATTATGTTGTATTTGTTAAGGATTTTAGATAATAATGTTAACAGTATCTGGTATAATTTTTATTTTCACTTTACTAATTATATTGAATAGTATAAAAATTTCGGTATGTCACTTTTCTTAGTTTTTTTATAAAATTGTATTTATATGCGATATAATACTTTATAATATAATCTAATTTTGTTAAGAGGTTACTAATAGCCATGTAAGCTGTTTATAGTAGATAATTTTCTCTCCCCGAATTCATTTATTCTTTTATTATTTATTTATTTATTTCATTCGGGTTTAAAAGTTTGTTTCCCATTAAGTAAAAGAGAGGTGAGAAGGAAAGAAGACACAACAATTTATACATCTTGATACAGGAATTGTAGGCCATTTGTCAACGAGAAAGGAAAAAATATAGTCTGGTTTTTATATTAAAAACAAAATTATGAAATTAGGTTTAGAGAGATTGGGCGGCCGGAATTTTGTGAGTTTTTCTAAATTTTCATTAGAAATTTCTCATTATTTCTTTGTCTAAAGATGCAGATCTAACATCGAAAAAATAAACGGTCTGCTGAATTAAATATTTTTACAAAAAATATGAGTGACTTTTAAAGGTTTTTTCTTTTATATATATATATATATATATATATATATACGTTCATACAGGTGTCGAACTAAATGATGGAAACACCTAACATCTTTGTATCATGATTTTGAAACTGCACTAAAACTATCAAACTTTTGTTATTTTGGCTGACAATAGAGATCGATCAATGCAAAAATTAAAAATGTGAGTCATCAACACATATCTAGTTATATATATATATATATATATATATATATATATATATATATATATATATATATATATACGTAGTATAAGGATTATCGGTGTATCGCTGTAGAGAACTGGACACATTGATAAGATCTCAAATATTGGATAAGGCTATTTGTATTTCACACACCACAATTTCCGTTGGAAAAGGTACGAGCTACTCTCCTTCAAACTATGTGACCCAGTCGGCTGGAGCAGCAGAATACACCGACTACACCTCCCAATGGGTGTCCTTGATAAGACACTAAACAATCTGATGGTGAAGTTCCAGTAATGCTGGAGTTTTGGGGAAGGCGAAGTACCCCTTTATCGCCATTGCTCCCAGGTCCCCTCTGGTCCGGGATGATACCACGTGGTAGGATCCTATCTATGGATCAAAATGAATTAAACTGTGTTCTTATGCTAAACGGAATTGTTTGAAATAGAACTATTTTTAACATTTAAACTGTGTACTTATGCTAATCTGAATTGTTTAAAATAGAACTGTTTTTATATTTATAAAAATGGATTTGGCATTGAATGACCTATAATGGTTGCTATGCAATAAAACCCAATCAACCAAACAACCAGCAACCCCCCATCTATTGGCGAATAGTTGGTCAGTGGGCTTTTAATCGTAGGTATTGCAACCGATCTAGGAGAAGGAAAGCCTGTTAAACTCATCTAAATTTATCCTTCTTTCACATCCTTCTCGCGCGAAGGATTTTTTTAGTTTGGTTTTATGGCATATCAACCATTGTAGGTTATTTAAAGCTAAATCCTGTTTATACTTTTATATTATATATATATATATATATATATATATATATATATATATGATTTGTAAACACATTTTGTTGATAATGTTCTTAAACGAACCTGAGCTCTTTTTTTCACAAAGTATTGCTATATGGCAGTCTCAATTTAACATCAGTCATCTGTTTGCTCTCCCGGCTTGTTCTATTTGACCTATAGATAGGACCCTATCAGGTGCTACCACTCGAGGTCAAAATGAACCAGGGAACAGTACTCCACATTTCCCTAATCTCTAAGGCTGGAGCCTCGCTATCAGATGGTTTAATGTCATATCTAGGACACTCGTTAGGGGTGGTCTAACTCTTTTGCAATAATGAACTTGGTGTATTCAACTGCCCCAACCGACTGAACTTGGGGGTTTTAGATAAATACATGTAGACGTAAACACTAACATGGACACCCAACTAGGCAATTATAAACTCCTGAATCACCCGTAGGTTAGCATTTGATGAGTTTAAATTATTGTAGGGACCACTATTCCGAAGTATGCTTCTCTCTCTTATACAAGGCTCAGATGAAAAGTCATTGCGAATCTCCTAGAAGCTACTGTAGTTAGCAAGTAATGTTCGTTCATATGTACAGAGAGAAAGAGAGAGAGAGAGAGAGAGAGAGAGAGAGAGAGAGAGAGCTTGTTCTTAAACTAGAATAACTTAAGGATTTTCCATGATAAATCTTAAATTTTTTCCTTCTCCTCCTCTTTTTTAAGATGGCCCCCCTCATTGTCTTAATTTCCATTAATTACCGACGATTTCTATAAAAAGCGTGGGTCAAAATGTGTCTCAGATTTATTTTAGTCCATTTCATTTCATGGCCAATTAACACCTTGTCTTCATCCTTTAACTTAACTGGCGTGGAATATTTTTATATATAAAAAAGTTTCATCACATATGTTTATCGAACTTTTTTTATATTTATAAATGTCTACTCACAAATCATTATGTTTGTCATACCATTAGATATATATATATAAATGTCTACTCACCTTCTTATAACTCTCTCATTACAATTAAATTTGTGTGTTTTTGTTGTCAATTTCATCTCATCACTTACTAAAACTATGTCCTCATCTCTTTTTTAACCTCATATTTTACTGGAACAATACCTCTAACCTTTGCGTATATATATATATATACATACATATATCACTACCCCAAAACATATTTGTGCTCTTCTTCCAAAAAGAGACATTCTATTTTTAAAACATCTCCATGCTGCACAAAGAAAATATACTAAATTCTTGAAGCTCTCATTATAAAAATTAACAAAGCTTCCTCATACAAGATTAACTTCGAATAGAGCAGTCACAATCTAAAATGCCTTTAATGCTTTCCCGCCAGGTATTTCTCATACTTCTAGTAAAATTACTTCCTTGAATTCCCTCCCACATTTTTCCTCCTACTCATTATATGAATGTATATTTCTCGTCATTTTTTTTTTCATTTCATCATCATCATCATGTCGTGCCACAGGCACAGATATCCCTGACCCTCTCTCGCTACTTCTCCCTATTGTTCATCGCCTCTGGCAGGCCTTCAGGGCCACATCCCGTATCCTCACATAGCTACTGGATGTATGTTCTATCTGGTCGTCCTGCTTTTGCCCGGCCATATGTGGGGGTCCATAGGAGTTCATCACTTATGAACTCGTCCTTGCTACTCCAGCAGTGACCTATCTGATTCGTCTGACTTGGATAGTTTTCGTGATGGGAGGCAGGTGGCCGTATAGTTGGTGCCTTGTGGGGTGTTGCCGCCAGGATTTGTTCAATATTGCTCGCAACATTCTTGAGTAATTGCCGTCTAGCTTCTTCTCCAGTCGTTTAGTTAGCGTCCAAGTAGTGCATCCATAGTCATAATATACTGAAATATAATGACAACTTTTAAAGGCCCCCTACTTAAAGTATCAAGACTTTGAACTAAATTACTTCACATGCCTAATTTAACATCTGATGATTTGCCTTCACCTGAATTTGAACTCATACTCATCGAACTGAATAAGATGGCTTTTCCCGCATTTTTTCGAGTTTATTGAATCTAAGAAATAGAAATACAAAGGAAAATTAGTTGTAAATTATTTTTTCGTTTCTTCTTTCGTTTGATCAATACCTGAGTTTGGTTCACACCTGAATTCTTTTTTCCAGCTGTGACTTGAACCATAGATTAATGTCTATTAATGTTTTCGATGTTAAGTTTAAGTGGAGCGCAAATAGAGGAATAATACATAAGTTCATTCTGAATTAATCTGTGACTGTAAATCGATAAAACATACATAATATATCCGTCTCCTATATATATATATATATATATATATATATATATATATATATGTGTGTGTGTGTGTGTGTGTGTGTGTGTGTGTGTGTGTGTGTAAAAATTTTTTGTTGTAGGTCTAAACTCAATGAGACTTGGCCTCGTGCCATATATGTTCTCTGGCCAGTGCAACAAGCTGGAAACATACACTTATGTAAGAACGAAATAAATAAATACGTCTTGAAAATACAAATCTCTTCGTGGACCTATTTATTTCAAAATAAATATATATGTACGTGTGTGTGTGTGTGTGAGAGAGAGAGAGAGAGAGAGAGAAAGAAAGAGAGAGAGAGAGAGAGAGAGAAAGCTTGAGGGTGTTTGGGACTTCAACCAAATCAAAATGAAACTGACTCTTTTCTTGCATTATCTTCTATTGGGAAGTGTTAACGAATCTTTAGAAAAATTCAGAGGAGAGTGTGTAAATTTATAGCTTGAATATTTCAAATATCTTACATTTTCTATGCCTTGAACACATTTCCTTCTTGGATATACCGAAAACATTTCAGAAATCACCTTGTTATATTTTCTCGGTCTCTTTCTCTTGCTCTCTCTCTTTATTATATATATATATATATATGGAAATCAGACCCAACCGATAAAATGAAACGCAGTTTCTTCCAGACAGCGGTCACATCGATACTGCTATATGGATGCACTACATGGACGCTAACAAAACGGCTGGAGAAGAAGCTAGATGGCAATTACACAAGAATGCTGCGTGCAATCCTGAACAAGTCCTGGCAGCAACACCCCACAAGACACCAACTGTACGGCCACCTGCCCCCTATCACGAAACTATTCAAGTTAGACGAACCAGACATGCAGGACACTGCTGGAGAAGCAGAGATGAACTCATAAGAGATGTACTCTTATGGATCCCCACACATGGCCGTGCAAAAGCAGGGCGACCAGCTCGAACGTACATTTAGCAGCTATGTGAGGATACAGGATGTTGTCCTGAAGACCTACCTAGGGCGATGAACGATAGGGAGGAGTGGCGAGAGAGGGTCAGGGATATCCGTGCTACCAGCGCGATATGATAATGATGATGATGATATATATATATATATATATATATATATGGGGTAGCTCCTATGGCATAGTGGTTAACATGCTGAAGTGGAACATTGTTGGAAACGAGTTCGAACACCAGTCGTGCTATCACGTTCACTTTCGGACTAATACCGCAAGGAAAGTACGTAATACCCCTCTAACTATAGGTCTAATAATAGCACAATTGTTATTCACCAAGAGTGAATTTGGCATTAAATAACCCATGATGGATGATATGCCATTAAACAAAAACGAATACATATATATATATATACATATATATATATATATATATATACATTGTGTGCGCGTGCGCGTGTGTGTGTGTGTGTAGTTGGGCTGCAACCCTTCATTTATCCCTGTCAGATTAAATAATGAAGACACATTTTGTCTATATAATTTCATTAGGACCCCTTCAAGTTTCTTTATTGTATCGGAGTAGTCTTGTAAAAGGACAAATTAATTACAATAAGAAACTTGAAAGGATCCTAATAAAATAACATAAACAAGATGTGCCTTTATTACTTAATAAAACGTGCGTATATATATATATATATATATATGTGTGTGTGTGTGTGTGTATGTGTGTGTATGTATGTGTGTATATATTTATGTATAGTTTGCTATACTCACAGAGTGCTAAATGTCAGTGATAAAGCATAATATCTAAGTTGAAATATCGTAGACATATAGCCAACGGCGCATATAAACTCTCATTATCTTGCTTTTAAAATGATAGAACCAAGTCCGATCATTCATAAATACGAGGGTTGTTCTTGGTGTAGTGGATGCCATAGTAGAAATTGGGCACGACAGTACGGGTTCAAATCCTTGATGAGACTGTTGCATTTTACAATGCGGTTATACTCTTGGGAAAGGTATGAAACTAATGATTCTCTATTCCGCCATGAATAATAAGCTCTTCTACTATCGTATGGTAACTAGTCTTGGAAAATTAACACTGATTTTAAACCTGTTAAATTCTGCTTAAAATTGACCTTGTGTCGCATCTGTTTGCACACAGGGGTTGGGTAAATATACATAAACGAGAGCTATGTATAAAGCTCTGAACCTCACCAGGATAGAAGAACATAGCTGAACATTATTTTGTCATTGTGACACACAACCACTTCTTATAAAACTAGAAAATTAATTAATATTTTTCTTGTTTCATAAGATATAATAGTCTGTAACCAAAGCAAAAATGTTCAGCTATATTCTTCTTTCTGGATGAAACTTAAAACTGTCGTAACGGCCTACGTGTATATATATATATATATATATATATATACATGTAGACTCATCTTTATATATATATACATATATATATATATATATATATATATATATGTGTGTGTGTGTGTGTGTGTGTGTGTGTGTGCATATATTCGTGTTCATGTATCAGAGACATGCAACTATTTCAAAAATAAATGGATTTATGGAGATGGATTATATGTATATATATATATATATATTTATATATAAATATATATGTGTGTGCGTGTGCGTGTGTTTGTGTGTGTTAATCGAAAATCAAATAGTTTGTCTTAAGGGATAATAACACATGTTCCCGCGAAGATCTTGATCAGTTATTTCCTCGGCCCAAACATTATATATCCATTTCAGAGAGAATGGATTTAAGCCAGTAACACCAGTCGATCTCGGTGGCTGTTCACACGGAGACTGGTTGACGACCGAGCTGACGGCAGACGACCGAACGTTGCCTCGAGCTACGTCGAAGCAACAAACAAAAATCAATAAGCATTATACTGATCGATAGACGCTAGTTCAGTGGCTCGATCAGTCCAGTGCAGACGTTCACCGTAAGCAGTTCGACAAGTCCAATAAAAAGAATTGACTGGCTGTGTCTTTTATCGTTGCTGATCACGTGTTAGTTGAATGCATATAAGTGGAATTTGAATGCATTGTCTTTAAAGCTAAGCATCGATCTTAGTGATAGTTTCGTCCGTTTTAGGATATTAGATGCAGGCATGATATTATAGATATATTTACACTGACTTGATGTTTATATAGTCAATGATAGAAAACATAGATGATGGGTTACTGGCTGATTAGTCTAGTGGGTAGAGTGTTTGCCAATGGCCCGGGAGACCTGGGTTCAATCCCAGGTCGCGTCATACAAAAGACCTTAAAAAAGGGTACTTAATACCTCCTTGTTTAACACTCAGCAATATAAGGGACGTATCAAGGTTAAAGTGCAGCAATCCAGGGAAAGGAGTAGCACCATCCCCTACACCTCGGTGTAGTAGCTATTGAGATGAGAGCCTTCTGGTTGCTCTCGACAACGGTCGCTAACTTTACTTACTTTTCTATATATAGGTATTCTTCAATCCAGCAAATCCGGAGTAGGAAACAATTCCGTCAGTACAATTAAATTATTCAAGATTCGAATATTTAAATATTCCCGGTAAAGCGCTTAATGTATGTAATTTCACAGAAAATGAAGTTTAACTTTATTTTAAATTTTATTTTTTATATTTTATTTTTTTATTGTTTATGTTGTTTTTTTTAATTATTTTGTTATGGTCTCTATCAATAACGAGAGAAGACCAGAAGTAATCTTTAATAGGAGAAGGCTTTTTTCCTTCCCTCCTGTGACCATCTCTATTATCTGGCTGTATTCATTTATTTTCATGTTGGATTAGTCCTGTTAGGTTTGTTTGTTTTGTTAGTTTTTGATTCATATCAATGCTCTTAACAGGATGGAAATAAATTTATAATCCTAATGTGACCGAATATTGTTTTTTTCTTGAAATTATATATATTTACATTAGAGAGAGTGAGATATTATTAGACTGAAATATATATAATCAGACCGAAATATTTATATATACATATATATATTTATTTTTAACTTTTTGTTAATATTTCAATTTTTTTTTATAATATTCTATTTCCGTTGATGGCGTTCTGTTTTTACATTCATCAGCATCTCAGTTTTATCCAACTCTGCCTTTACGTAATTTTGTAAAAGACCCTGATAATGGCCTATGAAAGGTCTATATATATATATATATATATATATATATATATATATATATATATAAACAGCCTATTAGCATCATGGTTGGAGTCTTTGCCAAAGGTCTGGGAGACCTAAGTTCAATCCTAGATCGAGTCATGCCAAAGATTCAAAAGGGAGCCTTCCTTTGCCTTGACTACGGTCAGCCTTCTTATATATATATATATATATATATATATATATATATATAAGTAAAAAATGTTCATTTTTGTTTTTGTTGCTCCAGAGAGAAAAAAAGTAAATATTTCAAAATATTTCAAGTCTACTAAGACTAAGATAATTGGTGCCCCTTTTCATATGGCACAAACTCATATGAAAGGAGCACTTAATGACACTCAAATGTCATTAGGTACCTTATTCATATGGCTTTGTGCCACATATGTTCTCTGACGAAAATAATAAGCTGGAAACATACCCGTATGTAAGAAAAAATGAATATTTTAAAAAATTACAAATCTCTAAGTGGACCTATTCTTTTTGATAGATAGATAGATAGATAAATAGATAGATAGATATGTGTGAGTGTAAATATCTATCTATCTATCTGTGAATATACAGATATGTGATGGGTTCAAAAAGCATTGAGTCTGAAGATGCCTTTACAAATAGAGAAAAGACTGATTGATTTTAACGGCATGACAACCCGTCTGCGTTTTTTTCATACTTAGTGGTTATAGTATCACGTCCTTACTACGCTTATATTTCCTTTTTTATTTTTCTGGAACAGATCTATTGGTCACATTAATGCCAACACAACTCAAGGACTAGGAGGAACTGAGCGTAATCGCAATGAAGGTGTTATCCATATACCCCAGATTTGCAGAAATGAAGCCTGATTACCAAAGTCAATTTGGTGGCATACATAGAACACCCCTTTTTGGGTGGGTGTCTTAATATTCCTCAGGGGACACAGTCAACGTATCTTAATCCCCGACGATACGGTGTATCTTAATAGAACTTGCTCAAATCGACTTGAGGCTCTACCGTAGTTTAAAAATTCTAGATTGAAAATATTTTAAGATTTAATCCCAATATTTTATTACAAAAGTGTATGGTTGCAACACTTGTAGTTTAACAAAACTCCAGACGAGAAAGCCAAATAGGGGCTACACAAGAACTCTGCTAGTTGCTTTGAAGCAGCACGTCACAAAACGGTAACAATACCGACTCTTAAGTCCCATCTTAGAAATCATTCAAGTAAGCCAGGAACATATACTGAGACACTGTTGAAGGAATAAGGAAGAACTCATAAGCAACGTTCTTCCAAAGACTACTTCACATGGACACACTAGTATTGGCCGAACAGAAAAAACTTAGATTCATTACATGTACACAGATACTGAATACCGTCAAGAGGACATCCAAAGAAGTATAACTGATAGGGACGTATGACGAGTGCAAAAGAGTCAAGCGAATCAGTGCTGTCAGCATGCCTTGATAATGATAACGATGATGATGATGATATATCTATTTTGAAAAGTCTTTAGAGAGATGATATCGCTAAATTATATCCCAAGAAAATGGAAAATAGGTTACAGATTCGCAAACCTGCAAGATAAATCATCTCGTGTTTATGGATGATGAAAAAAATTTTAAGATTTAAAAAAAATGGAGCCAGCAACTGTCATACAAACTGTAAACATTTTCTGACAAGATATCGAAGTGGAATTTACAATTAAGAAATGTGCCGTGTTTATAATAAATAAAAGAAAGTAAAAGTGAAACAACATGCACAAAACAACATAACTCATTCAGGAAAGCATCAGAGCGTTTGCAGCAGAAAGAAAGCTGCGAATATCTGGGAATATGAGAAAAAGATACAATCAAAAATATAAAAGTTTAAAAAAGTCAACAACAACAATAATAATAATGATAATAATAATAAACTGAGAACACGATCCTATTTACCAACCCCTCCGCTCGGGCAGGATATGACACAAGGTCAGTTTTTAAGCGGAGTTTAACAGGTTTGAATGCAGAGTTTTCCTTCTCCTAGACTAGTTGCCTAACCAAGGCTGAAGAACCTAGTCTGTCCTACTATTTGCCCATAGCTGGAGGGAGCATAATAAGATTCATACCTTTCCCAAGGGTATTAGTGTTATGTGAAATGTGATCAGCCTCGTCCAGGATTTGAACTCGTGTCGCCGTGTCCTACGACGATAACCATTACACCATCAGCACCTCCTGAGAACACGATGAAAAACAGTATGAAAATAACTAGGAAACAAAAATGGGAAGGAAAACAACTCTATGGGTGGTTTAAACGACTAATAAACAATATATCACACGACAAAACTTGGACATGGCTAAGAAAAGGAAACTTTAAGAGAGAAACAGAATCTCTCCCAATAGCAGCACAAGTAGCAACGCCATAAGAACCAATCATATCAAAGCGAGAATAGATAAGACTCAACAAAATAGCAAATGCAGAGATGAAACCATCAATCATATAATAATCGAATGCAGCAAATTAGCACAGCAGGAGTATAAGGCGAGACACGACTGGATCGGTAAGGTGATTCACTGGGAAATGTGTAAGAAACTTAAATTCGACCATACTAACAAATGGTATATGCACAACCTAGCACCTGTTCTAGAAAATGACATGCAAATACTCCTATGGGACTTTAACATACAAACGGATCACCTAATCCCGGCCAGAAGACCAGACTTAATAATAATCAACAAAAAAAAGAGAACTCGCAAAATAGTTGACTTTTTGTCTCGGCTGATTACAGAATAAAACTGAAAGAGTGTGAAAAGAAGGATAAGTACATCGACCTTGCTAGGGAATTGAAAAAACTGTGGAACATGCAGGTGACAATTATACCAATTGTAATTGGTGCGTTTGGAACAGTAACTAAAGGATTATTAAAGGGACTAGAGGACTTGGAAGTTGGCGGACGAGTAGAAACCATCCAAACGACAACATTATTAAGAACGGCCAGAATACAAAGAAGAGTCCTGGAAACTTGAGGAGACTTGCTGTCACTCAGACTCCAGTGAAAAACCATCGGCTAACGCTGATGTGAAAAGCTCTAATGAGTGAATAATAATAATAATAATAATAAGAAGAAGAAGAAGAAGAAGAAAGAGGAGGAGGAGAAGGAGGAGGAGGAGGGAGTGTCTTCGTGGTGTAATGGTTAGAGCGCTGGACTGTGGAATCGTAGTAAGCATGTTCGAATTCCAGTGGCGCTATTACGTTCTCTTTCGGACAAATACCCTTGGGGAAAGGTATGAACCCTCCCATCCTCCCAGCTATGAGTTAAATTGTACAACTACTGTTCTTCTAGAGGGATGGGTTTTGCATTAAATAACCCAAGAATGTTGATATGTCATTAAACTACAAACAAATAATGAAAAAAAATAAATAAACGAGTACTCCAGAAGAGTAATCACAAAAACAGGAAAGAAAATATAAACAACTCAATGAATTCTACAGAAGGCAAAATATTCATATTACTAAAACTTTCCTTGTTTAATGGCATATCAACATTCTTGGGTTCTTTAATGCCAAAGCCATTCTCCTAGAAGAACAGCAGTGATGCTATTTAACCCATAGGTGTGAGGATAAGGGGAGTCATACCTTTCCCAAGGGTATTTGTGCAAAAGTGAGCGTAATAGCGTCAATGAAGTCCCGCGCTTTAACCATTACGCCACGAGGACACTCCTCCACTTAAAGATGGATTATGAATCGCTATGAATATTAGGTGTGAATAACGCTATCGTTAGATAGGTTTCGTCTCTTCTGTTTTTTGGTATATTCATCTTTTCATAGT
Organism: Sepioteuthis lessoniana; assembly: GCA_963585895.1. Classification (NCBI taxonomy): domain Eukaryota; kingdom Metazoa; phylum Mollusca; class Cephalopoda; order Myopsida; family Loliginidae; genus Sepioteuthis; species Sepioteuthis lessoniana. The sequence continues at coordinate 54,634,326 of OY757924.1, read as the reverse complement.
TTGTTTTTTTGAATGTTGAAACCTTCTTTATAGAAGAACAGAAGTGATACTATTTAACCCATAGGTCTCATTGGGTGCCCCATTCATTTGGCCTTGTGCTAAATCGAAGTAAAGACCTTCGTAAATTACTATTTAACCCATAGGTAAGAGGATAAATGGTTTCATACCTTTAATAATGGTATTAATCCAAATGTGAACATAATAGTATGACTGGGTTTCGAAATCATTCATTTCGAGGTCGCAACCCAACATTTCAGCAATTACACCTCGCACACACACACACACACACACACAGACTCTTTCTCTCTCTCTCTCTCTCTCTATATATATATATATATGCTTGTTTGTTTGTTTGGAGTTAATGGCATATCAACCTTAATAGGTTATTTAATGCCAAATACATTTTTATAAAAATGAACAGTTCTATTTCAAACAATTCAGCTGAAGTTCACCGTTTAATTGTCAAAACATTTCTTTTTCAAGCTATTCAGTTTAGTCAAACAGTTCTATTTCAAACGACTCAGTTTAGTTTATTTATAGATTTTGTTTACACACAGTTAAATGTCAAAACAGTTCTATTTCAAAAATTCAGTTTAGTATAAGTATAGTTTCAATGTCAAAAACAGTTCCATTCTAAACAACTCAGTTTAGCATACAAAAACTGTTTCATTTCAAACATTTTTGCATAAGTACGCAGTTTAAATATCAAAGCTGTTCTATTTTAATCTATTCAGTTTACCATAAGCACGCAGTTTTGTTCTATTTGACTCATAGTTTGGACCCAATCAGGAGTTACCACTCCGGGCAAAAGTGAGCCAAGGACCAATGGCAATAAAGAGGTACTCCGCATTCCCCAAAGCTCCAGGACAACTGGAACCTCACCATCAGATTGTTTAGTTTCATATTACCACGGCACTCGTTGGCGATGATCTTACTCTACTGCAGAGATGCAGTTGGTGTATTCTACAGCCCCATATATATATATATATATATATATGTGTGTGTGTGTGTGGTGGTTTCTTCTTTAATGCCATATCAACCATTATGGGTTCTTTAATGTCAAAGGCATAAAAGAACAGCAGTGATACTATTAGCCCGTTGCTCGGAGGGATAAGGGGGATCATAACTTTTCCTAAAGTAATTGTACGAAAGTGAACGTATAGTCACCCGTCTCGAGTTTGAACTCTCTAACTACAATTTCCCAGTCTAGTACGTTAGCAATGACCCCTTCTATATCTAAATAGATAGAGTAGAATTGACACTATTACGACTACATGTAATATAGCCATACATGAATATGTGAAATGTACATAGAATGTTCATAACATTTTTATATAGAACATAGGAATCCCGAAACACGAAAAACACGTAACGACTTCTTAGTTCAGGTACGAAACTTTTTATTACCTTTGAGTTTAAAGGTTCTTCTACATAAGGAGAGAGATACACATTCTTTCTATTCTGGCTTTTCCATCTGCCCCCCATCACGTGCGGTGCCCGTAGTGCACAAATTTGTCTGGCCTCAGCGAGCCCCAAAAGTCGACCCTTCCCGTTCGGAGTCTAGTGACGTTTTTCAAATCCCCCAAAATCCTTCGCGCGCGTTTCCAGTGCATGACGTCATTCACATTCCCTAGTCCTGGGATTTTTATTTTGACATCTGTGAACGACACATCCTCCCCGCGCGTGCGTTAACACCTGCGCTCAAGTTTGCACCTAACTAACCCATGTGCTGAGCGGAAAGGTTCTCAGCCTAACTAAACCCAAAGGCAAGATATATAAAACGAAATCCCTCGGCCATTATATTACACACAGCACAACTGTGATCAGGTAGTATACTGAAATGGGTACTGGAGAGTTAAAGAGACGTTCTGTCTCTTCAACTTCATTAAACATCACTCGTTGTTACTGTTGAGTTAAACTCACAAAGAATAAAATAATAACGGATTTATATTTTAATGTGCATATGAAAAGAAAAACAAACTTTGGAGTAAATTCTGTTAAAAAGAGAAAAAAAACGAAAGTAATTTTAATACAACTCAAAATTCATGCACATACGTTAGCTTTATGCTATCATCTCTGTCTACCTATGTATGTGCATTGCGTCAGCATAACTTGATACGTTATGTGTAGCTAATTTGTTTTTCCATAGTAACGTATTTGTAGATTTGTTTCCTAATAAACAAATAAAAAAGAAGCCTATCGCCTTGTCTTACAAATTATAACCAAACCAAAAATAAATCTAAATTATATGTGAAAGTAAAACGAAATTACGTGTCTCAGACTTTAAATGTTCACCATTAAAACCAATCTTGCTGTTACTTACCATGTTTTAAACATGGCAGCCTGTTGATAACTGATGATTTATTTAAAATTCTTGATATATAATGATATTTACATATTTTATTTCAATATCTTTTAATATTTTGGAAAATTTTATCTTAACATCTAATGATATTTTATAAACATTTATACTATTGAATTAAGGAAATTTTAATACTGACATTTCGTAATATTTTGTAAAGTTTTATATTGGTATCCGATGATATTTCGAAATATATTGATACCGATAGTATTTTGGAAAATTGTATATAGATATCCAATATTTTAGAAATTTTCATACTGATATCCGATATTTTATTCCTTTTCATACTAATAGCCGATAATATTTGAAAATCTTTATACTGATATCCGATGATATTTGGAAATCATTGTATTGATATCCGATGATATTTTGGATATTTCTATATTGATGTCCGATAATATCTTTTTAAATTTTTTTCCTCAGTGACAGATAAACAATACGTTTGAGGTAAAAAATGTTCAATATTACTTTTGAGAAGATTGTTCTATTGACATAAATTCATGGCAATATCATTCAGTCGTTGGATAGGCTACGTCATCAGTTTGCTTTTCGTCGATTCTCTTATGGGATATAAACTCTTCCAAAAAGTAATTCAAAAATTTTCTGAAGAAAACTTTACTTCACAAAATCTTTTCTACTGAAAACATAAGGTCAAAAGTAAATGGAAAACAATCGGAAAATAAACTTTAAAAGATATTTGTATTTGACTGATCATTTTTGTTCATCTGATCCCTCTCTCTCTCTCTCTATATATATATATATATATATATATGATTTTTTATTCAAGAACTGCCACAAAAATAGCAGTATTGCTTCCAATAAAGTCTTCATCAGATGATGACCTTGGGTTCAGGCATGGTTTCGGGGCCGAAGCATCGTTACAACTAACCCAGGGTCCCCCAGCAGTATCTCATAATACTACCAGACTTTATTGGATGGTGTTTGATCTATACGAATGGCATATCCGCTCAGATGCAGTTACAGTCTTTTTTTATATATATTCCCTCTTCTCTGCTGGTGAAAGTCTGAGTTTGGTTAAAAAAGTGGAGGTTGATTTCGAAATAAAACCTCGAAATCTACGCTCAAGAGGAAATATGTCTGTTGACCAGCCATTCTTAGCACACTGCTCTCGTAGGTCTTCGTACTTTCCCAATTTACGCTGGTGCACCCAGTCGATTTTCGTAAAGTGTGTGTGTGTGAGAGAGAGAGAGAGAGAGAGAGCGGGAGAGAGAGAGAGAATATATATATATATATATATATGTGTGTGTGTGTGTGTGATGGACAAAGTTATAATGATTGAATAAAAACACCGATCTTCAAATTAATAAATTTCATTGCTTTAAATTGAGTGAAATTTTTCTTGAATAGCAGAAGTTAGAAGTATTTTCTTGTAAGAACAAATAATATTAATCAGAGCGAAAATATTTGGTGAAAGAAAGTAAAGATTCATACACGAAATGCAGTTGTTTTGTTTAGTCTTAATCTCTTGGAATAATTTGGTATGCATATAAGATCTGTACATGAGTGTGTCACTATGTTGCAAGAAAATACATTTATGCATTAGCATGTATAAGGCAACAACTGAAACAAGCGAAGGCTGTAATAGCAGTACAGATATATATGTAAGCAATATTTGTTCAATTAAAATTGATTAAACGATGTTGCAATTAAATGCATTCTTGAAGGAAAAAATAATTTTCTCTAAAAAGAAAAATAAACCGAAAATTTTCTGTAGGTAAAGAATACATTAGTATAAACTATTAAAGAACGATCCATTCTATCGGTTATTCATAAGGTAGAGGTTGGGTCAAAATTAGATTTTAAAAAAGTGGATGATTTATCTATGAATATAAATGGATAACAATCTCGGAGGGAAAAATAAACTATTCTGGGTTTTGATCATTCAATTTATTGAGTGGCAAGTCAAATATTATTGGCTGGTACAAAAACTTCAGCTTCTATAGACTATATTTTACATAAGAATTAACACTTTTTTAGTATGGAAAATCAGTTCATATCTTATATATATATATATATATATATATAGGTTTCGATCCCAGCTTCGGGAATCTAGCCTGTCTAGCCACACTGATGAGTTATGATAGAACGAAACAGGTCTGTCTGTGGATGACAATATATATATACATATATTTATATATATATTTTTGTATATATATATATATATATGCTCCCCTATCCCCGTAGGGTTGAGGTCTCTTGCAAATGAAGTAATTGTGTTGCCATTAGCATATATGCAAGGCTCTTCATATGAATCGAGCTCTCGGGAGCCGTTAAGCGGATATAGGTAAACAATAACAATTGTGATTCATAACCGTTTAAATTTCCTTCGCTTGCACAGGTTTCCTTGTGGCTGAGTGGTAGAATCTTGGATTGGCGTTTACGTCAACTGGGTTTCGATCCCAGCTTCGGGAATATAGTCCGCCTAGTCACACTGATGAGTTCTGATAGGACGAAACAGATCTGTCTGTAAATGACAATATATATATATATATATATATATATATGTGTGTGTGTATGTGTGTTAAATTAGGTAAAAAAGATGGTACAAACATAACCTTAGATTCTCTAACCATAGCTAATCCAGCGATACAACATTATTGAAACCCGTATAGCAAATAAGGGATGCAATAGCCAAATCCCTCGTAATAAAATGGATATCATAAATAAATAAACGCAATTATAAAAGAGTTAACTGTAACTGCAAATTATGTCCCGAAGAGAAAGTATCGACCCAACAACGTACTAAAAAGATCCTGAATAAAAGAAGCGAATTTATATCTAAGTGTAGACATATAAGTAGATTTCTCCCGTGTCTTCTGCCTTGTAGCCCGGACAAATTCCATAATTTATTCTCCTCTGATTAGACTGTCATGACAACAAATAAATATTGTGTTTCTTTTGAATGTTGTGTGTACTAACAACTTATCTCGTTAATATAGCCCATGATGTTTATTCTATATAAGTGAAGGCACACATCGACTCAACAGTATATCTGGACGCTCAGACATTTTGTGAACCAAGGCTGTGTTTATTGCCCTGAGCCTCAGATAGTGTCTCAAAAGTCAAAGAAAAAAAAGTTAAACTTGATGTTTGAAGAACGAGACTCCCTCACGGACGGAAGTGTCTGAGTCATTTCGGACCATCGTCATGTTCTGTTCCTTCACATGCATCCGGCACGAATTCTACATTGCCAGATCCTTGAAGATCACCCAAACTCTAGGAACGCCGGCGAACTCTAAGCGCCTCTCCAACTCCGGCTGCTTTCTCCGACCAACCGTCTCTGATTTCTCTAACTTTTTTCACTCCAGGCTTCCAGTACTTTCAAGAAAACAAGAAGTGCTTGATATTTTCCTGTTTCTTTGTCTCCTTTCTTCAGTTTGTTCAGGTCCAAACTTATACAAGGTAGTGTTAACCAAGTGGCCTACCAGCCTAGTGGTCGGTGGGTGAACCGCTTCCTCCTCCTTGATTTGTCAGATATCGCATGGATACATTTACACATATATACATTCAGATGCACATGTATATATTTACCTACACCTACTACTATTGTATTTTGACCTTCGACCCGGCCAAAAATGCCATTCCAAGGTGATGCACCGGAAGGAGGTGACACATTCTGATGGCAGTTATGAGAGGAAATCGCGTGGGCGGAAATTGGCTGATGAAATGGGACAGGTAAAAAAAATTCCCATGGTACACTCATAGACTGATGCACCGGAAGAGAGTGACCTGTGAACTGCATGACAGTTATTTCCGCTGGATGACAATCAATCATGCCATTCCAAAGATCGAGTAGGTGACTGAGTGGGCATTGAACTATTATATAACTCAGTCAAGACAGAAGTCAGAGTTCCAGTTAGAGACGGACAGAGTTATAGACGAGATGTGGCAAGGAAAGCTGCATCAGGCCGAAGGGGCCTTGGGGCTCTGATGAGTTGGGGTCCAGGGAAGTTGCTGATAAGATGCAGTAATGAAAGCCATCACCCAGCAGAGTGGGCCTCTGGGCCTCCGGTTGAGCATCTGGAGAACGAGAAAGACACAACGTTGACGGCCATAAGAGTGGGGATCAAAATATTGCAGTTTCTGTTCGGTCTCCAGCTCCCTCTCACACGCAAACCTTGAGTAACCCTTTTTGAACCCTTACAATAAAGTGAGAGGTACATATATTTATAAAGAAGCCTTCCTGCGTCTGTTTGTTTATTGTGTTGTTATGATTATGAGCATACACCTACTGCTATATCCACCGTGATATGCATATATACACCCACATAATCACACACATATTTCTAACTCTATACTACCATACTAAGGTTCCATAGTTTCTTCCGACTACCACATACTCATAAATGCAAAGCTCTTCTCATGAATTTAACTCTCTGGTAACCGAAAGCGTGTATGTGAATATATATCTAAATTATTCCTTTATTTACACTGAGAACGCCGATAGCTCAGGGATAAGTTATTCGCCTTACATAATGTCTTGATCCCAGCTTGAAGCATCTCGCCTCTCTAACCACACCGAAGAGTTGTGATACAATGAAACAGACTGCCTGTGGATATGCTAATCCCAGTGGGTTGAACACTCGAGTGAGGACTTACCGACTACCACATACGCGTAAATACAAAGCTCTTCTCATGAATTTAGTAGCCGAAAGCGTATATGTGAATATATACCAAAAAATTCCATCACTGACCCTGAAAATGCCGATAGCTCAAGAGTAAGATATCCTATTGACTTTACGTCAGGCGGGTCTCGATTCCAGCTTGATGCATCTCGTACGTCTAGCCACCCTGAAGAGTTGTGATACAACGAAACAGTCTGTCTGTGGATGACAATATAAATAAAGTAAAGTAAAGTTGGCGACCATAGTCGAGGGTGACCCGAAGGCTCCCTTTTCGATAGCTACTACACCAAGGTGTAGGAGAGGGCGCTACTCCTTTCCCTGGATTTCTCCGCTTTACCCTTGATCCGTACCTTTTAATGCTGAGTGTTAAGCAAGGAGGCATCAAGTACCATTTTTAAAGTCTTTGGTATGACTCGACCTGGGATTGAACCCAGGTTTCCCGGGCCATTGGCGAACACTCTAACCATTATACCAACGTCAAGTATAATGGCGTACTGATTTGAAAAATTGCTTCTCGCCCAATCTGTTGTTTATTATCATTATTACAATTTACGTGTATATCTAATTTCAAACAACATTTCTATTATTTTTAACAAACTCTACACACGTGCAATAGAAAATATCCTTTTCGGAGATAAGATTTTTTTTTTTTTTTTTAGATTTTCATCTAAGTAATTAATAATATACAAGAGATACTTAATTAGAAATTTACTGTATTCACACAAGACACTTTGAATAAATACCATCTGTTTCTCCTGTAGACGCAGCTATTTTGTTTCGACAATCCAAAATTGAACTCACCTGCAAGAAACAAAACAAAAAAAAAATATATTAACTCTTTGAATTGTAAACCTTGAATAAGAGATAAACAAAATAGAATAAAAAAAAGAAATAAGAATATAGAATTTGAATTTTAACCAAAAAATTTGTGCGTATACAAAAGCCATTTAATAAATAAGTGGACTTTTTTGATTGAGGATTTATCATATATTCGATGGCTGATTGGCTGGTTGGTAGGATGGTTGGTTGGTTTGGTGGGCTCATGGCATTTCAACTTTTGTTGGTTATTTAATGCCAAATCCTGTTCTTATTCATATTAAGTATATATGATTTGTAAGCAAGTATACTTAAATGGTCAAACAGTTCTATTTCAAACAATTCATTTTAATGCAAGCCATTTTTTGTTCACAGTTTAAATGTTAAACAATTCTATTTGATACATACATAGGACCCGATCAAATACTACCATTTCGGGTCAGAGTGGACCTCAGTGCAATAGTAATGGAAGGGTACTCCGCATTCCCCAAACCTCCAAAGCTGTAGTTTCGCCATTTCTGGTTTAGTCTCATATTCAGAACACACATTGAGGAGTCTTAACCCTCTGCAGGTATACAGTCGGCGTATTTTACAGCCGCAGCCGACCGGATCATTCAATAAAAAAGGTGATTTTTAAATCAAATTTGTTTTTCAGATTTTTTCCATGAATATTAACTTTGCATTGTTTGGCATTGTTTTATCATAAAACTTTTTTCAATGTAAAAAGCAAAAGTTTTTTTTCTTTGATATTCAAAATGGTAGGAAATCAAGTAATGTGTGCCAGACTTGAACAGAAGTCTGCCATCAAACTTTTCGTGGCTGAAATGTGCAATCCATGTGAAATTTACTAAAGAATGTGTAATGTGCACGAAGAATGTTATCAAAGAGGCTAAAAATGAGTTTGCCAATGTGAGCCAGAGTCAGACAGTTCATGATGTGGAAATGCATTGAATCTTCTATGAAAAAAAGTTCTGGGCGCAGCAGTCATCAAAGAAGGTCATGCTGACAGTCTTCTAAAATTTGAAAGGATACATCAGAATTAATATCCTAGAAAAAAGCATACCTCTAAACATAGCTTCCTATTGCCAATTCCTTTGGCAATTTTTCACCTTATGTATTGAATGACCCACGTACATTATGCGCCGTTGCATCAGTGTCAGAGAATGTAACTCATAAACAAGTATTATATCTAATGGACCACTATACAATCAAAACAGATAACATTAGGTTTTATTCATTACCAAACTCTATCGCATAAAAACCCAAAAAACCAAAAATATGAATACGCAACAATCCAAACACTTATGAAATGAGCTTGAAGCAAAAGTAGAAATCATCTACTGGCTGATTTGAAATATTGCATAAAGCTGAGGGAAGACTTCTGTAGAGTTTGATCATGAATAACTCTAAATAATAACCTTTTAAATTGGATTAAAATAACATCCTAGAATCTTTAATTTGGAAGAAAATTATTTTTTAGAAAAGGTGGGATAAGCATATTTATTCATAGATGATACTTTATATTTATATATATCAAGATACACACTCATACACACATACACACACACACACATATGTATATATATGTGTGTGTGTGTGTATGTGTGTGTGTGGTCCTACAACCTCTGTTGATTGACCGTCACGGGATCCTAAACTGTTATTCTATACATTCAAACCAGTACCAAAAGTCTATAGATTCACACATATGACAAATACACTCACTCAAAAATTTCTTGGGCAAAGGATCAATCCCGCAATCCACAACGCTGGAGTTCCCTAATCTTTGACCATGACCGAAGTTGGTTCGAAAGTAGCCGTACTAGGATTAAAATAACGGAAACTTCCCACTATTTTTACAAAATCTTGTTCGCCATCAAAAAATGCACGAGAAAAAGATAAACACTAAATCACGGTCCGTCATATTCAACTAAATGTGTCAACATAAGATAGATAGATAGATAGATGAATTTTTGGAGGGTAAGACTCACGTGTACTTTCATCCAAACAACGTGACATTTACACTACTTTATAATTACGATATATTGGCTAGTTTTCTGATTTTTCTGTCTGATGATTGTGCACACTGCATACATTTCTAGTAACAAACTTCTAGTATTCAATATTTTACATTTTTCTGGGTTGTATAGCTGCTACGCGTTAGTTGCGTCGAGAACTTTGTAATTGGTAAAATTTTCTCATTTAAATTTATTTTTCATGTGAAAATGAATATATATATATATACATATATATATACATATATATATAGTGGTGCAAGGTCATGTGTCAAGATGGAAGTACACATAACCCTAACGTAAAGAAAAATTAAGAAATTTGATAGATAGATAGATATATAGATCACAGAAATTAAACCAACATGTTACAACTAATATTTTCACACTTTCATGATCTTCGGGCTATACTACGAGAGAGAGGTACATGGAAAGTATCGTATATAAGACCGAATAAGATTTATATTACAAAGGAACCGATAAGAATTTCCAAAAATAAACTTAATAAGGAGATATTTTAAAAACAAATGCCAATTTTAGTTATAATCTAAAACATTTTATTTAAGTCTATTATTCTGCGAACTACTCGGGCATTCTGTATTATAAGTCCGATACTGTTTCATTTTGTACGATTAGCATTTATCACTCTTCCGTAATAAGCCTAATGTAGTATTGCCTGATGATCGCAAAAGCGTGAAATTATTGGTTGCAAGTTGCAACATGACTTACAGTCAAACAACGATAGATGCATCAATGCACAACAGATCATCGAAGTCAAGAAGGGAGTTTTTTTTTTTTTTTGCGTTGCCCGCGTATAACCATTGAAATTAACGCTGACTTGCGCAATTGATAACTTGGAAGAATGTCAGACAAGAATTAATAGCTCCTAGACTACCCGTCAACTTGCTTGGCTCCAAATGTAACATCGGTCCATAATTATATTGATCCAACTATTTAGGTTCGGTTTCTTTTGTACAATTGCATATGAATCTTCATGCCTTTCCCATGAGTATAAATCTGAAAGTGAACGTAATAGTGCGACTGGGGTTCGAACCCGCATACACTGGCGTTGCTGTTCAGCGCATTTGCCAATACATCACTCGAAGTGTCTCTAATCTTTAGGAAGGAGTGACGTATTTTAATTAGCCTTCTATAATTATGTTTGCTATATCGAGTTTTCTATATGACCGAATCACCTCTTAAATTCCTGCTTTGATATGGTGCAAAGCTACGTCATCGGATTCTTTTTAGTATCCACCACGTCCTCAAATATTACACTGGTAAAAAAAAAAAAAATTCATAGGAATTTAAGTCTGGGGTGCATTGAGGGTACCAAAAAACCCTAATCAAAAAGTATACAGAGTTAGCACTAACGAAGACTACACATCTAGATATCTCTCGAGACATTTAAACATCCTAACTTTATTCGACAGGTTCCGGTAAAATAATCTTCTGTTTTTAAAATGTAATTATGTTCTAAACCCGAGAGGTATAGTAATGTACGAAGCATTTTGCTCAGATGTGGCACAAGGCCGAATGAATGGGGTACCCAATGAAATGTACCATATTCACAATTAATGCCATGTGCGAAATGGACATATAATGTTCATAACGATAGGACATATAAAGAACATAGGAATCTCGAAATTCGAAAACACGTAACGACTTCTTGTTCAGATACGAAACCTTTTTATTAACTTTGAGTTAAAGGTTTCGACGTAAGGAGGAGAGACACAATCTTCTATGCTGTCTTATTCATTTGGCCCTCATCTCGAGCGGCCCCCATAGGGTGCAAGTTCGTCTCGCGTCTGCGAGCTCCAAAAGTCGATCCTCCTCATTTGGCGTCTAGTACTCAACTCCCTCACTTTCTTCTAATCTCCCACAAACCTCCGCGCGCTTCCAGTGCGTGACATCACCCGCACCGTGTCACCCCGTTCCGTCATCTCGGGCTATTGTGACATCTCTGAGAGGCATGTCCGCCCCGTGCGCGCGTTACCACCTACATCAAGGTTTGCACCTAACTAACCCATGTGCTGAGCCGAAAGGTTCTCAGCCTAACTAAACTCAATGGCATGAACCGAAATCCCTTGGCCATTACGTTACAGAGACTCGAACTCACTCTTGCTGGTTTGCTAGTCAAGCTTGCTAACCATTACACTGCCCGAGGCGCCCTAAACCCGAGAGGTATAACTTGCTCGACTGTCTACACGTCATTATTTATATTTCACAATTCAAAAGAAAGTAAATGTGCCGTCCCAGTACTTTTTTTTTTTATCACACTTCGTATGCAAGAGAAAGTTTTTGTTTATATGTTTAAGTAAATGATATTGATAATGCTAGTATTTTGTAAGAAATTACCGTATTTAATGGCATATAAGTCGCATTTTTTTACTAAAAATACCTTTAAAAATTCCCCTTTGTCTTATATGCCATATGCAGCTTTAAAATTCGCGATAGTCGACCGAAATGAGCTGCCAGGCAACTCCTATTAGCTTAGACTGTAGAGTAACTTTTATATACCTATTGTCATTATTTAAAAGGCTATTATGCAAATTAAAAGTGTTATCATTGATAATATACATTATATTAATTTCATTACATTTAATATGAGTACTTTGTTACTGTTGTTTTTTTCTTGATTTGCTCCGTGGAATTAAGGGTTCGTCTTATACACCCGTGCGTCTTATATGCTGTCAAATTCGGTACGTATTTTAATTAACATTTCATAGTTTTCTCCCTTATATCAAGAAAATGGATGATTAAAAATGAAATTCAGCCCGCATGTTGACTCTATATAAGTATTATTCAGTTGCAAATTAGATTGCAGATCCTTTTATTCCCAGAGTTAGATGGATATATACAGCATTCAAAATATTGTTGAAGACCCTTTAATTTTTAATAATATCCCTTTGATTTTCATTGAAATTTAACATGCTAAGCTGAAAAGATTCAATCTCGATACTTTTTGATCGAACCTCGTACACGTAAGGTTGGTATGGTTTCTTTGTTTAATAGCATACCAACCTTCGTGGGTTATTGCGAAGAATAACAGTGATGCTATTTAACCCATAGATAGGAGTTTAAGTGGGTTCAATACTTTTCCAAACGGTATTATTCCAAAAGAGGATTAATAGCGCGACTGGAGGTTGAACTTGCTTACTTCGAGAACGCAGTCCAGCACTTTAACCATCAAGTCACGGGGACTGCCCTTGTACGTGTAAGGAGGTGTTTGTTTATTTACTTAACCAAGTGCCATGACTGAATTATAAAGAATAAAAAAAGAAGAACTTCAGTAGTGAAAATCTTCGCATATATAAATCGAAAGTAAGTCCAGCGCAGACAAGTAAATCTGTCAAAATAGTACAAAAAAGGAAAACTACTTTTGGCAATCAATTAAATATAAAAGTCAACTAAACTTTGCCACTTACCAGTAATAAATTTAGGCCTCCGACAAAGGAACGACCCCGTGCGATTTTTTTTTTAATCATTTCGGAAACTTGTGAACGATAATAAACTTTACTTTAAGAACATTGAACGACACAATGATTCTTCCTGTTTCTGTGTCTTTTTCCTTTATACGCTCTTTTCATCTTTACGCAGTTTTCTCCCTTACATTTTCTCTGTTCTTATTTTGTTTCGTTTTTTCGCTTTGATTCTGTTTTATTCTTTTCCTTTCGGGTTCTTTCTTTTTCAATTCCTTTATTTTTTTATTTCTTTCTTCTTTTCTTTTTTTTTTTTTTTTTTTTCACATGAATTCTATTTCATTCTTGGCTCCTGTTCTTTCTTTTTTTTTCTTTAATTCTTTGCTTTTTTTTTATTTTCATTTTAATTCAGCATTGTTTCTCTTTCTTTTATTGTTCATTTTTTAGTTTCCTTCTTTACTTTTTTTGTGTCTCTTTCTTTTTTTCCTTTTTCTTTGTTTCTTTCTTTTTCTATTTGATTGCTTTCTTTTTCTTCTTTTTTCTTTGTTTATCTCCTTTCTTTTTCTTTGGCAGTTATTCTTGTTTCTTTTTCTTTCTTTTTCACTTTAATTTTTCCTTATGGTTGGGTCTCATTTAGTTCTATTTTTCTTCATTCTTTTAGGTTATTGCTCTTTCTTTCTTTCTTTCTTTCTTTCTTTCTTTCTTTCTTCTTCATATCTTCATTTTCTCTTTGTTTTTCTTTTCTTGTGTCTTCTTTTTTCTCTCTTTCTTTCACTTTTGTTTTCTATTGTTGACATTTAGAGAAACTAAGAAATATTAGCGGTGGAAACCCCTTACATTTTCATTATTACTCCGTAATACAATTTAAAACTATAAAAAATCATTAATAATTATACTAATACGACTTGGATAAAAAAAATGGCCTCTAGAGAGATTTTAAAAAGAGTACATAAAGCCTCGTAGTTCAGGCAGTTAAAAGCAACAGTCATGTTTATCTGGGCTTCTCCAAGTTAAAAGGGTCTTTGAATTTCTCCCAATACAAATCACTTATAATTTCACATTAGTACCTTTCTCGTTAGTTATTTTTTTGGTTGGGTTGAATGACATACAACACATATAAATCATTTAATGCAATATATATATATATATATATATATATATATATATATATATATATATATATATATATATATATATATATATATCAAGGCAAGTTTTATTAAAGACGATGGAACACTATTTATTATTTTGACTGTAATTTTTCAAGTCTTCTTTTTTTCTTTTTTCTTTTTTTTCTTGTTTCGGGATCTATTACATTGGCTATACAACAACTACACTATATTGTCGCCTCACTTATCATTTTCTGAAAATTGTGCCAGAAAATAACACTTCATTATACAACACAACAATAGCACGGACCAACTTACATCTTCCGACGTAAGAAAGATTCTCATGGATAATACAATAATTACACATACATATAACAATAAAAATTATTACAAATCCTAGAAACAATATGCATTAAAATAAATAATCAAACATTGATAACATAGCATTTAACACAGGTACCTACAAAGTAAATATTCTAAAAAACTAAAATTCCGAACTCCCTTAGTAAAGCTTTCCAACCTAACGTTTTAAAACAAAACGCTAGAATTAATTAAAACAATAAAAAGTCAAACTGTCAACTAAAACTACACTACTCCTGATGACGACCAAAAGTATGGTTGAAAGTGCTTGGGCAGAAGATATGGGACAATTCCTTCACTAAATCGATCCCGACCCAAGAAAAATATCAAGATGAAAATCATACCAAACCGATAAAATGAAACGCAGTTTCTTCCAGGCAGCGGTCGTGCCGATACAGCTGTATGGATGCACTACTTGGAAGCTAACAAAACGGCTGGAGAAACTAGACGGCAATTACACAAGAATGTTGCGAGCAATATTGAACAAGTCCTGGCGACAACACCCCACAAGGCACCAACTATACGGCCACCTGCCTCCAGTCACGAAAACTATCCAAGTTAGACGAACCAGACACGAAGGACACTGTTGGAGAAGCAGGGACGAGCTCATAAGTGATGTACTCCTATGGACCCCCACATATGGTCGAGCAAAAGCAGGACGACCAGCTCGAACATACATTCAGCAGCTCTGTGAGGATACGGGATGTAGCCCTGAAGACCTGTCGGAGGCGATGAACGATAGGGAGAGGTGGCGAGAGAGGGTCAGGAATATCCGTGCTGGCGGCACGACATGATGATGATGATGATTTTTAGTTGTAATTTTTCAAGGTGGAGAGTTTGCCTCTCTACAGAGGTGCAGTCGGTGTATTCTACAGCTCCAACCAACTGAGATGACTTTTCTCATTGTCGTCGATTGACATCCCGAGTAAACTGAATGAATACGCCACATTCCCCAAAGCTCCTGAACCGGGGCTTCTCGTTAGATAGTTTAGCGTTATACCAAGACATTCGTTAATAAGGTCTTACCCTTCTGCAGAAATCCAGTCAATGTATCCTTCAGTCCCAACCGACGAAGCTAATTTCCCCAAGGTATTATGGCAATGAGAAATGCAAACAGCCTTGTTCAGTGACCACAGATTCCAACCTCGTTCAGTGACCACTGATTGTGGTCACTGGTTCGATCTCCAGTGGTGGAGATCACGGTATACACTGCTGATGAGATCTAATAAGGTTGAAACAGCTGTCCAGTGTTTCCGTATGTCGTGCGTAAGTGTTCGCCGGATAATCTGGTCATGGTAATTCAATTCACAATATAATTCCTCTACTTAAAAAAGGAAATGTACAGCTTCGTTCAATTTTTGCCATGTCTATTTTCTACACAGATAGCCGTTACACCATGGGCACTTCCTAAAACCGATGTTTATAGCTCCCCAGTCAGGACCAGGCGTGAAGTTGGTAAAACTATTTAAATAATTTTTTCGAGCTTTTCACCTTCACAGGTGCTTCCTATTAACTTTACTGTTCTAGTCATTTCCTGACAGCCGAATACGTCTTAAAATAATTGTGGCTATGAAAAGACTTATGTTGTTCTTAGTATAAAAAGAGGGAAAATAAGCTCAAAATTAGAACCACTAGAGATCAATCTGTCATTTCTACGTTTGATTCTCCTTCTGTACTGTTTCCTGGAATGGACAAAAGGAGTGGATTTAACATAGGATATTGCATTTTTTTTTTTATTTCAGCAATTTTCAAGTACATTATTGTGCGCTAAAAATGATTGAAAAAAATGGATAGTCTCCAGAGGAAGGGGCATGAATTTTGGAGAATGCTGTTTTAGAAATGCAAAAACAATCTACTTTATTTTTTTACATAAGAGGTCATAACGGGTCAAAGGTCAAAATTTAAAATAAAAGTGGGAAGGGATGATTGACTGTAAAATATTTCTACAAATCTGAGTTCTTCGCATAATGTAATGTTTAGAAGTCTAGTATTAGTACACTATTACTTGTGAGTTAGAGTCTCACTGAGTGCTTCATACAAACAGCCTTGAGCCAGAACTGATCAAAGCTTAACATATTTCGTCAAGAATATATTGCCAAATGATTTTTTTTCAAAAAGAAATTAACATATAATAATAATCAATAAGAACCGAACGATTTATTAAAATTGGCAATATAACTGGTTCTTGGTAGACTATTTTTTTCCAATCAACGCGCAATTCGCCAGGAGGTTGCTTTCGTGTTATTCTTTACACTTAAATTAAACCGCAAGAGTGTCAAACTCGTTATTGTTTTGCGGGTCAGATTCAATCATCGTCTAGATCTCGGGGTCAATTTGGCTTCACTAAGTTTATTCAATGTCATATAACATCTGTTGTGCATTGCTGAAATTTGATTCTTTTGTAAAAGTTTGGTTATAATCATGACTACTTATATTATTAACGTTCTATTTCCATCATTTTATGACAATATTAATCATTTGTTTGCACATAGTTATATGATTTCAGGTGCTCTTATCTAATACTTCTAATTCACTCACAATATTATGATTTCGAGTAACTATTCCTCAATAATAATAATAATAATAATAATAATAATAATAATAATAACAATAACAGCGAATCTGCAAAATTGTTGACTTTGCTGTCCCGGCGGACCACAGAATAAATCTGAAGGAAGGTGAAAAGAAGGATAAGTACCTCGACCTTGCTAGAGAATTGAAAAAACTGTGGAACATGAAAGTAACGATTGTTCCAATTGTGATTGGTGCGTTAGGCACAGTAACTAAAGGATTATTAAAGGGCCTGGAGGACTTGGAAGTTGGCGGACGGGTAGAGACTATCTAAACGACAGCATTGCTGAGGACGGCCAGAATACTGAGACAAGTCCTGGAGACTTGAGGAGACTTGCTGTCACTCAAACTCCAGTGAAAAACCATCAGCTAATACTGATGTGAAAAACTCTAGAGGAGTAATAATAATAATAAGACGACTTTGACATACAAACAGATCACCTAATCTCGGCCAAAAGACCAGAACTTATAATAATCAACACAAAAAATGAGAATTTGCAAAATTGTTGACTCTGTTGGCCCGGCTGACCACAGAATAAAACTGAGAGAATGTGAAAAGAAGGATAATTACCTCGACCTTGCTAGGGAATTGAAAAAAACTATGGAACATGAAGGTAACAAGTATACAACTGGAATTGGTGCTTTTGGTACAGTAACTAACGGATTATTAAACGGACTGGAGGACTTGGAAGTGGGTGAACGAGTGAAGACCATCCAAACGACAGCATTATTAAGAACGGCCAGAATTCTGAGAAGAGTCCTGGACACTTGAGGAGACTATCATTCAAACTCCAGTGAAAGACCATCAGCTAACGCTGATGTGAAAAACTCTAAAGGAGTAAATATTAATAATAATAATAATAATAATAATGATAATAATAATAATAATAGCAAGCCAGAAAACAAGACCAAGTAATAATTAACAAAAATAAAGATAATAGTGAGCTTTGCTGTCCTGGCGGACTACAGAGAAAAATTTTTTTAAAAAAGTGAAAAAAGAGTCAAGTACTTGGACCTTACCAAAGAAAAAAAAAGCTATGGAAAAGGTGACAATGGTACCAAGTGTAGTTATCATACTTCTAACAGCCCTCAGATGTTTGGAAAAGACTGGAATAGTAGAAAATCAGATGATGAATCAAGACCATCTAGACTAATGCATTTTTAATATCGATCAAAATACTGTGAAGTGTCATGAAGATATGTGGAGACTTACTGTCACTCAGACTCCAGTCTAAGACCATCAGCAAATGTTTGCGTGAAAAACACATGGGGAGTATAATAATAATAATACGGCCAGAATACTGAGAAGAGTCCTGGAGACTTGAAGAGACATGCTGTCACTCAATTTCCGGTGAAATACCCTCAGCTTACGCTGATGTGAAAAACTCTAATGAGTAAATAATGATAATAATGTAATTCTGCATAATACCCAGAGAACTCGTGAGCTATATAAGGTCAATTTAATTCCCTTGTAAATGTTTGATTATAATCATAAATATTTATATTTTCAATGTCCTACTGCAATAATTTCTTTAAAATCATTATTTTTTATAAATAATAATTATTTCTTTTTTCACACAGTTACTTCTTCCCTAGTGTTCTTGTCTAAAGCTAATTATTTATACACACTTATATGCTTTGATGTAACAATCATCCCTATTTAAATATACAGCCCAGTCGGCTGGGGCTGTAGAATACACCGACTGCATCTCTGCAGAGTTGTAAGTCTCCACCAACCAGTGTCCTGTATATGACACTAAACAATCTGATGGTGAGGTTCCAGTACTACTGGAGCTTTGGGGAATGTGGAGTACCCCTTCATTGCCATTGAACCCAAGTCCACTCTGACCCCGAGTGGTAACACCTGATGGGGTCCTATCTATGGGTCAAATAGAACTGTTTGACATTCGAACTGTGTGCAAACAAATGATTTATACTAAACTGAATTATTAGAAACTGAACTGTTTGGTCATTTAACTGTGTGTAAACAAATGACTGATGTTTAATTGAACTGTTAGTAATACATAGCAATACTTAGAATCATTGAACAGACGGTGTGCAAACGAATGAATAATGTTGAATATAATTATTAGTGTTAGATAGCAATACTTGAAACTCTTTAACTGTATGCCTAAATTGAATTATTAGTATGACATAGCAATACTTTGAACGATTTGACTGTGTGCAAATGAATAAATAGTGTTGTATAGAATAATTAGTGTTAAATAGCAATACTTGCAACCACTATACTGTCAGCAAATAAATGAGTAATACTGAATATAATCATTAGTGTGAGAAAGCAATAATTGAAACCATTTAACTGCGTAGAAACAATAGTAATACTAGTGTGCAAACAAATTTTTCTAACTTATTTAAAAATGAAATTACCTACAAACTTTATGCTAATAAATAACTGATGCAAAATTCTGACTGTTGTATAGCAATATTTATAACAAGGCAATCCAAGTAGAAGGAGAGATTTATTGAGAAGTAAAGTCTACACTATAGCGTTACGGTTCTACTGAACCATTATCAGGACCATGAGGGATGATATATCATCCCTCATGGACCCTGATGATGGTTCAGCATAGTGTCAACTTTACTTCTTAATAAATCTCTCCTACTTGAATTGCCTTGTTATCATTTTTTCTCAACATATTGTCGGATTACAATCTATTATTTACTTCCATAGCAATATTTGAAACTATTTAACTGTAAACAAAAAGGAACTTAGGATCGTTTTAAAATGTTATTTACAAAATGTGTTAATAAATCATTTATATTTAATAATATACACGCGCATAAACACACACATATTCGGGAAGAAAAGATAGAAATCAATTGAATGTTATGGCACATCGCGCGCGCGCACACACACACACACACACATACACACCTACAATGACATAGAGAGGAAGAGAAGTATCAACTATCATGAATTATTCATGGGAGTGGGGACGAAATGTAATAAAAGAAAAAGAAAAAAAGCCGAAATCATATACATGGACATGAATACCCACGCAGACACACAAACACGCAGAATACATCTCGTAAAAAGAAAACAAAGAAGAAGAAGGAAAAAGAGGAAGAAAGAAACAACACCTGCAGATATGAAAATTTGTCACGAAAGAATAACGTGATATGAAAATTCTCGGACACAAATCCTGGAATTAAAAAGAACTTATCTAAACAGTCACCAGTACATAAATCAAAGTCAACACTGGCATTAACCGTTATTAACTTCCTGAAGAAGGTGAAATGCTCTACAAACGAGTACTGAAGAAGAATAAATGATTTAAAAAATAAATTTCCCAGTGGACCAATTTATTTTAGAGTATATATATATATATATATATATATATGTATACGTGGTGTATTCAATAAGTTTCCAGACGTTTTTGTAAAGGCATTTAAAATTGTTGTAGAGTCTTGAAAATTCACTATGTTATTGCTATATACCTTATAAGATGACTGACCAATTTTTATGGTTTCAGATTCAAATGAACAGCTCCAGCAGCAATTGGAATACGCCCTACTAAAGCCAAATTGTCACAGCTGGTGAATTTCAAAAATGCAATGTGGACTTTAGGAGAACGATATGCAATAAAATTCTGTTTTAATCTTGGAAAAAAGGCTATGCGATGAAAGCTGGATCTACTGCTATGACCCAGAGACCAAGAGACAGAGTTGCCAGTGGAAGCATGCTGGGTCTCCCAGACCCAAGAAGGCCAGACAGAGCTAATTCACCCACAAACTTTTGGTAAACCTTTTTTTTTTGACAGCACTGGCATGATCTACATGCTCTGGGTTCCCACTGGACAGACATTCAACAAAGAATACTATGTTGAGGTTTTAAGGGAGTTCAGGAAGAGATTCCGCCGGAAGACGCCAGCACTCTTCAAGTAGGGTCAGTGGCATTTCTACCAGGACAATGCCAGAATCCACAACTTCATCCTTGTCACAGTCTATTTGACCAAGATGGGCATCAAGACAGTTGCTCACCCTCCCTATAGTCCAGATATTGCTCCCTGTGACTTTTGATTATTCCCTAAGCTCAAAGGCTGTCGTTATGAGACAATTGAGGAGATGAAAGAGACTGTGACGAAGGTCATTGACACGCTCACACAAGAGGACTTCCATGGAGGCTTCCGGAAGCTGTTGGAACGGTACAACAAGTGCATTGCAGCTGGAGGAGATTACTTCGAAGGAGACTCGAGTTTCATGTGTGTACTATCAATAAAAGTGCCCATTCGAAAAAAGTCTGGAAACTTATTTAATGATTCTCTAAAAAAAACCTCGGAAAATTGGAAATAAATCCAACAATATGTAAATTGTACAAATACAGAAAAACAAAGATCTTCTGAGAATGATTTTATTTGTCTCAGTTTTTTTAAACCTTTATTAGGGCTTATGATTTAAAAAAAAACAAAAAACGAATAGATGAAAAGTTGGTGGTGTTTTGTTTCAAATTTGTATGATGTAATTAGTCCTCGAAAATTTATTGCAAAAAACGTAACATATTTCCTAAAAAATCCATTTCACATCTATCTATCTATCTATCTATGTTAATATTCATTAAACAAAAACATTTTATGCGAAATGTTGTCCATTTGGCCCAGTTGGTTGAGGCTGTAGAATACACTGACTGCATCTCTGCAGAATTATAAGACTCCCCCAACGTTTGTCCTGATAATGACGCTAAGCAATCTGATAATGAGGCTCATGAAATGCTTGAGCTTTGGGGATTGAGAAGTACCCCTTCATTACCATTGCTCCCAGGTCCACTCTGACCTGATGAGGTAGCACCTGATAGGGTCCTATGTATGGGTCAAATAAAACTATTTGGCATTTAAACTATATGTAAAGAAATAATTTATGCTTATTTGAATTGTTAGAAATAGAAGAGTTTGATCATTTGACTGTGTGTAAACAAATAACTGATGTCTAATTGAGCTGTTAGTGATACATAGCAATGCTTGGAAACATTTGTGTTAACTATTGGTAAATTGAATTTTTAGAAATAGAACTGTTTGATCATTTAACTGTATGTAAGTACAAAATATATCTGCAAATCATTTATTTGATATATATGCAAGAACATAATTTGGTATTAAATAACCAACAACGGTTGATATGCCATAAAACCAAAGCAAGCCAAACCTTCGAAGAATTCGTTTACAAATCATAGTTTTAATATGTTTATAAACAGAAGTTGACATAAAATAACCTACAAAGGTTGACATGCCATAAAACCCAATTAACCAACTTGTTGTCCATTGTCATCAAGACACAATAAGAAACGATCGAAAGCATTAACACAATTTCAACTTTACAATATGCATATAGCCATATTGTAAAGAAATATCTTTAATAGATGATGGATTATTTATAGATATATGAGAACCTGTGATTCTATTATATATTTCATATACGTTACTTGATCGATTTGCTGACACACAATAATGTAGATAGATAGATAGCTGATCGGTGAATATAATTTTTAAAAAAAGAACTAAATAGACACTTTCGTTTAGTCGCTCAACAAGAGATTTACGTTCTAAAACTTTAAAATCCTGTTGAAACCGCCAATAAAAACGAACTGTAATAAGATTTCACACACTAACACTTTCTTCACGCAATAGCATTCTCAACCATCAAACGTGTAATTGCGAATCTTTTCAAAAGTCGAATTCACTTTATATTTATATCAATATCTTTCAAGCCCCAACCTTGTCGCCTTTCTATCAATAAAATTGGGGGCTTTACAGTTACAGTCAACGCTTGCAAAATATGATGTTTTAAATAACATTACTTTTTAGATGCATCTTTTCGGTCCATCAACAACAGATTGATAAAATAAAATAAAATTCTTTTTACGGAGTCGGCGATGGTAGCTGAACGTTCATTTTGAATATCATTTTTATCATTTGAATTATCGAAATAATGTAATTTTTATCATTTGAATTATCGAAATAATGTAATTTTTATCATTTGAATTATCAAAATAATGTAATTTTCATCATTTGAATTATCGAAATAATGTAATTTCTATTGTTTAAATTCTCGAAAAATGTGATTTTTATTATTCAAGTTCTAGAAATAATCTCATTTGTATTATTTAGATTCTCGAAATAATGTAATTTCTATTATTCAAATTCTCGAAATAATGTAATTTTTATTATTTGACTTCTCGAAAAATGTCATTTTTATCATTCGAATTCTCGATATAATGTAATTTCTATTATTTAAATTCTCGAAATAATGTAATTTTTTATTATTTAACTTCTCGAATTAATGGAAATAGTTATTAAATTGATTCTGCAGAACAATGAATTCAATAAAATAATTTTAATAAAATAAATTTCAAGTGTAAAGAATATAATATTTAAAGATTTCAAACAGGAAAAAAACTCATAACTTTGTATCCCTCGATTTCAATCTACAGTTGAACGCTCGGCCTAGTCTGAGGGATTATTTATTTCGAACAGTCCAAAAAAAAAAAAAAAGTTACGCACGTATACACACACACACACACACACACACACACTCAGATACATATATATGTATGTGTGTGTGTGCGTGCGTGTGTGTGTGTGTGTATGTGTGTGCGTGTGTGAAAGCGTACAGAGGTGAAAAGACATAAGGGGTTCATAGGATTAGTTTATTTGTAGAAATATTTTCGAACGTTAAACATTTCCGTTTTTAGACCTTCATCAGACCGTGTGAGTCATTATTAACTTACAAGTTCTAAATAAGATCTAAAAACGAAGTATTTAAAGGTAGTTAATATTTCTACAAATAAAATCATCCAATGAAGACCTAGAGCTATTTTTTTCATCATTGTACATTTTCATACTGTCGGATTTATTTCCAGCTCTCTCTCTCTCTATATATATATATATATATATATATATTGCGATGCCAGTATGTGTGTATGTGTGTACATATGAGCGTTTGGGTCCAAGTGTTTGTACGAGTGTAAGTTTATGCTGCATATGTTCCTGCGTGAGTGTTGGTTGGGATGTCGAGGCATCTTCGAGCAAGTGAAAGATTGACCCCTTGTCGAGTCTTGCCAGCAACGTCTATTTTCAGTTGAAACTCTTTCCGGAAATTCACCGTCCGAATGAAGATCGCTTTTAGACACATCTAAGTGCAAATAGTTGTTTCCTTTCGAATACTGCTTTGTCAAATCAATAAAACAAGTCATGCTCACAAGTTCACGGCCATGAAACATATTCTAGCCAATCAGCATACAGAATGGAATACACGTTGACTTCGTATTGCAGCCACAAGCATTGAAACTTCTCTTATTCACTTTAAGTGACATAATATATATATATATATATATATATATATATATATATATATATATATATATATACCTAAAGATTATTTTCGTTTTTGAGAGGTGCAATTATTCGGGTTTATGAACGCTCTTCGCTGAGAATTGTCAGAAGTTTATAAGCAAACTATAGAGGCACGGAAATAGACTTTGAGAGCAAAATTCAATCCAAGACAAAACTGCTAACCTTTCACTTTCGTGTTAATACTCTTGAAAATATATTAATCCCTCTATTTTATACCTACTACTGCCATACAATAGTCATGACACCGTTACAGTTGGGAAAAAATTCCGTTTTATCTTATAGGAGATATTTAATTCCAAAATGGTCAAAAATCAATGCCTTCTCTATGCATATGTTAATATCGCTTTCAGTAGATGAAATATTGCTGCCGAGGAATGCTAAATGGTCTACTAATTTTTTAGGCTTATCGTTTAATGGCTTCATATATTTTAAATAATAAAGTATTGGACGAAGAAAGACAATGAAAAACTGAACCATTTTTTTTATTATTGCTACTGGCCCAGTCCAGTGGGGCCGTAGAATACACCGGCTGCATATTTGCAGAAGAGGAAAACAATCCCAATGTGCGTCTTGTATATGACACTAAATAATTTAATGGTGAGGCTCCTGTAATACTGAAGCTTTAGGGGATGCGAAGTACCCCTTCATTGCCATAGTTCCCAGGTCAACTCTAGCCCTGAATGGTAGCACTTGATAGGGTATTATTTATGAGTCAAATAGAACTGTTTGACATGTGAACAGTATGCAAATAAATAATTTATGTTTATTTGAATTGTTAGAAATAGAACTGATCATTTCACTGAGTAAACAAATGTCTGATGTTTGATTGAACTGTCGGTAATACAAAGCAACGCTTGGAAGTTGACTTATGCTAAATTGAATTGGTTGAAATAGAATTGGTTGATCATCTACTTGTAAAAAATGACTGAAGTTTAATTGAATTGTTAGTGATAGATAGTAATGCTTGGAACCATTTATCTTTGTTGACTTATGCTGAATTAAATTGTTAGATATAGAACTGTTTGATCATTGACGGCGTGTATCTACAAAATGTGTTTAAAAATCATATATTCACACACACACACACACACATATATATATATATATATATATATATATAAACAGAATTTGGCACGTAATATGCCATAAAATCAATCCAAACAAAACCTATTATTGCTAGAAATTTTAATGAAATTTCAATGGCTTGGACGAACAAAGGAAGTGATTGTTTTCTTTAGTTATTATTGTTAAAGTTCCTTTATATATATATATATATATATATATGTATATATATTATTTCAGATAGCGTAGACATAGATTCAGAGGTGTTTGGTGACTGTCAGTTTCTCGCGTATGCGATGATTAATAGTCCAACGACTGCATACTTACCAGACGCCTTTTACTCCATTTCTACATTATCCTAACTTTATATATATATATATATATATATATATATATATATATATATAGTGGACAAATGTGTAAATTATTTGATAAAGCACCTATGTATAAATTAATAAATTTTATTTCTTTAAATTGCGTGAAAAGTCTGTTGAAAAGAAAACGGAGTTACGAAATCTTTTCTTGTGAGAAAAGATATTATAATTCAGAGCGTAAATATTTAAGTAGAGAAATTAAGTTCATGTACGAAATGTAACAATTTGTGATTGTCAAACTTTAATTGTTATATCTTTTGTGCGTTAGAGAGCTTTGTGTGAGTGTGTTACTATGTAAGAGAGAAAGTATGTTTATGTGCTGATATGTAAACGGATTTAGCAAGAAATTTCATCAGCAAGGGAAATTTTATAAGTATGAATATGTCAATGTAAACAAACTCTATTTGTTTAAATTTAAAATGATTGAGGGATGTGGAAATTTAATGAACACTTGATGGAACAAAATGATAGATTTTCACTTAACAGAAATAAATACGAACGTTTTTGAGTTAACTAATAGAATTGATCCGTATTCATTTATTTTATCGCTTACTGATAAGATTGAGGTAGATAAGAAAAATTGATGACTCATAGATGATTTTAATTCAATAAAAAATATTTTAAACAAATTAGGAGGGAAAAGCTTTATTAAATTATTTTGGGTTTGATCCTTTAAATTTTGAACGGCAAGTCAAATATTATCGTCTGCGAAACTCAAAGAAATTTGAGAGCGGACGCTTTAACGCCGATTGGTCAACAAATGTGAATATACAGATTTAAAAAATACAGCTTACTAATCCTATTTTTGCACAAAAAATTAACCTGTTTTTTAAGTATAGAAATCAGTTGATTTTCATATATATATATATATATATATATCTTCACACACACACACATAGATATGTATATACATGTGTGTGTGTGTGTGTGTGTGTGTGTGTGTGTGTGTGTGTGTGTGTACAGGTTTGGATAAAAGTCATGGAACTTTGCTTTTTTGATGATCTTGAGTTTTTCCCTAGATTTCAAGTTAGTTTCTTCGCATCAGGGTCCAATTGATAACTTTTATTTTTTTAAATTGAATGAAAAAATTTGTTGAAAAGTAAGTGCTAAATAAATTGAAGAGAATTTGCCCTAAATTCTGCTCCCAATCGCGTTCGATCATATCAATTGATCATCTTCAGTGAAATTTTTTAGGCTTAGTTGAATATGTTTTAATAATTTGGATGTGATATTTATTTAGTTGCGAAGATTTATTATTGGTGAGCATGCTTTAATTATTATGTTAGTTGTAAAAAATACCTCGCATGTTAGTGCCAGAGGTATCTTATTTGTTTGGTTGTATATTTTTAATACGTGTAGCTTTGATGATTTGTAGGTTTTTAGGTTATATTTTTATATATAATTTTGGTGTTATTGCTGGAGATTTATCGTTTTTCGGATAAATTAGATAAAAATACTTGAAACCAGAAGTTATGCGTGAATTATTTGTTTGGAATAGTTACTTGATGCTATTATAGTTGACGAAGAATTATTATTAGCAGTAATTTCAAACTATATATTTGTTTAAAAAAGTGGAAACCATATAATTATGTACAAATTATATGTGTTAAGAATATAGCTACGTGTTGTTTGATTGTTCTGGTATTATAGAGGTGGTTTGTGCGTGTATGGCATATATATATATATATATATATATATATATATATATATATATATATATATATGTGTGTGTGTGTGTGTGTGTGTGTGTGTGTGTGTGTGTGTGTGTGTGATCTGCTTGACATTTTTTGTCACCTTATTTCACTTGATCAGTTGTAAATACCAATAAAACTCAAGCCACTTATATAATCTGATGACGCGTGAATCTAGGAGTAATACGGAATAACAATTGAATATTTTAGGTTGTGAAGTTATTCATCAGCCGATCTTGACTCTGTGTCTACGCTATACTAACTTCTATATATTTCCTTTTAGGGATATGTCGGTCCAAGCATTTATATTTAAAACAAATATAGAAGCATTTTGCCCCGTTATCATTTTAAAATCCTGGACATCTGCTAGGACTGGTATTATTTTGTTTTTCTCTAGATATATTATAGGTTAGGAACAAGGTTTCAATTTTGGTAAATCTCCTGAAGACATTTGCTGGGAATACGCCTTGCCATCTATAATTGTCAGGCTCCGAGAAACGTATTTCGCATGAAGAATTCTGTCTCATGGGAAATTAATGATAGAGTGATTATTTTTTCGGTTTTAAACAGCGAGATAAACAAATGTGACGCAAACAGAAGATGAAAATAAAGGGGGAAGTATGAAAGCGAGTTTCAAAGAATTTTTCAGTGAATTAAAACCCTCCTTTCTTTTGGTTTCCCGTTCGATTTTTCAAATGTTAAATTCTCCAACCTTCTTCAGATATCATATATAGGAGTATTAGGGTGGCGTAAAATTTGCTTACTATGTAGTAGAGTAGAAATTGACCGTCTTACTAAATAATGGGAGCTTCCATAGGCAAGAATTGAACTACAGAAGTTACTTCTTCCGATAATATATTGCCCAGTCAGCTGGTGCTGAGAAATACACCGACTGCAGCTCTGAAGAGGGGTAAGAACCTCTAATGAATGTCCTGGATATGATACTAAACAATCTGATGGTGAGGTTCCAGTGATGTTGAAACTTTGGAGAATGCAGAGTAACCCTTTATTGTCATCGCTACCAGGTCCACACTGACCTGGAGTGGTAGCACCTGATAGGGCTCTATCTATGGGTTAAAAAAACTAACTGCATACTTATGCTAAACTGAATGGTTGGAAATAGAACTTTTTGACTAAACTGAATACCTTGAAATAGAAATGTTTCTGATAATTAAACTGCACTTACATTTAAACAGTGTGCTTATGCTAATCTTAATTATTTGAAATGGAACTGTTTTTGACATTGAAACTGTTCTTACTCTAAACTGAATTGTTTAATATAGAAGTGTTTTGACATTTAACTGTGTGTAAACTAAACCTGTATTCATATTAATCTGAATAAGCTGAATTAGAACTATTTGAATAAACTGAATAGCTTGAAATAGACATGTTTTTGACAATTAAACTGTGTACTCATTGAAATAGAACTGATTATTTGCATAAAAATGGATTTGGCGTTATATAACCGACAAAGGTTGATATCCCATAAAACCTAAACAACCAACCACCCAACCGATAATATAAAAGAGCCTATTAATTAGAGGTAAAACTTTGTTTCATTCGATTGAGTGTCGATACCATTACGACTTCGTCTTTGCTACTTTACATACGCGAAAAAAATAAAACTCTGTGAAACAGAAAATGGAGATACATTACATTTCCCAATTGAGCTGT
This sequence comes from Sepioteuthis lessoniana, assembly GCA_963585895.1. NCBI lineage: Eukaryota > Metazoa > Mollusca > Cephalopoda > Myopsida > Loliginidae > Sepioteuthis > Sepioteuthis lessoniana. The sequence continues at coordinate 54,604,863 of OY757924.1, read as the reverse complement.
AAATGTGGGGTTAATGGTTAGCGAGCTTGATTAGCAAACCTTCACGAGTGATTTGTCCCATTCATTGGGCCTTGTGCTACATGTAAACAAAAAACCTCTTAAATTACTATTACAATCCACAATTAGTTTAAAATAACAGTCAAAAGCAATGTAGTTAAAAGAAAACATTCTTTGTTTTTTTTAATTCCAATGTGGTTCAATTAATTAGCATGGTATCATTGTTTAATGGCACTCCTCATAATCCAAAGCTCCTGGACTGGAGCCTTACTATCAAAAGGTTTTGTGTCATATCAATGTCACTAGTTCGGCGGGGGGATTTTACCCCTCTGCAGAAATGCAGTTGGCGTATTCTACAGACTCAGTCAACTGGGCTATGTTCAATTATTAAAATAGTGAATGAATTCTGAAATTATATATTCATATATATTCTCTACAGATTACAGACTGCTGTATTCATCTTGTTTTATCTACTCACTACGATTCGGCTGCTGTACTCTCAGGCCTTCTTCAATAATGAGTATAGCAGCCAAGATGAGGTTAGTATTCCGCAATGTGTAGAGAATAATAATTACTACGACTCATCAAAGATATATAGAAAGATATTATGTTCATATTTGTTGATCTTTCTCTCTTTCATTTGAATGACATCCGATATAATATTCTGTGAAGAAAGGAACATTGCAATTCTCAGATCTTTTCCTAGAACGATATTTTGTGTTCCTTTGTTTTCATTAAGTTGTTTAGTTGGTCTTATAGTATGTCAACACTTGTTCGAATGTTTAATGCCGAAGTCAGTTCCTTAAACAATGATATGGTTCTAACTAATTATGATTGTTATTTATAAACAATTATAGCTTCAAGTAACTATTCTTAATAAAAATGGTTTATACGCAAGTCAATTCGGCTGGAGCTGTTGAATACACTGTACTGAAGAGTAAGACCCAATAAGTGTCCTGGATATTACTTTAAACAATCTGATGGTGAGGCTCCAGTCTGTAGCTTTGGGGAATGTACCCCTTCATTGTTATTGCCCCAAGTCCACTCTGACTCGGAGTGGTAGCACCTGATAGGGTCAAGTATATGGATCAAATGGAACTGTTTGATATTTAAAGTGTATGTAAACAGATGATTTATATTGAACCAAACTGCTAGAAATAAAACAGTTTGATCATTTAACTGTGTGTAAATAAATGACTGGTGTTTAATTGAATTGTTAGAGATACATTGCAATACTTGGAACTATTTAACTGTGTCTTAACGAATGAGTAATGTTCACCAGAATTATTAATTTTGAAGAGTACTTGAAACTCTTTGTGAGTCAAAATTGAATTGTTACCGTTAAGCAACGATACTTGAAACCATTTAACTGTGAGCAAATAAAGCTATTTATGTTACACAAAAATATGTGAAACTGTTGGGTATCACCTACCTTCCCGACATAATGAGCTGTTCCATCTGCCATTTCTGGCAGTAGCAGAGATCAGTCCAGATCAGTCTACGATCAGTCTACGTCTACGAGTCTGAAGAGCGTTCCCTATTGTTGAAGTATATCCTTACTCTATCACTAATCCTATGTTCTTATTACTAACAGTCTCTCTCTTGTAAATACTCTTTTCTGTAAATATAACTATTTTCCTCACATATCGTGGTTTGTCTATTTATTACTACTACTTGTGTTCACTAACCAGAACACAACAGAAACCATTGAAATGAGTGAAAACAAATGATTAATACAAAATAGAACTATTTGTGTCTGAATATTTGGAAAATTTTAACAATTTGCGAACTATTGTAACAGCTTTGAGCAAATAGATTAGCTCTAACTGATTTTAAGATAAGATAACTGACTTACTAATCATATGAATAACTATTTATCGGTATGCATTAAAAAAATGAGTTTTGTCTCGTTTAAAAATGTTATCTACAAACTATGCGTTTACAAATCGTATATAACATGTATTAAGAGGGTTATTAAGAGGATTTGGCATTAAATAATCAACAATGGTTGATATGCCATAAAACCCAACTGAATTAAATCATATATATTTAATATATATGTATAAAGATGATTTGGCATTAAATAAGTTACAATGGTTGATATGCCATAAAATCCAACCAAACTAAATCATATATATTTGATATATGTGTATAAACAGGATTTGGCATAAAGTAACCTACAATGGTTGATATGGCGTAAACCCCGACCAAACCAAAACTAATTTATACGTCATAATATGGTTTCAAGTAATTATTCTTATTTAATGCTAATGGCGTATTTGTTTGATATTTTTTATATTATTTTGTATATTGATATCAGAGCGTATGTTTTTTATAGACCTTTTCCTCAAGTAGTGATTTTATTTCTCTTTTTAAAAGATACATTTTTAAAAAAAGGCTCAAGTCCTGGAAAATTTTTGAGGGGAAGGGAAAGGGACGAAAACTATGTTATTCAATGATTTTTACTTGGGAGTTCCAATCATCTTCATTCGCTCTTTACAATATATCCATTCTTTCATCACCAAATGCACAAACAGTCACCATAATGCCGCATTCACTCCATGGAAAAAAGGACCTAATTAAAACCCGATGAGGTGAGATGATATATATATATATATATATATATATATATATATATATATATATATATATATCATATATATATATATATATATATACAGTTTGAACAGTGTGATGGGGGAGCCATTCTCTCCACTCTACAATGTATGAATGAATGCATGTGATACAACAAAAAAAGGTTAACGCTAACTTTAATTGAAGTACCTTTATTATGTAATCATATTTACCCAACCCCTCCGTTCGGGTGGGATATGACACAATGTCAATGTTTAAGCAGAGTTTAACAGTTTTGAATTCAGAGTGTTTTCCTTCTCCTAGACTAGTTGCCTTACCAAGGCTGAAGAACCCAGTCTGCCCTACAATTTACCCATAGCTGAAGGGAGAAGAATTGGATTCATACCTTTCCCAAGGGTATTAGTGCTATGTGAAATGCTATCAGTCTCGTCCAGGTTTTGAACTCGTGTCGCCGTGTACATTTCCTACGACTATAATCATTACACCACGGGCACCTCCACTTTTATTATGTAATCATTTGAAACAGTCCCCAACGGGAGTCCTTGTGGCGTAGTAGCTAACGTGTTGGGCTGCGATATCGTAATAAGTGAGTTCGAAATTCAATCAGGATATTACGTTCACTTTTAAACTCGGGAAAAGTACAAATCTCTGATTCTCCCAGCTGTGGGTTAACTAGTGCTACTGGTCTTCTTCTACAAGGATGTCTTCATCATTAAACAACCCACAGTGATTGATATGCCATCAAATGAAGAAACTAAACATTTATCTCGAAGCTTATTTACTAAACAGAAACGCCGAAACAATTTATTTTAATCAATACTATCATTATTTTTTTGTGTTTGTGCGAATAGAACTATAAATTCTAGAGAGCAATACTTGAAACATTTTACCTTTGTGCAAATAGAACTATAAATTCTAGAGAGCAATACTTGAAACATTTTACCTTTGTGCGCATAGAACTATAAATTCTAGAGAGCAGTACTTGAAACATTTTACCTTTGTGCAAATAGAACTATAAATTCTAGAGAGCAATACTTGAAACATTTTACCTTTGTGCGAATAGAACTATAAATTCTAGAGAGCAGTACTTGAAACATTTTACCTTTGTGCAAATAGAACTATAAATTCTAGAGAGCAATACTTGAAACATTTTACCTTTGTGCAAATAAAACTATAAATTCAAGAGAGCAATACTTGAAACATTTTACCTTTGTGCGAATAGAACTATAAATTCTAGAGAGCAGTACTTGAAACATTTTACCTTTGTGCAAATAGAACTATAAATTCTAGAGAGCAATACTTGAAACATTTTACCTTTGTGCAAATAAAACTATAAATTCAAGAGAGCAATACTTGAAACATTTTACCTTTGTGCGCATAGAACTATAAATTCTAGAGAGCAGTACTTGAAACATTTTACCTTTGTGCAAATAGAACTATAAATTCTAGAGAGCAATACTTGAAACATTTTACCTTTGTGCAAATAGAACTATAAATTCTAGAGAGCAGTACTTGAAACATTTTACCCTTGTGCAAATAGAACTATAAATTCTAGAGAGAAATACTTGAAACATTTTACCCTTGTGCAAATAGAACTATAAATTCTAGAGAGAAATACTTGAAACATTTTACCTTTGTGCGAATAGAACTATAAATTCTAGAGAGCAGTACTTGAAACATTTTACCTTTGTGCAAATAGAACTATAAATTCTAGAGAGCAATACTTGAAACATTTTACCTTTGTGCAAATAGAACTATAAATTCTAGAGAGCAGTACTTGAAACATTTTACCTTTATGCAAATAGAACTATAAATTCTAGAGAGCAATACTTGAAACATTTTACCTTTGTGCGCATAGAACTATAAATTTTAGAGAGCAGTACTTGAAACATTTTACCTTTGTGCGCATAGAACTATAAATTCTAGAGAGCAGTACTTGAAACATTTTACCTTTGTGCAAATAGAACTATAAATTCTAGAGAGCAATACTTGAAACATTTTACCTTTGTGCGCATAGAACTATAAATTCTAGAGAGCAATACTTGAAACATTTTACCTTTGTGCGAATAGAACTATAAATTCTAGAGAGCAATACTTGAAACATTTTACCTTTGTGCGAATAGAACTATAAATTCTAGAGAGCAGTACTTGAAACATTTTGCCTTTGTGCAAATAGAACTATAAATTCTAGAGAGCAATACTTGAAACATTTTACCTTTGTGCAAATAGAACTATAAATTCTAGAGAGCAGTACTTGAAACATTTTACCTTTATGCAAATAGAACTATAAATTCTAGAGAGCAATACTTGAAACATTTTACCTTTGTGCGCATAGAACTATAAATTCTAGAGAGCAGTACTTGAAACATTTTACCTTTGTGCAAATAGAACTATAAATTCTAGAGAGCAGTACTTGAAACATTTTACCTTTGTGCGCATAGAACTATAAATTCTAGAGAGCAGTACTTGAAACATTTTACCTTTGTGCAAATAGAACTATAAATTCTAGAGAGCAGTACTTGAAACATTTTACCTTTGTGCGCATAGAACTATAAATTCTAGAGAGCAATACTTGAAACATTTTACCTTTGTGCGAATAGAACTATAAATTCTAGAGAGCAATACTTGAAACATTTTACCTTTGTGCAAATAGAACTATAAATTCTAGAGAGCAATACTTGAAACATTTTACCTTTGTGCAAATAGAACTATAAATTCTAGAGAGCAGTACTTGAAACATTTTACCTTTATGCAAATAGAACTATAAATTCTAGAGAGCAATACTTGAAACATTTTACCTTTGTGCGCATAGAACTATAAATTCTAGAGAGCAGTACTTGAAACATTTTACCTTTGTGCAAATAGAACTATAAATTCTAGAGAGCAATACTTGAAACATTTTACCTTTGTGCGCATAGAACTATAAATTCTAGAGAGCAGTACTTGAAACATTTTACCTTTGTGCAAATAGAACTATAAATTCTAGAGAGCAATACTTGAAACATTTTACCTTTGTGCGCATAGAACTATAAATTCTAGAGAGCAATACTTGAAACATTTTACCTTTGTGCGAATAGAACTATAAATTCTAGAGAGCAGTACTTGAAACATTTTACCTTTGTGCAAATAGAACTATAAATTCTAGAGAGCAATACTTGAAACATTTTACCTTTGTGCGCATAGAACTATAAATTCTAGAGAGCAGTACTTGAAACATTTTACCTTTGTGCAAATAAAACTATAAATTCAAGAGAGCAATACTTGAAACATTTTACCTTTGTGCGCATAGAACTATAAATTCTAGAGAGCAGTACTTGAAACATTTTACCTTTGTGCAAATAGAACTATAAATTCTAGAGAGCAATATTTGAAGCATTCTAACTGTTTGCAAAAAATGAGTTCTTGCATGTTTAAAAATTCTTACATTCGAAATGTTCGTTTACAAATTATTAATATTTAATTTATTTGGTATGAGCAAAATTTGGCATTAAATAACCAACAGGGGTTGATATGTGATAAAACACAACCAACTAACCAACCAACCAAATAAAACGAGTTCATTTTATGAACGCTGATATTTTATACTTTTTAATTATCTTTTTAAAAAAGCAATTCGTTTTTTTTTCTTGATTATGTCAGAAAAATGATTACTCAAATTATACAGAAGATAATTAATTTTTTATTAATTAGCTCACGATTGCATAGTTTTAATATCAATGTTTACCATTATTGACATATCTTTCAAAAATAAAGTTAGCTTCAAATGAAGCTGATTTCACATATTTTTAATTTTTAATACAGTTTTGATTTGGGCAAACTTTTAATACTGTCTTAACTTGGTAGGAAATGTATTTACATTTATTCTATCTTTTTATTCGGAAAATACCGTCCCATTTTCGTATAAACTGCTTATATTTTTGTTCTAACGTATCATTTTAATTGTAGTTGAATAAAAAAAAATCACATTCCTAATTATTAAAGTGGAGGCTTTGAATTCTTCATCACTTATTTCAGAATCTGATTTTGCAATTTATATCCCTCTAATCATTAACATGAACAGGGGATCCATTTACTTTTCAAGCGTGGTCATAACTTTTATTTACGATAATGTTAGGCCAGGATGATATTGAAGAAGAGGTTTTGTCACAACCACCATATTCTCCAGATGTCTTACCCACCGACTACCATTTTACCAAAGTATCTGGACAATTTTACGCCAAAAACATTTCGTTCCAAGGGAGAAGCAGAAACTGCATAAGATTTCTTGGCTTCAAAACTTTGAACGTTTTATCGTACAGCCTTATTAATCGATGGAAGAAATGATTAGATATTCAGGATTCAAATTTTCTCTGATTAAAATATTGTTTCAATTCATTAATTCTGGAATAAAAGATTATTCTACAATCAGACAGTATTTTTCGAGTAAACTGTGCATGCTTCCTTATTCAAAGTGCCGTATAACTCAAACAAATGTGTAAGTTCTCCTATTATTTCTTATATTGTTTTAAATAGAAAATCACGAGGGTATATATGTGCCAGTAATATATAAAAGTAAGATAAAATTAAATTATGACAAAACAGTAAATGAATGCATTCTGAAGCTGTAATCAAATTTAAGTTTATATAAGTTAACTATTTTAAATTAAATTATTTCATACCAATTAATATAATAAAAAATATTCGTAAAAAAGTGTCCTTTTATTATGAAGTTTGTCAAAAAAATTGTCACTTTCTTAGATTTTTCTAATGATTTCCGTTCAGTATGAATATGGGAGGTCTCTGTGGTATAATTGATAACGTGTGACATCCTAGTAAGAGAAATCAAATCACCCTATTACGTTCACTTTCGGACTAAAATCCATGAGTATGGACCCCTTATCCTCCCATCTATGGATTAAGTAGTATCACTTGCGTTCTTCTGCAAGGAAGGGGCTGGCTTTAAATAATCCACGAAGGTTCATATCCCATAAAACAAAGAAATCAAACCAAACCTTATAACCTTTCGAAAGGTATGAACTCCCACTTAACGTCTAGCTAGGGGTTCAATACTACAACTACTGTTCTTCTATTAGGATGGCTTTGGCGTCCAAATCAACGAAGGATGATAAAATATTTTTTAAAAAAACTATGTATATCCTAATTGCAAGCCTTGAAAACCCTGGCTGCCGAATGACTACATTATGTTTTATAAGCATTCAATTCTCGCAAGTTAAAGATCAAATAATATTGGCTGAATACAATTTAAAAGGTTGGTTGAAATGGCTACAAAATGGCGTTAACTTTATGAAGTAGACAGACCCAGACTGACGGAGAAACATTTGGTAAATTATATTAATATTATTATCATATATATCATTTATTTTCATATTCGTCATATACTTATCTATATTTTTCAATTGTACCTTTGATTTCAAAACAGTACCTTTGATTTCAAATATTGTAAATGGTGACACAAACATTGATTAATTGATTTTAAAATCATGTCATCTCGTCTAGGATTATTTTATACCTAAAGATTAAGGAACTACGTTCATTGTACGTATATATTTACAATCTGGTAATTGTTCCAGAAAAGATTTTTTGGTGAGGAGACATGAACCTATCGAATACAGATAATTTTAAATTGATCTATTCAACCCTTAGTTTGGACCCTAATATATACTTACTCTCTGTATCAGCGTGAAACTGTGAGTAATGGCAATGAAACGGTACGTCACACACCCCAGATCTCATGAAGTGGACCTTCACCATAAGATGTAGTTTAGTGTCATATCTAGAATGCTCCTTTTAGGAAGGGATCTTAACCTTCAGTAGGTAATAGAGTCAGCGTATTCTAAGGTCAAGGGCTATACAATCATTAAGAATGTAGAAATTCTGAGACTTTATTCAAAGTGGATTTGCTATTGAAATTCTGGAAGTAGAGATGTTACATATCCATAATAAACGGAAGTGTGAAATAGACATAGGGAATCCGAAATACACGCGAAACAATTTACGACTTCTTAGTTCAGGTACGAAACTTTTTATTACCTTTGATTGGTTTGGTTTGGTTTCTTTGTTTAATGGCATATCAACTCTTTTTAGGTTATTTAATGCCAAAGCCATTCTCCTAGAAGAACAGTAGTGGTACTATTTAACCCATAGCTGGGAGGATAAGGGGGTTCATACCTTTCCCTAGGGTATTTGCCCGAAAGTGAACGTAATAGAACGACTGGAGTACGAACTCGCGTCCTACGATTCCACAGTCCATCGCTTTAACCATTACACCACGAAGACACTCCCTTATTACCTTTGAGTTAAAGTTTATTCGACATGAGGAGAGAGAGACACAATCTTTCTATGCTGAATACTTTTACATCGTCAGCTCTCAACCCAACCAACGCGCGGCGCCCGTAGTGCATAAATTCGTCTGGCCTCGCCCAGCTCTGAATCTCGACTCTCTCGTTCGGAGGCAGGAACTCAACTCACCACTTTTTTCTCAAATCCCCAAAATCGTCAGCCTACGCTTCCGGTGCATGACGTCATTCACAACCCATGGTCACATTTCCCATCTGGGGTTTTATTTTGACATCTGTGAATGACGCATTCTTCCCGCACGCGCGTGAACACCTGCGCTCATGTTTGCACCTAACTAACCCATGCACTGAGCCGAAAGGTTCTCATCCTAACTAAACCGAAAGGCAAGATATACAAACCGAAATCCCTCCGCAATTATATTACAGAGAGAAGACGAAATCATATTTGTATTTATTTCCCCTGTCTTTAGTGTTTCTAAGGTGGTGACTAGTTTCTTGAAATACAACCGAACGACAATCAGTATGATAGGTTAAAACACAAGGAAGAGTAGAAAACGATAACTTGCTTTTAAAAAGGTAAGGGAGTCCCCGTGGCTTAGTGGTTAACGTACTGGACCGTGACATCGTTGTAAGCGAGTTCGAAATCCATTTTGTCTTTTTCGTTCACTTTTGGACTAATACCCTATAAAGGTATAAACTTACATCTACGCCTAGCAACGGGTTAAATAGCACAGGTACTGTTTGGTATTAAATAACCCACGAAGGTTGATATGCCAAATAGTACCAAAAGATCCAGCTGTGTATCGTCGAAAATACCGTATGTAGAGCGTTATAGGAGCTTCTAAAGATAAACATGAATCGTAAAAGATTCTCTTTGAATTCTTGAATGATTGAAAAAAATGATCTCGTACATTGAAAAAAAAAGGAGAAAGAATAGATGAACTGTTTACTCTGATTATGAGTAAACAACCTTTTTTATCATGAATTATAAAGGAAAGAGGGGAAGAACGTCTCCATAATAAGGTCCTCTCTTTCTATTTCCCTAGAACAAAAGAAATTAACGTAGACTTCTCATAATCAATAATTGTAGTGTGAAATGTCAGTTACTGCGACGGAAGTAAGTCGTTTCGTCTGATGTGAAAAGCAACTCCCAAAGAGCACTTATTTCTCATTTGGGGTTCTCTGAATTCTTCCATCAACAATCTTAAGACAGACATTTGGAAAACTGCCAATACAGCGAAACGGGAGTTTTAGAAAGCGTTCTAGACAAAATAATATTTAGTTAACGAGTGTTCTAAACAGTTGGTGTGAGATATGGGAGTCATGGGAGATTGTTCATGCCAGTGTCATTTAAAATTGAAGCTTTGTGGCCAACTCAGTACAAAAATACGAAACACACACATACACATACACATATGAACAGGCTCACACATTTACAGACTATGGAACATAGAGATCAAAGCTATAAACTGCTACTAATTGTTTTACTTTTTCACGATCTTCAGACGATAATGCAATGTTCAGAATTATCGAAACCTCAAATCCAAAGTTAGAATTTCTGGAATTTTGAAATTTTCGCAAAATTATTATGGTTGCACCACATGGACTATGAAAAAAACATTTGGAGAAAAAATAGATGGGATTTATGGAAGGACGTTACTTGCTCTTTTGAATTGATTCTGGAAGCTGCACCCGAGAAATCAACGGCTGTAGGGCCTATTAGCTCCCATCTTACCAACTATCCATGAAAGGCAAACAAGTCACGGTGGGAACAGCCCAGTCGTGTGGGCCTCTGCAATACACCGACTGTTTATCAGCAAAGGGATAAGACCCTCCCCCAACGAGTGTTTTGTATATGCCTCAAAACAATCTGATGGTGAGGGTCCAGTAAAGCAAGTGCTTTGGGAAATGCGGAATACTTCTTCACTGTCATTGTTCCTAGGTCCACTCTGACCTGGAGAGGTTGGGTGACCCTATTAATCAGAGGTCAGTCGAAGAAATTTATTGACCATAAAGATAAGAATTTACCGGGGTGGATTTTTAAAGCATGAACGTAAAAAAAGTAAAAATTAACAAAAATGGATTCAAAAGGAATAAATCGGAAATATATTGTTTTCACGAGAGAGAAAACGACGGCAAAAATATATATAGAAAGGATTGTTGTTCGTTGTTGACATGAATAAGAAACTCCAAACGGGAGTTGTTCTGACTAAAAGCCAAAGTAAGCAATAATTGAGCAAGAGATTTAACCCACAGGCCAGCGCTTATCACTCAGCTGGCCTGAAAATGAGATTCGGGAAACAGCAATTTTTTAAAAAATTCAAGCATGTAAAAAGATTTATTCAATTCTCTTACTGTTACGAATGAACGGTTACTGATGTCATATCACGTAAACATAAAATTGATATTTCAAATTTGAGTAAAAGTGAATGTGAAGGCTGCAACAAACAGTGGGAGGCGGAATTAAGTGCTCAAAAGCTAATTCTAAGAAAATTTACATTTTCTTAGCTTCGCCCCCCACCACTTCTCTAATGAGATATATATATATATAAAACGCAAGGGATTTTTCTCCTCGGAGAAGAGTTGCGCTGAGAGAGCGCGAAGTGACCACTAGATTAGTGTCACTCTGGGCTCTGGAGAATGAGATGCACGAACGACTCTGGGTTTTCGAGATACAAACAGATCACCTAATCTCGCCCAGATGACCAGACCTTGTGATCATCATCATCCTTATCATCATGTCGTGCCGCTAGCACGGATATCCCTGACTCTCTCTCGCCACTTCTCCCTATCATTCATCGCCTCTGGCAGGTCTTCAGGGCTACATCCCGTATCCTCACATAGCTGCTGAATGTATGTTCGAGCCGGTCGTCCAGCTTTTGCCCGGCCATATGTGGAGGTCCATAGGAGTACATCACTTATGAGCTCGTCCCTGCTTCTCCAGCAGTGTCCTGCATGTCTGGTTCGTCTAACTTGGATAGTTTTCGTGATGGGAGGCAGGTATAGTTGGTGCCTTGTGGGGTGTTGCCGCCAGGACTTGTTTAATATTGCTCTCAGCATTCTTGTGTAATTGCCGTCTAGCTTCTTCTCCAGCCATTTAGTTAGCGTCCAAGTAGTGCATCCATGGAGCAGTATCGATACGACCGCTGCCTGGAAGAAACTGCATTTCATTTTATCGGTCAGGTCTGATTTCCATATGATCGATAGCCTCAGACCTAGTGATAGTCAATAAAAAAAGACAACCTACCAGACAGTAGACTTTACCGTCCCGGTGAGTCACAGAGTAAAATTAGAAAAAGGGGAAAAGAATGATAAATTCCTAAAATATGCAAGAGAACGAAAAATGAAACGTGAAGGTGACGGTGATACCATTTATAATTGGAGTGCTCGAAACAATCTCCAAAGGATTGTTAAAGAGACAGGAAGACTTGGAAATAAGTTGAGACCATCCAGACTACCACATTATTAATATCGACAAAATAAGAGAAGAGTTTTGGAGACATGAGGAGACTTGCTGTCAGTCAAATCCAGGGAAAAACCATCAGCAACCGCTCCTTTCAAAAACTCTCAGTAACTTTCAAAAACAAACAAATATGTATTTACGCTTGCAATTATAGATAGATAGATAGATAGATAAAGAAAAGCATAATAGATAGACAATAGATAGATAGATAAACTGACAATATGTATTTACGCTAGCAATGATAGATAGATAGATAGATAGATCAGCTTTTATCGTAATTCACGTCAAACGTTTAGACATATCTCAGCTTTTAGAAGTAATAGGCGTTACACTCAATGTCCCATGCGGTGTTTCAAGATTTTTGAATTCGATGAATCCACTAACTCTTACTTGGTGATCAGATATCGCTTTTTGCACATATCTCTGTGCGTGCGAGAGCGTGTGTGTCTGTGTGTGTGTGTGTGTGTTCTGGGGAAATTGATTATCAAAAGTTCTCCTAACACCCAATTTCCAATGAATCCTTCGAAGAGTAGTTGCATATATATGTATATATATATGTATATATATATATAAGTATCATCATAGACCACTGTGGTCTAGTTTATATATTTATAGAGAGAGAGAGATAATTGTTTATTTTCGTCTCAAGTGAGCGGGTTCCTTTAATCGAACATTTTGTCTATTTCCAATCATCTAATTCACAAATTGGTGTTATTGTTGGGCGAATTTCAGCTTTTTAATTAGGCCCATTTAGAAAAGAATTCAAGATGGTGTGTATAGCAACAAGAAAAGCTGTCTCTTTTCTCTCTCGTTGCTAACGGATGCGAAAACATTGAGCCTACCTTTCAAGGTTGATTAAGTTGGCCAGGTTTTGGGGGGCTTATTTTTGTCGACTAAGTAATCTCCCTCCCGTCCTCGACAGCCCCTTAACAAATTCAAATCAACAAAAGACTCAATTAGGAATATATTATGAGAAAAAGACTAAATAGCTTTTCTGTTTTTATAGCTTTTCAGCGCCATTTGTTATTTCAATTAACATTGGAAGGCTTTTTGTGAATTTACTTAACCCAGCTAATGTCTACAGATAAATATCCGGATTCCTCTAGTACAAGTGCAAAGGCTTGAACATATTGCGACTGGAGTCTTTAACTGTAGGCATGTAATGACATTAATTCCTACAAGTCAGGAAATATCATAAAACATTTTTAAAAAGAGACTAGCTTCTTCTCCAGCCATTTAGTTAGCGTCCAAGTAGTGCATCCATGGAGCAGTATCGATACGACCGCTGCCTGGAAGAAACTGCGTTTCATTTTATCGGTCAGGTCTGATTTCCATATGATCGATTGCCTCAGACCTAGTGATAGTCAATAAAAAAAGACAACCTACCAGACAGTAGACTTTACCGTCCCGGTGAGTCACAGAGTAAAATTAGAAAAAGGGGAAAAGAATGATAAATTCCTAAAATATGCAAGAGAACGAAAAATGAAACGTGAAGGTGACGGTGATACCATTTATAATTGGAGTGCTCGAAACAATCCCCAAAGGATTGTTAAAGAGACAGGAAGACTTGGAAATAAGTTGAGACCATCCAGACTACCATATTATTAATATCGACAAAATAAGAGAAGAGTTTTGGAGACTTGAGTAGACTTGAGGAGACTGATAATCAACTAATTGCTAGCTATAGCTATTATACCCTTGGGAAAGATATAAAATCTTTTATCCCTTCCCCAGCTAAGTGTTAAATTGTACCACTATAGTTCTTCTTTCAGGATATCTTTCGCATTAAATAGCCCACAAATCTTGACACGCCATTAAAACTAAGAAACTAAACTAGACCAAACTCTAGCTTCAGGGGCATAATCAAGATTCTTTACGAATGGATGAGCAATTGCGTCCGTGATCAGAGTGTAGTATTTTTCTGATCTGTCAAGAATTATCACTTCTCAGCACTTTTATTTAAGTAGTATATGTTCAGCTGTCTGAACCATGATTAATTGATTGATTAATTTTAATGACATATCAACCCTTCAAGACGTTTTTTATTCTTCGATATTACGGAATCACCTTTAGTGTATGTTAATTTTTATATTTCTGTACAGTTGTTGCTTGAGATTATATATTTTGCGCACGGTCCTATCGAATAAGAATAATTTAAAAAAATATAAACTTGACCCAGATCTGGGACCCTAAGAGGCACTACCTTTCTGTTATAGAGTTCTGTCCAAGACTTCAGGATAGACGTCTAAAGATTTGAGACGAGCCTGATCTTTAGGATGAAAACCTTGCTGTAGCCACCCACCCATTTCCCACAAAGATTTGTAGAACCTAATCACACCAGTCATGTAAATGTTGAGAATATTCTTGGCTTGCTAATGCATACGTAAAACAGAGCAGGTATCACATGTCTCACCCGATGGGATACTATTGAAGTGGTCCTTTACCGAGCTTTTAAAATTGGATTAAAGTGTAGCATCTGTTAGACTCCTATGCCAGCGTGATAGTATTCATGGTGAGTTGGACTATTTTTGGTCATGGCCATGAAGAAAACGATAATAATTCAGTGCAGGTTTCTGCAGTTGCCTTAAAAGATTTAATCATCATCATCATCAAGGTTGGCCGACTGTGCAGATTCCCTTTGACTCTCTCTCTCTCTCTCTCTCTCTCTCTCTCTCTCTCTCCTTCCCTATCCCCCATCTCTCGTAAAAAGTCATCTGAATGGCACAGAGCTGGTGAATGCAGGTTTTTTGCTGGTTGCCTAACGCTTGTGTGTCCACGTGTAGGAGTCCACTGAAAAACGTCGCTTATGAGTCCATTCTTACTTCTCTGCTCTTTCGTTTTCTAAACTTGAAAGAATTTAACTGTATGAAAACAAATGATTAATATCAAATAGAATTTTCTGTATGCTATAACAATACTTGAAACCATTTGTAACCTAGCATTAATCATTCTATTTTATATTAATCAATGTTAAATACAATTACTAGTGCTGAATAAAAATACTTGAAACCATTAAACTGTGTGCAAACAAATGAACTCTGGTTCTTTGACAAATCATGTTACCTATGATTTATTCGTTTTCAAATCATATATATATATGTGTGTGTGTGTGTGTGTGTGTGTTAAGAGGATTTGGCATTGTATAATCCACTAGGGTTCATATGCCATAAAACACAACCAAACCAAACAAAACAAAACCGATAATCTAATAATAATAATTAATATAGTTGATACTTGTTTTTTAAAATTCCATTGATTTTTTTACAAATACCTTTAAAACAAAAGAAATCCAGGTAAAAAGTCACTTTACGACTCACACGGATTAAAAACAACCACATTTCTCCTCGAAACCCTTACCCAAACAGATCACCATTAATTAATTGCGACTTTTTTCCTTGCGAGCATTGTGACTTTTTCCATGTGATTTTATTACCAGCCACGAATAAAACATATCCTTTAATTTGTTTCTTGCAAAAAGAGTATCTCTATCAGTTCTATTTGTATTGAAATGATAATGAATTCCTTTACAACTTCTAATACAGCCACACAAATATAGAAATATACTATATGATTTTTATATCATACTAAAAAAGGCCAGTGAAGCCATCTCTTTTTATTTCTATTTAGATTTTTTTCTTAAAAAAAGAACTTAGGTACTTATATTTCAATGAGTTGAAGGTAAAGCAAGCACATCTGTTTTATTTTGTTGACATAACGATTATCATCGTTAGAAATGGAATCACCGACCCAAGTTCAAATCTTGGACTAAGGCGTAAGATAGCCCAAGGCAGATTTTCATGCCGTTAGAACCATTCAATCCTATCTCTTCAACCTAATGCTTTTAGGGAAATTATAACACTCACACTTCTCCCTTCCTCTAGCTATGAGTAAATAGTAAGACAGACTGGGTTCTTTAGCCCTGGTTAGGTAACCAGTCTAGGAGAAGTAGGTGACGGTAGTCAAGAGCGACCCGAAGTCTCCTCTTTCATTAGCTACTTCAGCAAGGTATAGGGAAGGGCGCTAATCCTTTCCCTAGATTGCGCCACTTTACCCTTGATCCATACCTTACAAGTCGGCATTAAGTAGCATTTTTTGAGTCTTTTGTATGACCCGACCAGGAATTAAACGCAAATTTCGCTGGCCATCGGCCAACACTCTACCCATTGGTCAATGGGCTGGTATGAAATAAAACTTATTTCAAACCAGTCGAACTCTGCTTAAAAGTTGGCCTTGTGCCACATCCAACTCGTGGTATAGGGATTGGATAAATACATACATAAATCAACACAAGTTTTCAGTCAGAGTGGTGACTGCAGAGAAAGAGTTCTATCACTTTTTATTGATAAATCAAAATGGCGGAACCAGTACTTCCGTTTTTATAACATAATGTCGGAACAGGTAATTCCGGTTCCTTAAACCTCAAGGACCAAATTATAATTAATAGGAATACAAAAATGAATAAATAAAAAAATGAAATAAAATATGCTCAATATTTGGTAACTCTCCATAAACATATGACCAATATATTGGGAATCGAAATTAATATGAAAAAAGCATTTTTGACAAATTATATTTATTATCAAGAGATTGATTCCACCAATTAATTCTTTTTTGATGTTGTCTGTGTACAAAAGGCAAACAAACCTAAGTTATAGCCTGTAATTATTCAAAAAGTTTACGAATACATCTTTTCATTTTCGTTAGCCACGAACCTCCTCCACGATTTTGGCCATCATATCTTGCTTTCCAGCCGAACCCATCAAATGCCACTCAACCATTTCTGACTTTTGCCGATTATTCCAATGTTATTTACGCTTGACATTTCATATTCCATCCTCAACATTCGACAACTTCTTGTCATTATTGCAGCTGACCTTCTTATGTTCTGAGGCGTCTATCAGGAAGAGAATAGAGATTTACCCTCGCTTCTGGGCACGCTTCATTGTACTTCTTTGTCATTCTTCCTTTTCTTCAATGAACCTCTCTCTCTCTCTCTCTCTTTCTCTCTCTCTCTCTCTCTCTCTCTCTCTCTCAATTTTACGTACAATTCTACAATTTTCGCATTAAAGTGTACTTAAGTACATATAACAAATCTTTTGATAGATAGATAATTACATAAAAATCGTAAAAGTATGTTTTTACCTAACAATTCCGCTATGAACAAGTCGTGAGTGAAGTTCAACTTTTAAACGGGGTGTATCTAGTTTGAATTAAGAGTTTTACTTCTCTCAGATTGGATGCATTTCCAATGCTAAAGAACTCAATCTACCCTACTATTTATCTATTGCAGGAGAGGGGGAGAATGTCTTTCTTCAGGGAAATAAGTAAAAGAGATATAATTGATTAATTTTGATGGCATGTCAACCCGTTTTGGGCTATTTTATATCGAGGGGTTAGGGAATTGCATTTGTTGACATCTTTTGATTTTCGCACACGGTTATATGATATCAAGTACAACTATCTAATATAAATAGTTTAGTCTAGTCTTTGTTTAATGGAATATCAAAATTCTTGGGTTATTTGACGCCAATACCATACTGGTAAAAGAACAACAGTGATATTATTTAACTCATAGCTGGAGGAATAAGAGGGTTCATGCCTTTCCTTGTAGAAAACAGCAGTGATACTATTTAACTCATAGCTCGAGGAATAAAAGGGTTCATGTCTTTTCTTAGTGTGATAGTCCGAAAGTTAATGAAACAGCAAGACGGAAGATCAGATACGTTTACCTCTAGGCCGCAGTCTGGTACTTTAGCCGTTTCACCGGGAGGACTTCTACCAACGAATAATTCGCAAACTGATTATATAACCCATGAATGAAATATTTTGTCCTTATAATTAATTAAATTGTACGGACAAGATGTTCCTTTCGAGTTTCCTGATAAGTGTCTTGGATCCAGGTTGGAATTGGTGGACGAATTTACCAAAATTGTTCCGAGTCCTTTCGAACCCTGCATAGGCCATCATCAGAGGGTTCTTTGCATGTGTAAAGAACGTTTTTTTTTAAATGAGGTTTGAAAGTCTTTTGGTTTTTATAACATAATAGAAATATGCAAACACAGAGTTGGATAAAACTACCAAATCTTCACAGATGATAGCCGTTTTTACCAAAAACTTAGAACTCAGACATTCAATTTACTAACTAGTTAAACTCGTGAAAAATAATTAAGATAGGTAAGAGAAGTAAGACATCTGTACGTCGTTAGTTCATAGTGATATACACTTACACGACACAAATACCACACACTGGGTCTTCACAGGTGCATCCAAGTGACAAGCACTTCCTTATAACTCGTGACTCTGTAAACTGCATATTCTATTTCAGAGTATTTTCTGTTAGCCTTTTCCCACAAACCTACAAACCAGCACAGGTTTGGTGCTAGAGCTTTCTAATCTAGTTTTAATTTGTGAATCAACTTCAAGAAAGGTTGTCTACCCTACAGCAATGACATTAGGCTGAAACCCGTTCTATCCAATATATATATATATATATATATATATATATCAAGTTGACAAAGAAAAAAAGCCGAAGATACCCCGCACAAACAATTACGAACGTGGACTACGCCGATGACATAGCGCTTCTGGCAAATACACCCGCCCAAGCCGAAACCCTGCAACATAGTCTGGAACGAGAAGTTACAGGCAAACCCCTCCATGTCAACGCACATAAGACGAATAACACGTGTTTAAATCAAAAAAGGTTACATCTCCACGTAAAACAGTTGTTTTCTGAAACTAGTAGACAAGTTTACCTACCGAGGAAATAGTGGCCATCAACCAAAACAGACATCAACACGCTACTAGCAAAGGCATAGACATTTATCGATAGGTTGTGTCGATACTGCTGTATTGGTGCACTACATGGACGCTAACAAAATGTATGGAGAAAAAGCTTGACGACAACTACACAAGAATGATGTGAGAAATATCGGACAAGTTCTTGAGGCAGCACCCCACAAATAGCAGCTGTACGGCCACTTACCACCCATCTCGAAAACTATCCAAGTTAGAAGAACTAGATATGTGGGACACTGCTGGAGATGAATTCATAAGTCACGTACTCCGGTGGAGCCCTTCACATGGATCAGCAAAGGCAGGACGTCCAGCTAGGACCTACATACAACAGTTATGTGCCGATACAGGATGTAGCCATGAAGACCTACCGGAAGCAATGGACGATAGAGACGGGTAGCGGGCCAGGGCCAGGGAGATCCGTGCTAATGGTTCGACATGATGATGATGATGATGATATTGAAAAATTGGTCCACAAGTAGATTTCTTTTCTAAGTTATTTACTTTTCTTCTACACGTGTTTCAAGTGTTTACATTTTCATCAGGAAGATTGTAATGTTTGATAATGGCTTCGTCTTTGATTTAATTAGCGGCGACTGCCTTGATAAGAGTGTTGTTCCCTTTAACTCCAGGATTCCCATCTGACAATTTCCAGGTGGCATTAATGCGTTAGTTCTCCGGGAAAAAATCTTTATAATTTTAAGAAACTTTTCACTCAAGTTGAAAAAATTAAATATATTAAATTGGTTGATCGGTGTCTTATTCAATCATTTACACAAATTTCATTTCTTTAACTTTATTCAAAAGTTTGTTGAAATTATAAAGTTTTTTTTTCCTTTTAAGAAAAGATAATATTAGTTAGAGCATAAACATTTTCCAGTATTTAATTTACCAGAAAGAAAAGTTCAGATATTCAATGTCATTGCCAAAATCATGTTAATATATTTTGTGAGTGTAGTGAGTCACTATGTAGGGAAGAGGTTATACTTATGCCCGAATATGCAAGCGGGTGCAGCCAAAAAAATCTTCAGCAAGCGAAGCGTAAAAACCTAGTGTGAGGAAACAAAATATTTTTATTCAATTTAAAATAATTAAGTGATGTTGATATTAAATGCATTCTTGAAAGTATAAATTGTTAGATTTTCACTCAAAAGTGATAGAGGCGAAAGTTTCGTGTAGATTTACAGAATGAACATATAAATATACTGAAGATCTATCAATTTTATTTCTTATTTACGAGATTGAGATAGGCACAAAATTAGATTTGGAAAAAGTTGATGATTTATCTGAGTCTAATTGGTTAAAAATGTATTTTTAATAATCTAGGAGGAGAAAACTATCTTAAATTTGGAGGTGGGATTATCCTTCAAATTTTGCTCCGCAAGTCAAATATTTTCGTCTGCAAAATCTCAAAGAAATTTTAAAAAGAACGCGTACTAAATCATAGGTCGATAAATGCAAAAATACCGCTACAAAAACTATTGCTTCTCCAGCCTATTTTTGCGCAAAAATCATTACATTTTTTGTATAGGAATCAGTAGATTTCCTATATATATATATATATATATATATATATATATATATATACATAAGTAAAGTTGGCGATTTTAGTCGAAGGCTCCATTTTCAATAACGACTAAACTGAGGTGTAAGGAAGGGGACAACTCCATTCCCTAGATCACTCTACTTTACCCATGATCCTTAGCTCATAATTGTGAGTATTAAGCAAGGAGGCATCAAGTACCATTTTTTGAGTCATTCGTATGATTCGAACTTGGGTGGAACATCGGTCTTCCAGACCATTGGCGAACACTCTACTTATTAGATTAATGGCCTGATAAAGTTATATATATATATATATATATATATATATATATATATATGCATGGAAAATCAGGGATCATTTTGACATTGCATATATATTGTAAATAGGATCATCACGTCTGAAAACCTCGAAAAAAATCAATATATATAAATATATATATATATATATATATATATAGTCATCCACAGACATATATATCAATTAATCAATATATATATATATATATATATATATATATATATATATATATATATATATATATATATATATATAGTATTATGAATGAATCCAATTATTCTCCCTCCAGCTATGGATAAATAGTAGCACAGACTAAGTTCTTCAGCCTTGGTAAGGCAACTAGTCTAGGAGAAGGAAAACTCTGAATTCAAACCTGTTAAACTCCGCTTAAAAATTGACCTTGTGTCATATCCGGCCCGAGCAGATGGATTGGTAAATATATATATATATATATATATATATATATATATATAGTACAGTGTTCGCCAATTTTCCAGTATATCAGGGTTTAATATCCGGTCGAGTCCTACCAAAGACCCAAAAAAGGATCGTTGATGCCACCTTGCTTTACACTCAGCATTATAAGTTATGGATCAAGAGTAAAGTAGAGAAATCCAGAGATTGGAGTAGTACCCTCCCCTACACCTCGGTGTAGTAGCTATTCGTATCACCCTCGACTACGTTCCTCTACTTTATTTGCTTTTTTTATTTTATATATACAGTTTACTATATCTATAAATAAAGGGTGGTCAATATTAGCGATCGAACCCGTATAGATTTAAGTATGAAAACATGAGCACAAAATAAACGGCACTTGGTAACAGTCAGTTTATTGCCAATGAGATCCTCAGACACAGACACACACACACACACACACATATATATATATACGTGTGTGTGTGTGTGTGTGTGTGTGTGTGTGTGTGTGATTTTCTGTAAGTAGTATAACATTTTTATATACTTTCATCAGCATATTTCAACTCTTAGGGCTTGCAGAGTAATCCAGGGATTTCTACATGCACATGTGATCCATGAGAGAAGTGCTAAAAATCCATCTTATTATCTTTGTAAATGAATACAGTAACTTTACTCTGATGATTTTCACAATATATATATATATATATATATATATATATATATATATATATATATATATATATATATATATATTATTTAAAGTTTAAGAGATGGTCAATAATCATATGATCATCGTCCTTCTAGCTGTAGTTGGTACAATTAATGTGAAACTTTATGTCACGGGCAACAAATAAAGTTAAGGAACATTTCTAAAATTCGTTACCAATATCTTATTGTTTACGATCGGTATTGTTTCTCCTTATCGTAGATTAGCTATAAGATTGACTTTCGTTAAAAACAGCAGTAATTCTGAACCAGATATTTTTCTATTTTTTAGACGTCTAAAGAAAACAGAAAAACAATTTTTTGCGACTAATTTCCGTTGCTTAGCATTTTGCAAACCTTCTTCTCAGACAATTCGTCAGACTTGGAAAATATTGATTTTTTTTCGATGGTTTTAGACGTGATGATCCTATTTACAAAATAAATGCAATGTCAAAATGATCTCTGACTTTCTATCAAAATGTACTTGTGAAGATAAAAAGAAAATAGAAAATAAGACCTGTGTGCATTCATATCAGAAAGTCAGTGATCGTTTTAAACATTATGTTTATATTTAAATAGAACCCCCATTCGTCTAAAATCATTAAAAAATTGTGTCTTGCCCAGTTGGCTGGGTCAGTAAAATACTCCAACAGTATCTCTGCACAGGCCAATGAGTGTCCTGATTATGACACAAAACAATCTGATGGTGAGGCTCCAGTAATGCTGGTCCTTTAGGAAATACTAAGTACCCCTTCATTACCATCGCCTCTTGGTCCACTCTGCCTCGGAGTGAAGCACCTGACAGGGTCCTATCTAAAAGGTCAAATAAATTTTGTTATGTTTTGACCTTCGACCCGGCCGAAAAAAATGCTATTCCAAGGTGATGCACCGGAAGGAAGTGGCACATTCCAATGGCAGTTAGGAGAGGAAATCGCGTGGGCGGATATTGGCTTATGAAATGGGACAAGGTAATTCCCATGGTACACTACAGAGTGATGCACCGGAAGAGAGTGACCTCTGAACTGCATGACTGTTATTTCCGCTTGATGACAATTAAACATTCGATTTCAAAGATCGAGTGGGCGTCGAACGATTATATAATTCAGTTGAGTTCGACGAGTCAGGCAGTTGCCAGGAGAGTTCCAGACAGTTGGAGACGAGGTGTGGTGGGGAAGGCCACACCCGACCAAGGGGGCACTCGGAAACCCCGATGATGATGCTGATAAGATGCAATAAAGAAAGCAGCATCAAGCAGTGGGCCCTAGGCCACCGGTTGAGCAGCCCTATAGAACAAGAAAGACACAACGTGACGGTCATAACTTAGGGGTCAAGATATTACAGTTTATATTCGATCTCCAGCTCCCTCTCACATGCAACCCTTGAACAAACCTATCGAACCCTTGCAATAAAGTGAGAGGTATATATTATTGTTAAAGAAGTCTTCCTGCGTCGTTTATTCCTGCGCCTGTCTTTATTACTGCGTCTTTGTCACTGCGTCTTAATTATTGTGCCGTTGTGATGCCGTAGATGAGTATATAACAATTTGTCAAACATTTAAACTAAGTGCAAACAAATGACTTGTGCTAAATTGAATTGTCTGAAATTGAACTTTTTGATGATTAATCTGTATGTAAACAAATTATTGATGTTAAATTGAAATGTTAGTGACACATTGCAATACTTGGAAGCGTTTAACTAAGTGAACTTATATTTATCCAACCCCTTCGCTCGGGCAGGGTATGTCACGTCAATTTTTAAGCGGAGTTTAACAGGTTTCAATTCAGAGTTTTCCTTCTCCTAGACAAGTTGCCTCACCAAGGCTGAAGAACGTAGTCTGCCCGACTATTTACCCATAGCTGGAGGGAGATAATTGGATTCATACCTTTCCCAAGGGTATTAGTGCTAGGTGAAATGAAATTAGGTGCTCGTGGTGTAATGGTTATCGTCGTAGGATATGGACACAGTGACACGAGTTCAAATCCTGGACCTAATTAAGTGAACTTATGCTAAATTGAATTACTTGGAATAAAACTTTCTGATGATATAACTGTGTGAATGCAAATGACTGATGTTTAGCGGAATTCTTAGGGATACATAACAATACTTGAAACTATTTAACTGTGAGTAAAAAATGAGCCCAGACTTGTTTAAGAATGTTTTTTACGAAATGTGTTAAGAAATCATCTATATATACTGAATATGTATAATTAGGTTTTGGCATTAAATAACCTACAATGATTGATATGTCATAAAACCAAAAGAAACAAGACGAAAAAGTTTGTCGGTTTGATATAGAGATACCCAATTAAGTTTTTTTTCTGTTTAATGGCATATCAACATTCATAGGTTATTTAATACTAAATCCATCCTTACAGTAGGTATGGCACTATTTAACTAATAGCTAAGGGATAAAGGAGGTTTATATCCCACTTACCACTAAGTTTCTTTATAGTAGGGGACCACGCACGAATCAAAACTTGTGCGTGATTGTCAAAAAAAATGCTCGATCTCCTTAGCATGTCCCATTTCGAGGCGCCTCAAGCACTAAAATTAACATTGCCGGGGGGAAAGTCTCCCTGGGATCAGGTGATCAGCTTTATAACACCGACTTAGAATTTGCGCCTGACGGTCCCTGAAAACCTGTGAGGCAAGCCTGAGTTACTAAAGAGGATAAAAGGTCGTTTCGTACCTTTCCAAAAGTTATTAGTTCCACATTTTATATACATATTACTATGTTACAATATTTTAAAACTTTTTGTTATTCCCGAGAAATTTTTTTTTAATTTCTTTACCACTTACATCTAAGATAACAGGAAAAGACATTTTTTTCTTATGACTTTATTTTTGCAACCATGTTAATGAAATTTACAAATTTCCGAACTCACTTTAACACCCCAGATTCTGAGCTGAATCGGTGAATTTTCTATAATTTACAAAACATTTTCATCTTTTAAAATTTTAGTAAAATATATGTAAACTTTGCTTACGGTAAATGGCGGCATATAAGTCGATCTTTTAATCTTCAATAATCTTTACTTATTTGGTAAAATTATGGTTCGACTTATACAGAAGGGCTAAAATTTATATATTTACTACAGAGAAGCCAACCAGAGATAAAGGTTTTGATTTTAGTCCTGATTCTTGTAGAGATTTTTTTCAAGCTTAAACAATCGGCCAATACACCACAATATACGATAATTTATTGTTTTATTCACACTTTAAATAAATGAAAGTATGCCCGTTTAATTGATTTTACATAAAAAATAGGTTGATTCTAAATTTCATTATTCTAAACACAAAAACAAACAGGGAATAGCGTAATAAAATCCGTTATTTGTTATTACTTTGAATATTTTGACTATTGACCTAATCTTTTGTGTTATTCACAACGTTTCGGCCAATATGTTCTCCGACCTTCTTTCCTATCGAACTCAGGAGTCCACACAGAGTCTCGAACTTAACCCTTTATTTGAACCATTAATCAAAATGCTCTGTAAAAATTGATAGATAATTAATCATCTCGAGGTTGCTGGTTGAATCCCCACAACAGGTAGGAATAGCAAAAAAAAAAGACACTTTCTATAACTAAACACTTGTGCCCGGTCATGAATAACAGAATTGGAACAGTCTGCCCCAGGGGTTCAAAAAAAGGGTAGGTTCGAGATTTTGCATGGATTCCCGAGTTTGACATGAAACACCTGATAAAGGCCGAAAGAGATATCGACCGAAACGCTGTGAGTGCAACAATAGAGATGATGTCAATAGTCCGAATATTCGAAGTAATAAAAATTATTAAGTTTCATCACAGAAATTTAGACGCTTCATCTTCTTCTTCTTCTTCTTCTTCTTGGATTACTTTATTAATCTATTTTTCTATATATACACAGATTACAACATCAGAGATTTCGGACAATTATTAAAAGCATTCATCCTCAGTTGCAATATCTCACTCACAAAAATCAAAAGCCTAATAAAAACACAACTCAAAATCCTTAACTGTCACATTTGAAAAATTTCCTGCAATATATATATATATATATATATATATGTGTGCGTGTGTGTGTGTGAGTGTGTGTGTTGGTCAGTTGTTTAGGTTTTATGGCGTATCAACCTTTGTAGGTTATTTAATGCCAGACCCATTTTTATACAAATAATCAGCTCTATTTCAAACAGCTCATTTTAGCATGAGTATACAATTTAATTGTCGAAAACATTTCTTTTTTGAGCTATTCAGTTTAGTCAATCAGTTCTAATTCAAACAATTCAGTTAAGTATGAGTAAAGATTTTGTTTACTCACAGTTAATTTCAAAACAGTTCTAATTCAAACAATTCAGTTCAGTGTAAGTACAGTTTCAATGTCAAAAACAGTTCCATTTCAAACAATTCCGTATAGCATATGTACACAGTTTAAATATGCAAACAATTCTATTTCAAGTAATTCAGTTTAGCATAAGTACGCATTCTACTTCTGTTTGACCCATACATCGAACCCTATCAGTCGCTACCACTCCCGGCCAGAGTGGACCTGTGAGCGATGACGATGAAGGGTACTCCGCATTCCCCAAAACTCCAGCATTACTGGAACCTCACCATCAGATTTTTAGTGCCATATCCAGGAGATGCATCGGGGGGGGGGGTTTGCCCCTCCGTAGAGAAGGTGTACTCTAGAGCTCTAGCCGACTGGGCAATATATATATATATGTGTGTGTGTGTGTGTGTGTTGATAGATAGACTTAAAAAGACATTCACTAAGAATGCGAATATACATACCATGATGTTGAAATTGAAAGTGGGAATTACTTGTTTTTCTCTTTATGTTATAAGTTTTGTTTGGTATCTTTGTTTACTGGTATATCAACCTTTATGGGTTATTTAATGGCAAAGACATCTTTGTAGAAGGACTTAGTGATACTATTTAATCCATTGCTGGAGAAATAAGGGAGATAATATTTTCCTAAGGGAATTAGCACAAAAGTGATTGCAATAGCGCGACTGAAGATCGGACCCGTTTACAAGGATGTCCCAGTCCAGCATTTTCTCCTTTATACAAAGTTGGGGACTCCCTCTTTTTCACTGGACTGCGCAAGTAAAACATCTCTTTTTGACTTTTAGCTGTTACCGAGTTATGCTTACATACATACTGATGATTTTATATTTATATATAAGCAGAATTGGAATGTGCCCGTGGTGTAATGGTTATCGTCGTAGGAAATGAACACGGCGACACGAGTTCAAATCCTGGATGAGACTGATTGCATTTCACATAGCACTAATACCCTTGGGAAAGGTATGAATCCAATTCTTCTCCCTCCAGCTATGGGTAAATAGTAGGACAGACTGGGTTCTTCAGCCTTGGTTTGGCATCTAGTCTAGGCGAAGGAAAACTCTGAATTGAAACCTGTTAAACTCCGCTTAAAAATTGACCTTTTGTCATATCCTACCCGAGCGTAAGGGTTGGGTAAATAGGATATATAAGCAGAATTCCCATAAATATGCAAACCTCTAATTTTTTTTAAATAAAAAAGGGAATTTTTTTTAAGCAAATGTTTCAGGATTTTATTATTTTAAGTAGTTTATCATCATACAATCAAAACCAATATTATTGAATATCAATTTATGATTCCACAATACGGCACAGAAAATTCCATCTCCTAAAATAAAATCAGATAGATATATGTTGTAATTTAGTTCTTGAGATTTTAGAATCCCGAAGTATCAGTTTCGCCATTCTGTGAGGATGTACCTCTTCCGCCATTATTATTTGTCGATAAGTTGTCAATTATCATTTTTTTAACTTCTACATATTTTTGACTGAAGAGTTTGGTTATTAATATCATCTAATAATATCCATTTTGAGTGCACAGCTTTCCATTAAAAATGATAAAATCCAGATATAATTGGTTTGTCCAAGTATTGGAACCGTATAGTGGCATTGACAAGGATTCAGCATCGAAGAATTTCATTTTATCAGTGATCAGATTCCCAGATGGTCGATAACTTGACAATAGCTCTTCATATACCAAAGTGGATGTTGATATCGCTTTGAGAAAATGAAGCCAGGAACTACACGAGGATGCCACGTGTTGTCTTGAACAAATACTAGAAGCACTACCCTCAAAACAATTGTGTTGCCATTTACTGCCCATCTCACAAACCATTCACAAAAGGCGAACAAGACATTCTAGGTACATCTGGAGAAGTAAAAATGAACACAAAATCGGCGTTTCCTTATGGAACTCTTCACAGGTAAAAACTGGTGTGTACCTATCAGTAAAAAGTTGCGTTTGATCATCTCTGAGTGGACACTGGTTACCGTCTGTAAGTGCAATAGCCGATAGGAACAAATAGCGATAGAGTGAGAGTCAAGGGAGTCTGTTCTGTTTGAACGCCTTCATTAATTAATTGACTTCTCATATGAAATTTTGCATCTTTCTTCAGAATCATCGTAACCCAAGGAACTATTCATAGCGGTAATTTAACTTGACTTTGGCATTCCGCTGCTTAATGTATTTCTGTTTTATTAAGCATAGATGCTGCAACCTATAAACACCTCAGGGATCTTTATATACAAGGTGTCCCAAATAGATGCAAACCATTAATATGGCAATGATTTATTACTGGTTCAAGTGCTATGGTGGTCATTTGGAACACGTCCTGTAAAAAAATGCATCCTTTGAGCTAGAAACATCAAATCAATGGGTTTTTTTTATAATTGTTATTATATCAGCTTTCAGGACATGCAATCTTTTTTTAGTTTGTGGTCTCAGTAATAAATCATTATCAAATCAATAGGTTGCATCTATTTTGAGACAAATTTGAATTATTTTGCCTCCAAATAAGTTATAACGCAAAATATTTTCCTCTCTTGCCAAGGTATTGTGTTGGAGGATTAATAATTGTTATAGTATACTATTTTCAAACCTGAACCAAAAAAGAACAGAACATTATAATTAGTAGAGTTATTATCAGTCAAATGGGTCATATGTATATTGAGACTTCCTGTATTAGCAGAGTTATTAGCAGTCACATGGGTCATATGTATATTGAGACTTCCTGTTTTAGTAGAGTTAGTAGTTGTCACATGGGTCATATGTATATTGAGACTTCCTGTATTAGTAGAGTTATTAGCAGTCACATGGATCCCGTGTATAGTCAAACCACCTGTACAAACAGTTAACACAATTCTAAATAGAAGAGCCGACCTAGTCTTAATTAATAAGAAAAGAAGGAACTTGTCATCAAGTGGATTCTGCCGTTCTTCCTGACATATAGAGTGAAATTGAATGAAAGCAAAAAAAGAAAAAAAAAGAGAGAAATACTTGGATCTTGCTTGAGAGCTGAAAAAGCTGTGAAACATTAAGGTGACGGTGGTACCAATTGTAGTTGGTATACTTGGAATGGTCCACAAAGTCTAGAAAGAAAGACTGGAAATCAGAGAAAGAATCATCCAGACTACAGCATAGTTGATCGGTTCGGTTTCTTTGTTTAATGGCATATCAACTCTTTTTAGGTTATTTAAAGCCAAAGCCATTCTCCTAGAAGAACAGTAGTGGTACTATTTTACCTATAGCTGGGAGGATAAGCGGGTTCATACCTTTCCCAAGGGTATTTGCCCGAAAGTGAACGTAATAGCGCGACTGGTGTACGAACTCGCGTACTACGATTCCGCAGTCCATCGCTTTAACCATTACACCACGAGGACACCCCCAGCATAGTTGAGATAAGCTAGAATAGTCTGAAATACTAACAAGGAGTAAAATGCTAGTACCATAAAAATGTACGAGATAAAATATGAGCGATGGCCGATAGGAATGAATGGCGGGAATGAGTCAAAAGAATGCGAGGTGTTGGCATGCTTTGATGATGATGATGATGATGATGATAATGATGATGATGATATTGATTTAAAAGAAAATTGATTTTTCATATGAATTGTTGGAATGTACTGACTGTATCTGAGGGAGAGGTAAAACCAGTGAGATGTTCTAATTTTGTGTCTGGTGTACGTTTTTTTTCTCTTTTGTTTTGAATAAGTTGTGATAGAGGCCTTTTTCAGATATTTTTTCTATAAAAATCATTTCCTTGATTCTTTATGCATCAGATCACAAACCGATATCTAACTGCGGCCAGCGTCCAATCACTCGCCCAGTCTTACTCCCAGTTTATTTGATCTTCGATCTCTATTTACTTTTATCTCAATGAATTATTCATTTTGATTTGCTGATGCGAAAATCGCACGCGCCGGGACTTTCAACTAATGGCATCGTAATCAGCCAGTTACACTGGCCGCAATGGTAGACGGCCGTGTCACGTGACCTCATCGATTAGGCAGAAGCAAAGGACCAATATAGAAGATTATTCAGGGACGGATTCGATTTTTTTCAAGCAATTATCCTTCCTAATCAGTTTTCTTACTTTTTTTTTTTTTTGGACAATATAAAATTAAGCATAAAAAATTTAGAAAGTAAAATCTATAAGTATAATTTCATCTATTATTTATTTATCTATTTAATTTTTTTTTTTTGGGGGGGGAGGATTTTTATGCTGAAGTCTTGACGCAAAATAATAATATCTGTTATACCTCCATTTGTTTTCTTGTTTGCTTGATGGATTGATTGATGGATTGATATAAATGACATGACAAATCGTCAAATGTTATTTTGTTCCAAGAGGTTAAACACGTTTATTGTTCGTTCATATTTACATTTCTATTGTTGTTTCTTAATAGTGTTTCTTTTAAATATATATTTATATGATATCAAGTATCCCTATCAAATACAAATAATTTGCGCAAAGTTGAATGGTTTCAAGTATTCATATATATATATATATATATATATATATGGCATTAAATAGCCTACAATGGTTTATATATAT
This sequence comes from Sepioteuthis lessoniana, assembly GCA_963585895.1. NCBI lineage: Eukaryota > Metazoa > Mollusca > Cephalopoda > Myopsida > Loliginidae > Sepioteuthis > Sepioteuthis lessoniana. The sequence continues at coordinate 54,573,874 of OY757924.1, read as the reverse complement.
ATATATATATATATATATATATATATATATATATATATATATATATAGATATATATATAAAGACGATTTAGCATTATATAACCCACAATGGATATACCATAAAATACAACCAAACCAAATCATATTTATTTATCACACACACACAAACACACACACAAACATACACACAAATATATATATATATATATATATATATATATATATATATATATAAAGAGGATTTGGAATTAAATAACCTACAATGGTTGATATACCATAAAACCCAACCAAACCAAATCATATATATATATATATATATATATATATATATATATATATATATATATAAAGAAGAATTGGCATAAAATACTTACAATGGTTGATATGCCATAAAACCCAACCAAATTCAAGTAATCAGTTCCACCAAATGGACATTTGTTTGCACACAGTTAAGTAACTAATAATTATCGTTTGTAAACAACTTTAAGTAATAATTCTTAACACAATTAATTTACAGTTACAAATGTAGTATCGTCTCGAGGAGCAATGGTTACCGTTGTTGGAAATCGACATGGTTACACGTGTTCGAATCCTAGATGAGGTTATTTGCACGTCACCTAACTTTAGTCCCCTGGGAAAAGGTATGAATCGAATTATTCTCTCTCCAGCTCTGGGTGAATAGTAGTGCAGACTGGGTACTTTAACCTAGGTATGGCAACCAGTCTTGGAGAAGGAAAACTCTGAATAACCTGATATTTGTCTCTGCCTCCCACCAGATAGGACTTGACACAAGTTCAATGACCCGAATGTTGATTATGATGGAGATTAGTGGATGGAAGGTCGGGCAAGGGCCGAAGCTTGAGCTCTGCAGTAATATGCTGGAAAAGCCTGTTAAACTCTCCTTAGAAAATAACCTTATGCTTCATTCTGCTCGTGTGGCGGGTTGGGTAAGTCTATATATATATATATATATATATATATATATATATATATATATATAGTATAATAAATGTTGTATATAAAGTATTCCTGTATAATACAAATAATCAGCAAATAATTGTATGGTTGATTGATTAATGTAAACGGCATGTCATCCCGTCTTGAATTATTTTATGTTTAGGGGTTAGGGAATCGATATCCTTGTACGTTCATATTTACATTTCTCGTGTAGTTGTTGCTTAAGAGTTTTGTTTTTGTTGCACACAGTTCTATCCATTACAAACAATTTCAAACATATCTATTTTACCTATAGATGTGACATTAAAAGGTAGTTGCAGTTCAGAACTTGAGCCACGGGGACTCACCCAAATAAATAAGTACAGCACTAACTACTTTTAGGTAAAATATAGAATCTTCTTCTAAACAAGAAATATAGTCCAGGTTAAAAGAGGCCAAGTCTGTGTCGAAGTGGATAACGAGTTAGACTGTGACATCGTAGTAAGTGAGTTCGAAATCAGTCGCGCTATTACGCTCAATTTCGAATTAATATCCCCAAGAAAGATATGAGCCCCTTACATTTCCAGCAATAGGTTTATAATACCACTAATAATCCACAAGTATGGTTTAGGCATTAAAAAAAACCTAGAAGATTGATATACCATATAACATCGAAACACAGGCCAAAAACACTCTTGTACCCCGTTGATACTCTATATCGGAAAAATATGAACATACGGTCTGAATAAATTTGAATTTGGATTACTTTTACTGCGCCTTTAGCTTGGACGACTGTCAGGATTTTATTATTTCTAGCCGTATATTAAACCATGGAATTTTATTAAGTATTATTTATTTCTAAAATCTACAAATCTTAGAGAAAATGCGAGAAGGGAACTACTCAAGAACGCTACGTGCTACTTTGAAAAAAACCCTGGAAGCAATATCCCACAAAACGACACCTGCACAGTCACTTATTTGCCATTTCACAAATCATCGAAATAAGACAAAGACGAGGTGGGTACAGCTGCGGAATTAAAGACGAACTCATAAGCGACATTTATTTATGGACTCTTACTCATAAACGTGCCAGCGTTGACCGACCAGCAAATATATCAACACTATGGAAACACTGAATGCAGTCTAGAGAACCCACCAGTAGCAAAAGGAGATAGATATGGATGGTGAGAGGACAGAAAGAGAGAGAGAGAGGGAGAGAGAGAAAGAGAGAGAGAGAGAGAGAGAGAGAGAGAGAGAGAGAGAGAGAGAGAAAGAGTGTCAGGAAATTTTTTGCTATAAGTACGATTTGATGATAATGAACATAAAATAAGATAATTAAAAAAAACTTAAAGATTTTAGTGTCTAGATTTAAAAGAAATTCCCGGATATGAAGCTCTGCCAAAACTGCGTACAAAGATCGCCTTAAAATTGTGAATGCAGTTGTCTCTTGGAAACACTCACAAAACAATCGGTTAAGCTGTTATCCAATTTTTTTTTTTTAATCGGATATTGATCTGGCAGTCGATTTTTAGCAACATATTTTCAAACAAAAGACTCTAATCCAATTATTTTTGTTGTTTACTCTCGATAGCAATCGATTCGGATATTAAAGCATATTAATCAACCTTTGATGCGAGCGTTTGACAAAGACATTTTAAATAAATGTTCGACCCTATTTCGCCCAATTTCCTTGATGGTGTGGTTCAAAGGTTTAGCTTCCTATTCTTTATACCACTGGACTCACTCTAATATTTGAATGCTCGAAAGATAAACAAACAAACAAATAAAAAACTATGAGAGGTCACTGTTGTATAGATTTTATAAGATAACGTTAACCCTTTACCTAACGATGGCAAATGAATTCACCCGGAACTAGAAGTGCAGGCTCAATAACATGATGTGCACCATTTGCTTGTAAAAACATTAGAAACATATTGCCATATATATCCTGCTCGTATGGAGGGGTTGGATAAATACATATATATTTACACATTGCAACTCCAATATTAGACAGCCTGAGAGTTTAATCTTTGTCTTATATTAGAGGGTTGCACTATACGTGAGATATAAGGTTTGTGCATGCAAATAGTTGGCCTAGTCTTAGCCAACTGACACTCCAAACATTTTCAGTCACAAAAATCAACAAATAGTCTCGGATAGTACGGATAATAATCGAGTATATAAGTTACTTCAAATTATAAATAGTTTCAATAAAGATAGGACAAGCAAACCCCCTTCACTATACGATTCACTTACATAAAACAGCAAGTATACTCAGAATAAGTATATAAGTACCTAGCCGCAACACACAGGATATGACACTAAAGTGCGTTTTCAAGGAACCACTCTGTTTCACCGGCAAGTTTTTGGTTATTATTCAGAGTGGCTTTTCTGGCCACTCAACGATCAACCCAGCAATACGTTAACATTGGGCCCCACACATAATAATGATTCAGATTCACAAGTCTATAAGCTAAGGGAAGTTTCAGATCCAGACAATACACATGTCGCTGTACATGGGTTTACCCAAACACTTAATCACAGGTGGCATAAGGTCAATTTTTAAGCAGAGGATGTATTTGCAAACCAATCCGCACGGGATATGAGACAAGGTTAATTTGTTAAGCGGAGTTTAACAGGTTTGAATTCCGTTTTCCTTCTCTCAAACTGCTTCCCTAACCACTGATGAAGAACACAGTCTGTTTTACTATCTACCCATGACTAGAGAGAGAAAAATGCCCCTATACCTTTTCCCGCATGTGAAATGCAATCAGCCTCGTCTAGAACTCGTGTCACTGTGTCCATTTCCTACGACGATAACCACGGGCACATCCATTTTTAAGCGGAGTAAAGTTGATTTAAATTCAGAGATGTTTTTTTTTTGTTTTAAAACGTTCGGTGAGAAAAGTTTAATAAATATATTTTCTGTTGGATGAGTTTTCTAATAGTAACGTTTTTTTTAATAATAAACGTTCCAACTGACCATTTTAAAATAAAAACGCTACAACTAATGAAAACAATCAAACTCAAACTAAACAGGCTACTCAAACTACTCTACCACTGATGCCGACCAAAAGTATGGTCGAAAACGCTTGGGCAAAATATATAGGACAATCTCTTTACCACCTAGATCCCGGCACAAGAAAAATAAGAATGCTTGAAAAACTAAAGTTAAAATTGATAAACAGGGTTCCTTTGTCTTTAATAAACATGCCTTGATAGATAGATAGATAGAAAGATAGATAGATACTTGCTATTCTTTACAGAAAAAGGCCATCTTCTCAAAAGCATAAAAAGCATCTGTGAATGTCCATTATTTTGTGGTGGCATTTGAATCTATAATTGTTTTTCGATAGTTTGGTTTATTCTATAATGTCATATCGTGGAGGTACCCGTGGTGTAATGGTTATCGTCGTAGGAAATGGACACGGCGAAACGAGTTCAAATCCTGGACGAGACTGATTGCATTTCACACAGCACTAATACCCTTGGGAAAGGTATGAATCCAATTATTCTCCCTCCAGCTATGGGTAAATAGTAGGACAGACTGGATTCTTCAGCCTTGGTGAGGCAACTAGTCTAGGAGAAGGAAAACTCTGAATTCAAAACTGTTAAACTTCGCTGAAAATTGACCTTGTGTCATATCCTGCCCGAGCGGAGGGGTTGGTAAATAGTAACTGTATACAAACAAATGAAGTTTGGCTTGTTTAAAAATGCTACCGACAAACTTCTTGTTTACAAATCATATATAGCTGATATATGTATTTTCCCAGTCGGCAGGGGCAGTAGAATGCACCGACTGCACCTCTGCAGAAGGGAAAGACCCTCCAACGAATGTCTTGTATATGATACTAAACAATCTGATGGTGAGGTTCCAGTAATGCTGGAGCTTTGGGGAATGCAGAGTACCCCTTCATTGCCATCGCTCACAGTTCCACTCTGGCCCGGAGAGGTAGCACCTGATAGGGTCCTATCTATGGGTCAAATAGAACTAAACTACGCACTTATACTAAACAGAATTACTTGAAAAAGAACTGTTTTGATATTTAAACTGCGTATTTATGCAAAATTGAATTGTTTGAAATAGAACTGTTATGACATTTTACTATCTGTGGACAACAACTATACTTATACTAAACCGAATTGGTTGAATTAGAACTGTCAGACTGAACTGAAAAACTTGAAATAGAAATGGTTTTGACGGTTAAACTGTGTACTCATGCGAAACTGAATTGTTTGAAAGAGAACTGATTATTTGTATAAAAATTGATTTGGCGTTGAATAACCTACAAAGGTTGATATGCCATAAAACAAAAAAAAAACAACTCATGTATGTACAAAAAAATTTGGCATAAAATAATCTACAATGGTTGTCATGCCATAAAATCCACGCAACCAACTATTTAAGTCATATATTGTAACCTAACAAGTACGCCCTGGGAGGTTTGGCAATGAATGCATATTCTACACCCCCAAAATCTCCAGAACAGGATCCTCATCATACCCGGGAGGGCGGAAGGTTTTATCCCTTTACAGGGGATACACCCAGCGTATTCTAAATTCTGCCAGAATGGTGTAAAATGAATCATGGAATTCTTTCTCTTTCGACTGTGATTCCATATGAAAGGCAAAGTCTCTGTTCCAGGTCATTGACCAAAGTCGTTGTACAAGAGAAAAAAACAGTTACAAAAAAAATCTAACTTTAAATTAAACCGTGGCTAGATTTTTTTTTTTCAGTCTTTTGAAGCCTTGACCTTGCATCCGTGTCTCTTTTGCTGGTCTGCCCGACTTTTTCACTATTCTTCACTGTCGTTACATTAGATATCTGCACTATAGCCTCCGCTTCCTTTAATCAAGTTTATATTCTCCTGTTGTTTAACCGATACCGTCTTGAATGTTGCAATCAGCAAAAATATTTTATTGATTTTTTTTTCGGATATTAAAACACAAACGTACACACACACACACACACACACATTCTCTCTCTCTCTCTCTCTCTCTCTAACGCACACACACGCACATACACGTACACACACACGCTATCTCTATCACACACATACACGCACTCTCTCTCTAACGCATACACACATACTCTCTCTCTCTCTCTCTCTAAGGCACACACACACACGTACACACATACACACACTCTCTCTAACACACACACACACACACTCTCTCCCTCTCTAACACATACACACATACACTCTTTCTTTCTCTCTCTCTCTCTCTCTCTCTCTCTCTCTCTCTAACACACACACATATTGATAAATGAAAAATATAAAGTTAAGAATGTTAAGAAAAAGAAAAAAATTCAAATTCAAGTATTGGATCAAACATTCACGTCAAGAAGAGAAAGCAAAATTTTGAATAAATGAAGAATATATATATATATATATATATATATATATATATATATATATATATATATAGTCATCCACAGACAGATCTGTTTCGTTCTATCAGAACTCATCAGTGTGGCTAGACAGTATCTCACCGTAGCTGGGATCGAAACGCCAAGCCAAAGCTTCTAACCATTTAGCTACGAGGAGATATTAGCTACGAAGTACATTTTTAAACGGTTATGAATCACAATTACTATTGTTTACATAGATCCGTTCAAACGGTCGCCGAGATCTCAATTCGAATACGAAGAGACTTGCAAAGGCGCTAATGGCAACACGATTACTTCTTCGCTAGAGAAAAAGGGAGAAAAATGGGAGATAAAGATAAAATGAAGGAAGGAAGATACTAGAAATAAATGAAGATTCAAATCAGAAAAAAGGAAAGACGGAGCGAGACAAAAAAAAAAAAAAGAAATAAAACAAAGGAAGACTAAAAAAATACTAAAAAAATAATCTGGAAATACGAACGAACGATGAAGGGAAGAAAAAAGCAAAAACAAAACGTTTAATAAATATTTAAAGGAGTAAGAAGTTCATATAATACTTTGCATCTATATACTTTAACAAATAATTTCACAGCCTGTCTTGCCCAAGCGGCTGGGGCTGCAGAATACACCGGCTACGTCTCTGCAGCGTGGTAAGACACCTTCAACGAGTGTCCTGTTATGACACTAAACAATCTGATGGTGAGGTTCCAGTAATGCTGGAGCTTTAGGGAATGCAGAGTACCCCTTCACTGCCATCGCTCCCAGCTTCACTCAGACCCAGAGTGGTAGTATCTAATAGGGCCTTATGTATGGGTCAAATAGAACTAAAATGCGTATATATACTAAACTGAATAGCTTGAAATAGAAATGTTTTTGATATTGAAACTGTGTACTTATGCTAAACTGAATTTTTAAAAATAAAACTGTTTTGACGTTTTAACTGTGTGTAAACAAAAAAAAACTATACTGATAGAAAACTGTATTGTTTGAAATAGAACTGTTTACATGTCTAAAAATGGATTTGGTATTAATGACCTACAGTGGTTGATGTGTCATAAAACAAACCAAAACAAACCAAAACAAACCCTTTCACAGCCTATTTGTCTGTCTGTCTGTCTCTGTTCTTCATTCTTTGGACCCCTATCTCTTCAGTAGCTTTTCTCTCAGACAATCTATGTATCTGAGGTCCCAACTGTCTGTGCATTCCAGTCTTTCTGTACCTCTATTGTTCTACGTCTGCCTCTGACCCTTCCTAGTAGCAGACACATTTTGTTCTTCTGATAGTCCTCTGTCTGACTTTCTGGGTCTCTTATCCCTTCTGCAACAGACCGACTCTCTTCTTTACCCCCATCAATTCTGTATTTGCATTCTTCTACGTCTACCTCTTACTTCTTCAAGTGGACAAGTTACTTTTCTGACTGACCCTCTTGTATAGATGCAGAGGCAAACATTCCCTCTACCGAATCCTAGGCTTCAAAAAAGGATGGATATAAACACACTGGCGGAGGTGCCTGTAGTGTAATGGTTATCGTCGTAGGAAATGGACACGGCGACACGAGTTCAAATCCTGGACGAGACTAATTGCATTTCACATAGCACTAATACCCTTGGGAAAGGTATGAATCCAATTATTCTCCCTCCAGCTATGGGTAAATAGTAGGGCAGATTGTGTTCTTCAGCCTTGGTGAGGCAACTTGTCTAGGAGAAGGAATAATCTGAATTCAAACCTGTTACACTCCGCTTAAAAATTGACCTTGTGTCATATCCTGCCTGAGCGGAGGGGTTGGACAAGGAGGTACCCGTTGTGTAATGGTTATCGTCGTAGGAAATGGACACGGCGACACGAGTTCAAATCCTGGACAAGACTGATTGCATTTCACATATTCACAATTATTCTCCTTCCAGCTATGGGTAAATAGTTGGGCAGACTGAGTTCTTCAGCCTTGGTGAGACAACTAGTCTAGGAGAAGGAAAACTCTGAATTGAAACCTGTTAAACTCCGCTTAGAAATTGACC
>OY757924.1:54480554-54560554 GCA_963585895.1 Sepioteuthis lessoniana | reverse complement strand
TACGAGGTATGTCTGAAAAAGAAACAGAATGTGGTGTGCTGTGTGAGCTCTGGGCGAAAGAGGGATAAGTGAATTATGTTATACATCTAAGATGATATATCTGAAGTATATAACAGTAATATTTGCTTTCTACAATATTTCATATATCTTTGTTTACACTTCCTGTTTTTCAGGTCGTTCGGCAATGAGCACTAAGGAACGAATAAACCTGACATTTTTGGCCCGGTTCGAAAAAAAAACTCCTTCATAAGCACGTGGTATATAAACATGTCCAGTGCTCGAGCTTTTCAGTGACACAAAAGGTTCAAAGAGGAATACTAGAAAGTGAAAGGTGACTCCAAGAACGCGAAGCCCTCAACCAGCAGGACTGGGATCAACGTCGATCGGATGTGAGGTAATTGCGCATTGACTGCTCGATTGACGGTAAGTCAATTATCCATGGAAAAGGGCAGTGTTTGGAAGATTATCACCGAAGATTATCACCGAAGATTTGGGATTGTCTGACAAGTAACGGGACTTGACTGCTCCTGCATGATTTGTGGCTCAGTCAGCTGGGGCTGTAGAATACACCGACTGTATCTCTGCAGAAGGGGTAAGACTTCTACAATGAGTATCCTGAATAGGATACTAAACAATCTGATGGTGAGGTTTCAGTAAAGCTGGAGCTTTGGAGAATGCGGAGTACTCCTTAGCTGCCATTGCGCCAAGGTCCGCTTTAGCTCTGAGTGGTCAAATAGAACTGTTTGGCATTTAACCTGTGTACGTATGCCAAACTGAATTGTTAGAAATAGAACTGTTTAACCATTTAACTGTGTATAAACAAATGACTGATATTTAAATGACTTGTTTGTAGTAAGAAGCAATACTTAAAACATTTAACTTCGTGTATACAAATGATTAATAGTAAATAGAATTATTCGTACTGTATAGAAACAGGTGAAATCATCTGGGGGAAGAAATTGAACTTATGTTTGTTTAAATAATGTTATCGACATAATGTGCTTACAAATCATATATTCAATATATAAGTATAAATACGATTTGGAATTAAATAACCTACAGTGGTTGATATGCCACAAAACAAAACGAAACAAAACAGGCAAAGAGGAACATCATCGTACTGGAACTTTCTCCCTATTTATCTGGCCTTATTCCATGTGACCTTCAATTTTTAGCTTAGTTCAAGGGGATCTCAGTGGGACCCGTTTTAAAGGCTGTAACGACGAAACTAAGAGGCACCCAAAAAGAATATTTCCAGTTCAAAATGCTTGGCTGGCCAGTGCCTATATTCTGGGTTTAAAGGAAGCAAACTCACGACCTTGAATAAGTATAGCGCTAAACAATGCATACGAAAAGGAAAAAAGAAACAGGAAATCACTAGGTACTTACTCTTATCTCGAAGTACTCGGAGCCTGGCGTGAAAATAGTGAGTTAGTCAGAGAAAGTGACCGGATGCGCTCAGAATCTGCTCTCGATCCAAGTGCTAGATTGATCTGTTATGATCTGGATTAGAAAAATTGCTCCAGACGCATTGGGGGTGGACAGAGCCAAAGTAAGGTCTGTGGTGATACCCGCTTCATCTGTGAGAGAAATCAGTCTTTAAAACTTTGTGTTTAAGTGTTCTTTTTTGCTCTGTATTTTTTGTTTGTTTAATGGCATATCAACCTTTGTAGGTTATTCAATGCCAAAGCCCTTCTCCTAGAAGAACAGTAGTGGTAATTTACTAAGCTTTTTGCTTAGATGTGGCACAAGGCCATATGAAAGGGGCACCCAATGAGACTCGAACTCACTCGTGTAGGTTTGCTAGTCGAGCTTTCTAACCATTACACCACCAGAGGCGCCTAAGAAGAACAGTAGTGGTACAATTTAACCCATAGCTGGGAGGATAAGGGGGTTCATACCTTTCCCAAGGGTATTGGTCCGAAAGTGAACATAATAGCGTGACTGGAATTTGAACTCGCTTACTACGATTCCGCAGTCCATCGCTTTAACCATTACACCACGAGGACACCCCCTGTCTTTTGTGAAACCAACTCTTGCTCTGTGCAATAGACACAGCGTGGGGTCACACAAACCAGTGAGCAGATGCACAGTAGAGCTGAGGGATGCTGTCACCATTTTCATTCTATACACAGGTACGTTTACTTTTAGCATGAATGTTTCTATTCACTACACGAGTACTTTAACTTATATCATGTATGATTTTATTGAAACCATAAGTACTTTTATTCAAAATAGAAGTAATTCTATTCAACCCTTAAATGGAAATCTTATCTCTGATAAAAATAAAACTGGAATTCTTCCAAACATTAGCCCTGTCAGTATTGCCGTATGGATACACCACTTGAATTTAAACGAAATGCTTTGAGAAAAGGCTAGATCTGAGTACAGTAGGATGATTCATGGCATTTCAATCAAATCTTAATTGTAACACTAAAAAATAGCAGTTTTATGCTCATAGAGCTCCCATCCAAGTTGGGCCAGATACACTGGGGACTATTGGAGAAGTGAGTACAAACTCATGAGTTCTTATGAGTTCGTACTTACTCAACACAACTGTTTATCGACCAGGAAAATGTACTTTCATCAGCTCTGTACGGATACTGAGCGCCGTATAGAGGACTTGTCAATTAACAATGATCAATTGGGACGGATGGCAAGAGTGGGATAGATAGATAGAGAGAGAGAGAGAGAGAGAGAGAGTAAGAGAGAGAGTTTGAGAGAGAGAGAGAGAGTTTGAGAGAGAGTCAAAGGAATCCATAACGTCGGAACGTCTAGATAAGGATGCTGACGATGATAGAAGTACTTTATGGAAAAGGTCTTTAAAAAAAATTTTCTTTGATTTTATATAAAAGTACTCGTCTTGAATGAATATATTTCGCATTTGAATAAAAAGTATGTAGACTTTGAATAAAGGCCAATATGTTTTGAATAAAGATACTGAAATCTAATATGAAACATGACTTTCCAAAATGAAAAGTTATGGATGGCGTGTCCAAAGGATACGTTAATCTCACAACTAATTGAATGAAGGTACGACATGCAAACTAATTTTAAGAATGCATGATCCAAGTGCACACCTTTAGAACAAAGTTGGTTGGTTGTTTTCGCGATACCTCACCCCCTTTTATATTATTTCAAACATTTATCTATCTCATAATTTTTTCATCTTGTAAAGTCACGTAGCTTATTTTATTGAAATGGCAAATCTATTTGGACAAGAGAAAGACATGTATATTAAATCAAAGAGCATTTATTCCAACCATTTTGTATAAAGGTACAGATATTTGGGATAAAAAAAGTTAATGCTAATTTTATAGTATAGATACGCGGAGGTTTTCAGAACGTGAAACTTTCGGCTTGATTTTGCGTTTTATACATTCGAAGTAGAAAATACACTCTTAATCCTGACCAAATCGAGTAAAAAAAATATGAAACCATCTCTTCATAAAATGGCAAGTACCTGAAAGTTGTAAACCAGATCACACACCTTGGTATCAATATCTTACCTACTAATAAGTTATCAATATTTTATCAACTAATAGTATATCAATATCTTATCTACTAATGGCGATATCAAAATATGCAAAGGAAAGGCTTGGACTGCTATTGGCAGGATATCGATCCCCTGGAAATCTGATCACTCAGATAAAATTTAATCGTACTGTAATACAGATGCTGATACAACTTGGAATATCTTCCACGTTGAAGCAGCATCTGTACGACTGTATAGCTGCACCATATAGACTCTAACGAAACGTTTGGAGTAAAAAGAATAGATAAAAACGGCGCAAGATAGCAATATTCTGACGTAGTTCCAATCTATTTTTTTTCAGGAAACAGCAACACACAAAACAGCAGTTGTATGGTCACTTATCTCCCATCCATGTAAGACGAACAAGACATGCAGGGAACTTCTGAAGAAGTAAGAAAGAACTTGAAATCAGATTGATGGTACCTGTTAGTGACCCATTAAAGAGTCAAATAAATCTAAAAAATATATTTATATTCAATAAGACCGTGTGTAAGAAAATACTCAAAAAATGAAAAATAAAAAAAAAAAGAAACAACAGAAAATGCAAAAAGAAAAACTACAAAATTAAACTAAAGTAAATACAAAAACAAACTTAAAAAATACAAAAATCTCCGCCCCTAAAAATTACAAATAAAAACTACTTGAAATAAAAAAAAGAAACTGCAAGAAAATCTAAAAAAAATAAATAACAAAAAAATCAACAAAACAACCAAAGAATCCAAAAAAGGAAACTACAAAAACTAGAAAAAAGAAAAACTAAAACAACTCGAAACGACTAAAATAAACAAAAAAACAAAAAAAAAATGCAACGAAATTATAAAAAAACTCGAAAAACCAACAAAAAGTTTATAAAAATTTCAAAAAATATGAAAAAACATTTTTAAGCCTGCAAAAAACAACAAAAACCAATGAAAGAAATATAAAAAAATACAACCAAACGATCAAAAAACCTTTAAAAAAACTACCCAAATGCAAAAAAAAAAGAAACCACAATAAAAAAAAAATACAAAATCTACAAAAAATATCGACTCTATAGATATGGAGTGTACGTTCAATGTTTAACAATTTGTGTTGTTCCATTTTATTTATTTATTTATTCATTTTTTTTTTTTTTTTTGTTTTGCGTAAACACGATTTCCCAACCTCTCGGCATAAAAAAAAACACTAAATGGATTTACATGTCGATAAAATTAATGAATCCATCCTGTATTTCATAACCAATAAGCCCCATTTTCTAAATAAAGAATAACTGAAAATATCCCCCGAATCTTAAGTGAAGTTCACATTAGTAGTCCTTAATCGAGGGTAACCCGACGGCTTTCTTTTCAATAGCTAATACGCCGAGGTGTGAGCAATGGCGCTACTCCTTTCCCTGGATTGCTCCACTTTACCCTTGATCCATGCCTTATAATGCTGACTGTTAAGCAAAGCAGAATCAAGTACCATTTTTGAGTCTTTGTATGACTCGACCAGGGATTGAACCCCTGTCTCTAGACCATTGGCGAACACTCTACTCATTAGGCCTATGGCCCGGTTATTAGTAATGACCTAAAATGTCATTCTTAATATTCCTAGATGCAATGTAATGTTTTATTTTTCGGGAGATGTAAGGTTTAGTTTTAATAGTGATATCAAACTCCACAGATCTCAATACAATTGCTGAAACTTCTCCCAGAAAACTTCAAGAGTTAAAGGACTTTGTTAACGTTGAGGTACTTAAATCTCCAAGGAAATCATGTACGGCCATTACCTGATCGAATAAAAACCGTTTTTCAAGTGCCTGGTGGACCAACTATTAATTTTAGTCTTATCTAATCTCATGAGTATATGTAATAGAATGAGTCATTTTTTTTTCTGTGTCTTTATTTATTTTATCGTTGAATGGAAGAAGCCTCAAGAAAAATTGCATTTTAATAATACTTCGCGTGACACAGGGAACATTTACATTAACTGAAGAACAAAAAAAAAACTCCCCAAATGATTGTTTTGTTTGTTTGTTTGTTTGTTTGTTTGTTTTCTTTTGTTGTTTTTTTCTTCTCTTTATTGATTTGAACAAGACACAAAGAAAGACTGTCGAATTTTAAAAGATATTAAAAACTCATTTAGTATCTGAAGGAAAAAGGATTTTCTTTTTCAAAGAAAAGATAACTTTTTTTTATTTTATTTGTTTTGATAACCCAGCAACCTAAGGTTTAAATGGGCAAAGTCTTTAAGCTCACACAAAGGCAAACCCCAGAATATTCACATTATTAAACTCAGAACAATAAAATGAAGTTCAAAAAGGCAGATACACGATTATTTAGTAAGCTTTGCTTAGTTGCATCACAAGGCCTGATGTTTGAGTCACGTAATGAGACTTGACGTGACTATAAATGGCTTCCTAGTCTAACATACAGACTACTAAACTACTAGAGGCGTTCTTTTTTTTAATAGTAGTCATTAGAAATAATTAAAAATTAAAATAATAAGATCAGGCACAGAAAGACGGTAGATATATAATTATTTACCCAGACTTACTTAATCATTGCAAGCCCAGTCGGCTGGAGCAATAAAAATAAACCGATTTCATCTCTGCAGAGGGGTAAGACTCCCCAACCGAGTGTCCTAGATAAAACATTAAATAATCTGATAGAGAGGCTCCACTAATATTAGGGCTTTGGGGAATGCGGAGTGCCCGTTCATTACCATCGCGCCTAGGTCTTCTCTGGCCGAGAGAGGTAGCACTTAAGACGGTCCTATCTATGAGCCAAATAGAACTGTTTGACATTTAAACTGAGACCAAACAAATGACTTATACTAAATTGAATTACTAGAAATGGAACTGTTTGATTATTTAACTGAGCGTATCTACAAAGTATATTTAGAAATCATATATTTAATATATATGTAAAAACAGGATTTGGCAATAAATTACTAACAATGGTTGATATGCCATAAAATCAAACCAAAGCAAATTAGTCGTAGCAAAAGGTTGGATGTATGGAATCGAACTTACTATTAATGGTCTGCTAATCAAGCATCAGATACCCAAGTCTATATAATATATAGGATTGAAGTAAATTAGGTAGATATTAATGACATATATATATATATATATATATATATATATATATATATATTTACTTTCTTCTATTTTCTTTCCCCTACTCTTCCACCCATTTCTTTCTGGATACCTTCTTTTTCTCTTTGTTCTTCCCATAATTTTCTTCTTTTTCTTTCTCTTTTTTTTTAGCTCCTTCTTAAATATGTTCAGCGACGAGGAAGCAGGCAGAATTTTCCGCTGATCAATCACTTGTTGCAATGGTGAGATAAAGAAAATGTCAAGTCAGTCTTATAATTTTATGTACTTACATGAGGTCGAAATGATTGATTTAAATTAACGACATATCAAGACAGCTACGGTTATTTTATGCATTGTAGTTAAGGAATTGCATTCATTGTACGTTAAGAGTTAAATTTTTCGTTAATTTTTAACCAAAGATTTTTTTTAGTGGGGAGCACAAGGTTTTATCAAATACGAATAATATATGAATAGATCCATTTGATCCATCGGTTGGGCCTTAATAGGTACTCCCCCACTGGGTCAGAGTTAACCAGGGAGTGACGACAATATAGGCTGGATTACATACTCCTCAGAGTTGCAGAACTGGAACTTCAACATCAGATGTAGTTTAGTATCATGCCCATGACACATAGGTGGGAAGAGGGAGGTGGAAGAGAATCGAGTCGACAAAGATCAAAAAATTGTCCACTAGGCTAGGTGTGGTAAATCATATTTACCAACCCCTCCGCTCGGGCAGGGTCAATTTTTAAGCGGAGTTTAACAGGTTTCAATTCAGAGTTTTCCTTCTCCTAGACTAGTTGCCTCACCAAGGCTGAAGAACCCAGTCTGTCCTACTATTTACCCATTGCTGAAGGGAGAATAATTGGATTCATACCTTTCCCAAGGGTATTAGTGCTATGTGAAATGCAATCAGTCTCGTCCAGAATTTGAACTCGTGTCGCCGTGTCCATTTTCTACGACAATACCCATTACACCACGGGCACCTCCAAGTGTGGTAAATAATATGCGGAAGTGGGGTTCGGTTTTCTGTATTTAGTGGCTGGCGAGAGGAAGATATAATCTGTATCAAGAACGGACTTCCAAGGTACGATTGGGGGTGTAGTGGTTAATGTACGGAACTGCGACAGTGTAGTGAGTGAGTTCAATTTCGGACTAATACACTGAGGAAAGGTATGGACCCCTCCTTATCCTCCATATCTATGAGTTAAACGGTACCGCCATTGGCCTTCTACCAAGATGGATTTGGAAGTGAATTACCAACGAAGGTTGATATGCCATTAAACAAAGAAATTGAAACCAAAAGCTACGATAAAAGCTAGTTCTTTAAAGAACAAAAAATCTACAGATCATTTTGGGTCCGTTATGAATTTTCGGCCTCGGAACTTAAATGAAGTATTCCTATCAAATATTAAAGATTATATGGTTTCAAGTAATTCTTTCTATTTATTATTAGTAATTTCTTTGCACACAGTTATACGGTTTAAAGTTGTTGGTTTGGTTTTGTGGCATATCAACTATTATATATATTATATAGCTATTGTAGATTATTTAATGCCAAATCTATTTTACTCATATAAACGGTTCTATTTCAAACAATTTCTTTTAGCATAAGTACAGTCTTTTGTTTACACACAGTCAAATTTCGAAACAGTTCTATTTCAAACGATTCAGTTTAGCATAAGTACACAGTTTAAATGTAAAAACGGTTCTATTTCAAACAATTCGGTTTAACATAACTACACAGTTTAGTTCTATTTGACCTATAGATAGAACCCTATCAGGTGCTACCACTCTGGGCTTGAGTGAACCTGGGAGTGATGGCATTGAAGGAGTACCCGCATTCCCCAAAGCTCCAGCATAACTTAAGCCTTACCATCAGATTGTTTAGTGTCATATCCAGAACATTCGTCGTGAAAGTCTTACTTTTCTGCAGGTGGTGTATTCTACAACCCCAGGAAACTGGGCAATGTTTGTAGATAGTTTTTTATAAAGTTAAGGCAGTTTGTTTGCACGCAGTTAATTATTGCTATTGTTTACACGGGGTTACAAGTTTTCAAGTACTGATATCTAAAACTAATAATTCTATTCAATATTAATCCTTTTTTGCATACAGTGAAGTGATTACAAGTATTGCTAATTAATACAAAGAATTATATCCAACACTATTTTTTTTTTATTTTCATAGGGGAAAATGGTTCCAAGTATTCTTATGTAATACAAATAATTCAATTTTTTCTCACAGTTAAAGGATTTCAAGTACTGCTATTCAACAATCATAATTCTGTCCAGCATTATTCATTCGTTTGCACAGAGTCAAAGTATTGCAATGTATTACTAACAATTCGTCAATGGCTCGGAAGACCGAGGTTCAATCCCTGGTCGAGTCATACCAAAGACTCAAAAAATTGTACTTAATGCTTCCTTGCTTAACACTCAGCATTATAAGGTATGGATCAAGAGTAAAGGGAATTAATCCATGGAAAAGAGTCTTGCTCTTTCTCTACACCTCGGTGTAGTAGCTATTGAAAAGGGAGCCTTCGGGTCATCCTCGAGTATGGTTACTTTTACTAACAATTCAATTTAATATCAGCCATTCGTTTGCACACAGTAAAATTGTCAAACTGTCAATAGATTGGACTTTAACAGGTGCTACCATTCCTAGTCAAAGAGGATCTGGCAGTAATGGCCATGAAGAGGTACCCTGAGCTCTGCAAAGCTCCCGGACTGTAGCCTCACCATTATAAGCAGTTTAGTGTCATATCCAAGACATTCGTTAGTGGGGTCTTACTCCACTACAGAAATGCAGTCTATGTTTACTATAACCCCTACCGACTAGGCTATATGGTTTGAGGCATTCCTATCAAATACTAATAATTATACGATTACTAGTAATTTTTTCTTTTTAATAATATTTATTTGTATCAAAGAATTATACGTTTTCAATTAACTGATAATAATATTCCTTGGTTAATAATTATACGAGCTTGTAGCTTTAAGTAACTATTCAAATAATATAGATTTATATTATGACGCATTCCTATCGAATACGAAGAAATTTTAAACAGATCTATTTGAGTGACATATGACGCCTTAAGAGGTACGATCAATTAGTGTCTGAGTGGACCTGAGAGTAATAGCAAGGAAAAGGTACTCTACACTTCCCTGATCTCTATAACTCGAGTCTCATCATAAGATGCAGTTTTGTGTCATACCCAGGATAATTTTTTTACGAGGACTGGGTATTACCACTTTGAAGGGAATCATCATCATCATCATCCTCATGTCATGCTGCAAGCATAGATTTCCCTGACTCTCTCTCAACATTCGTCTCTTTTATCTATCTCTTCCATGTCGGTACAAAGCTGTTGTAAATAGGTTCTTGTTGGTCGGCCAACACTTGCACGTCCGTGTGAAAGGATCCATAGGAGAATGTTGCTTATGAGTTCATCCTTTCTTCTCCAACAGTGTAACTCATGTCTAATTCATTTTATTTGGACGGTTATTGAGATGGGAGGTAAGTGGCCGAACAGCTGCTGTTTTGTGGCAGGCTGCTTCCAGAATCTGTTCCATATAGCTCGTAGAATTCTTGTACAGTTCCCGTTTAGCTTTTTCTCGATACGTTTAGTCAGCATCCATGTGATGCATCTATATAGCAGAATTGACACGACCGCTGCTTAAAATGAAATGCGTTTTATTTTATCGGATATGTTGAACTTCCATATGATCAATAGCCTATCGATAGCTGTCCCTGCCTTCGCTAGTTGCATATTTATGTAATTTTCAGTTGATGAGACGCTGTTTCCGAGGTACGTGAACTTGTCCATTAGTTTCAGAGAACCACAATTTAGTGTGGAGATGTCTCTGTTTTTATTTCAACACGTGTACTCCGTTTTGTCTGCATTGACATGTAAGCCAATGCTACCTGCCGCCTGCTCCAGACTATGCAGCTGGGTTTCGGCTTGAGTAGGTGCATTTGCCAGAAGCGCTATGTTATCTGTTTAGTCTGCATCCGCCAATGAGCATATTCTAATTCCCCACCAACAGAACAGTAAGCTATCATAGGCCTATGTGTTAGACTACCAACTTTTGAGTGTGAAGGAAATGTTGTTTTTTTTTCCAACAATATGGACAGGTTTCTGCTATATCCGTTGCAAACAAGGTCATGAAAGTACATTCAATAATACTATTTAACAACTTTTTACGCTGGTTCACGTATTGTTACATATATCACGTCTTCTTTCACTCTTTAATAAATTACCACTGAGATTTTTCGTGCAACCCTCTGCATTAAGTGATAAGAAATATCTCGAAGAAATGTGATTTCATTTTAGATATATCACTCCGTATATTATAAACTAGCTGGAGAAACCGTCTACGATGGGTAAAAAGCAAAAACTTAAATCGCATAAAAAATATAGATTAACTGACAATTCTTTTTTTAAGTTCTTTCTGATTAATTCCTTTCTCTAAAAAATGTCCATTTTGCATTTCTTTTGTCATTTTGACTAAAACATGGTTCTCCCTACATATCACGCATTATTCAATAAATTTCACATGGTTTGCACTTCTCAGCCACCAAAAATTTAATGATAGATCTCTGTTCAAAGTTGTAGCACTCTATATGTTTTGCACCATTTTGAATAACCTCAAAGTAGTAATTTAACAAGAATGAAATAATTTTTGCAATAAACAAATTCCAAACAATGCAGCGTTTACATTTATGGAAAAAATAATTTCCCTGCAAAAAAAACCCTGATTTTTACTTTTTCAAAAAATTCCCCTTATTTATTGAATTACATTTTTTGATTTGTTATGTACGCAAATATCATATTTCTAGTTCCAAAATAAAATCAAACAGATAGATAGATTGATAGATAGATAGATAAACAAACAAACAAACAAACAACATGATCTAGAATTTTTGGTAAATCAAAAAGTGCTCAAATGCTCCCAAGCAGAGCAGGATAAACCTTAAAAAATTAAAGTTTCATTTGATACTCATATCTTAGTCGATACTTGAAACGTTTAGAAATAATCCTATAATAAAGAAAGTGACTGTAGAACTGTTGTTTCGTGGGGTGTCACTTTCAGAAAGATTGCCATCATATATATATATATATATATATATATATATATATATATATATATATATATATATATATATATATATATATATATATATCTTTAAAGAAAGAAAAATCTTTGAAAATTACTCATATTTTTGTAATAATAATTCATTTCAGAAGACCCTATATTTTTTGAAATGTTAAATCTGCATCTTTACACAAAGAAATAATAAGAAATTTCTCATGAAGTTTTAAAAAAACCCACAAAATTCCGGCCACCCCATCTCCCTTTATAATTATATTGTGGTGCTGATTAGTTTATAATATTAATAGGTTTGATGATTAGCAGTAATAATTGTAATAGTAATATTAACTGTGATGATAATTCTTAATAAGGTATTATCTATAATACTTGGTGTTATTTTATTTATAAATTTAAGGATTTGAGGTTTAGTAATAATATGAATATTTTGATAAAGTTTAGGATATAATTCTAATCTTGAAGATATATAATATTGTGTTGTATTTGTTCATAATTTTAGATAATAGTCTAAACAGTAATTGGTATAATTTTTATTGTTAATTTTAATGTGATCAATTATATTGATTTGTATTAAAATATTGGTATGACAATTTTCTTGTGTTTTTGTTTTGATAAAAAGTATTCATATACAATATGATATTTTATAATATAATTTAATTTTCCTAAGAGGTTATTAATACCCATGCAAGTTGTTTATAATAAATAATTTTCCCTCCCCAAATCTATTTATTCCTTTATTCTATGTTTCACTTATTTCCTTCATTTGGGTTTAAATGTTTGGCATTAGTTAAAAAAAAAACAATATCTTAAGGGTTGCTGAAATAAATATTATTACAAAAAATATGGGTAATTTGTAGGTTTTTTTTTTCTTTTATGTAGAATTATTTGCTCTGTACTTTGATTTATTGTTATTTCACATTGAGCTCTCTTCTGGATTTTGAATTACACGGATATTATTGAAAGAAAATCCGAAAATAGAATTGTTCTCACCACCGACTGTCTTGGCGTTTGATAATATAAGGATACATATATATATATATATATATATGATGTTCATTGCAGTTTTTTTTCTGGATGAAAATTAAGCAAATTAATTCTCTCTCTCCCCCTCTCTCTCTCTCTCCCTCTCTCTCTCTCTCTCTCTCTCTCTCTCTCGCTCTCGCTCTGTCTCTCTCTGAATGAAGACGATCATAGACTTATTGCTGCAAAATTTTGGGCATAGCCTCAAATAGATCAATAAAACTTCACCCAGTGTTCCTACTTTTTGTTTCATCTCAAAAGGAAGCTGGGATTTCCCTTTAATAATTTTAGTATCAGTTGATGGTTCTAACACAAGAGTCTAAAGCCAGACAGTCTTTGCAACCATCTTTGTTTTAGCTATATGGGACTTTGTTAAACTTGATGAATATCTCTATTTGCTCTCTGAGCGTTTTAAAGTAAGAAAATGCGTGACTTTTTGGGATGTATCGTTGTTTAGTATTCTGTTGATTCGAGAATCTACATTTTCATTTCATTACATCAAGTAATAAGGAAAAGATCAGCAATAATTGAAAACAAAAATCGTTTTATGACAATTTTTCTTTATGTCTTGCTTCCAAGAGAACAACAAAAATGTCTACGAAAAATTGAATTATACAACAGAATGGGCAGTGGCCTATCAAAAAAAAAATGAAATAACAACTAATAATAATTCTAATCAGTCTCTATTAAATTGGTGAAAGACTTATAAAATTATGTCTGTGTTTATGTATGTCGTTTTAACAGGGTTTCATAAATGTTCGTCTCTCGACGCCGTCTATTAAGATACGTCATCACAAGATGAATTTTCGAAGCCGCTACTATTTCAGTCTGTTATTCCTCAAATACTCGTCCGGACTTTTATAATATTTCTTCTTACTTAAGCAAATCCATTTTAAAAAGCTACAATATATTCTATCTTTAGTTAATATATTCCCCTGTTGTAGTTCTCACAAGTGCCTTTTCGGGGTCCTGTCTTCACATTTTCGCGTCTGGGCTTCAACTTTTTCTTTCCTTCTTTTCTATCCCGCATAGATGCGACACAAATAGGTAAAATGATTCCGTGTAGATCTGCTAGTAATTTTAACTAAGAAGTGAATCCACACAATCCAGAACTTCAAAAATAGAGCTCACCACTGGATGCAGTTTCGGGTCAAACTATGACACTTTTCAAACCTTTTTCAGTTCAACTCACATTGCATACCGTTTCTCAAAGTTATCTAATTCTATTCTTTATTGGCTCAGTCGGCTGGGGCTGAAGAATGCACTGACTACTTCTCTGCAGAGGGGTAAGACCTCCCACAACGAGTGTCCTGCATATGACATTAAACAATCTGATGGTGAGGTTCCAGTAATGGAGCTTTGGAGAATGTGGAGTACCCCTTCTTTGCTATCGCTCCCACAGCCACTCTGGCCCGGAGTGGTAGCACCTGATGCTAAACTGAATAGCTTGAAACAGAACTGTTTTGAAACTTAAATAGAGCTGTTTATTTGTATAAAAATGGATTTGGCATTGAATAACCTACAAAGGTTGATATGCCATGAAACTCAAGCAAACAAACAAAAGTATTCTTAGTTGGGCCGATAACTCTTCAGATTCCTTTCGTAGTTTTACTACCATCATACTGATAGCACAAAGTTCCCTTGACTCTCACCATCTGTCCCTGTTATTCATCGCTCCAAGCAAATCCTCTAGACCACATCCAGTGTCCGCACAAAGCTGATGTATATACGTCCTTATTGGCCGACCAACACTGGTACGTCCATGTGTGGAAGTTCATCTGAGAACGTCTTTAGTTCTCCAGCAGAGCTAAGCAGGATCTGATCCTCTTAGATCAAATCAGAAAATGTTATCAACAAACTATTTGTTTAAAAATCTATATTTGATGTGTTTATAATCAAGATTTGGCATTAAATATCCTACAAGTGTTGATATGTCATTAAACCCAACTTACCAACTAACTAAGTATAAATAAATTGCCTTAAGCAAAAATAACTCAACATTCCCTAAAACCACCCAACCCTTATTACCCTTTTGGGCTCCATAAGCAGAAATGGAAGAGATAAGCTGTTAGTACCAATTATGCTGTCATCAAATGGGGCGTAATAATTGCCGCTTTGACGATATGATACTTTTAAAGCATTAACCCTTTTGATGTCCATACAACGGAAAAGAAAAGGTCGAAGCTGTCGACAGTAATTACACTGTCATTAAATATGACGGAGTGCTTAATGTTTCGCCAATACAAACGATTTAATAGTAAAGATTAATCCCAAACGTGTACAATTATAAGTCAGCCTTATTGGCGGGGCATATAATATACTGACCGTTGAAGGGTAAGACCTTACCAAAAAAGGGGTGCCCTAAGAGTGGCATTAAACTGCATCTGATGGCGAGGATTTAGTTCTGGAGATCTAGGGAGTGGAGAGTACCTTTCCTTTTTATTACTCTCAGATCCACCTTGACTAGGATTGTTATTACCTAATTGGTTTCCATCTATGGTTCAAATAGATGTATTTAGAAATAATTACTATTTGATTGGAATGAGTGAGTTTGCAAACAAATGATATTGTTATGTATTATTATTAATGGTGGATAACAAAAAAATCATTAACCTGTATGTAAATTACTTGTTTTAGAAATAGTTACTTAAAACTAAAATTCTTTACTTGGGATTATTATTAATACTAGTTACTTGAAACCATACAACTGCTTGCAAATTATTGGTATTATATCGGAATACTTGAAACCACATAACTGTACAAATTCTTTGTATTAGGACTATCCAGTATCATACGACTCTATGCAAGCAAATAATTGTAAACATATAAAACGAGTGAAGCTTTTTAAAAAGCTTTATGGAACATTAAAAATGCAGTTATGATTGTAATAAGACATATAGAAATTAAACTCTGGAGAAGTAGATATGCCATTAGAGTTCCATCTATGGGTCAAATAAATCTCTTCAAAAATTCTTAGTATTAAATGGGAACACTTAAGACCATATACGTGGTGCCTTTAATAAGTTTCAGACTTTTTTTGTACAGGTATTTAAAACTGTTGTAGACTCTTGAAAATTCACTATGTTATTGCTATACATCTTATAAGATGACTTACCAATTTTCCTGATTTCAGCTTCAAATGAACAGCTACAGCAGCAATTGGAATACACCCTACTAAAGCCTGATTGTCATAGCTGGTGAATTTCAAAAATGCAATCTTGACGTGAGGACATTTTAGAAGAACGATATGCAGTACAATTCTGTTTTAAATTTGGAAAAGAAATGATGCCACAGAAACGTATGGAATACTTCAGACTACTTTTCAACCATCTTGCATGAATCGAGAATCAGTTTTTGAATGGCATAAGAGATTCAAAGAAGGCAGGGAGTCTGTGAGGGATGATGAGAGGTGTGTGAGGAGTAAGGAAGTCAATGCACCACAGTTGATTGGCCAAAGGGTTAGGGTTAGGGCTACTATGTTGAGGTTTTAAGGGAGTTCAGGAAGATATTCCGTCGGAAGACGCCAGCACTCTTCAAATCGGGTCAGTGGCATTTCCACCGGAACAATGCACCAGTCCACAACTCCATCCTTGTCACTGACTATTTGACCAAGATGGGCATCAAGACAGTTCTTCACCCTCCCTATAGTCCAGACCTTGCTCCCTGTGACTTTTGGTTATTCCCTAAGCTTAGAGGCTGTCATTATGAGACAATTGAGGAGATGAAAGAGGCTGTGACGAAGGTCATTGACACGCTCACACAAGAAGACTCCCATGGGCCCTTCCAGAAGTTGTTGGAACGGTAGAACAAGTACATTGCAGCTGGAGTAGATTACTTCGAAGGGGACTAGAGTTTCATGTATGTACAATCAATAAAAGTGCCCATACGAAAAAAAGTCTGGAAAATTATTTGTATTAAGAACAGTTTTTTGAAGCTTTAATTGTTTCCTGAAGATTATTATCGTTGTTTAAAACTATAACTGTGTGCAAGCAAATGATTACCATTAAGTAAATAATGTTGGTGACCATAATCGACGGTGACCCGACGGCTCTCTCTTCGATAGCTACTACACCAAGGTGTAGGGGAGGGCGATACTCCTTTCCCTGGATTGCTCCACTTTACCCTTGATCCTTACCTTATAATGCTGAGTGTTAAGCAAGGTAGCATCAAGTACCATTTTATGAGTCTCCTGGGTCATTGGCAAACACTAACATAGAAATAAATATTTGAAACCATATAATTATTTGTATTTTATAGGAATACTTGAAACCACACATCTCTATGTACATTATTAGCTTTAGATTGGAATACTGGATACCATACAACTGTGTGCAAAAACTTTTTAAAATGAACTGCATAAAAAACTGTAAAAATGAACATACAAAATACGTGACTGCCAAACTTCCAGGCTTGAAATAATCTCTGACGAGTTAAAATGCCATTAAAATCAATCGAGCAAATCTTATCAAATTAATTTAAGTTATAATTAACATTTAGACCTCTATTTCCCATACGGCATCCTGTTAACTATTATCTAATAATATTTATAACTACTAACTATTAATAATTTATAACTAGTTTTATTTCTTTTGTTGACTGAACATCGTCACAGTTTTTATTTTATGAGTAGTTTTACTTCATCTTTTTATTGTTCTTTTCAGATAATATTTGATGAGTCAGATTAATTTAACGGCTGATATTTGAGGGCAGCAGTATTTGCAAAATTACTGTGACATGATCAAGTGAGCACTTCAAAAAGTCTGTAGTTACTGAAGGCAATAAACTTTCCCAAATTTCTGAGATGCATCTCGCCCTCTGACAAATACAATAGATTAATTGTGATGAATGAACTTTTTTAAAAAAAAGTCAGGTTTTTCACGTGTGGATCATTATTTATTAAACTCATTTCGACAGACGAAAATCTTATTCTATTGTTCGTATATTTATTTTATGTCATCAAGACACTTCATCAACTGCTTTACATTTAAGGAAAAAAGTATTGTCTCATTGATTTTCCATTAGTGAAATAATTTTTTTTTTTTACAAATAGGCACTAGTCGAACAGTCATAAGACATAAACTCGCTCATGATTTGCGAGATGTGTATAGAAAGTCATAATCTAGTGCAACTTCTCCAAACAAATCGAAAATTACTAAGATATATAGGTTTAGTTGGTTAGTTGGTTGATACTTTATGGCATTACAACCTTTGAGGGTTATTTGATACCAATTTGTTTATATATATATATATATATACTTTATTCTTTAAGAAAAAAAAGAAAACCGGTTACATAGGATTATAAATTTATTTCCATCCTGTTACGCATTTTTGAAATTTCCAAAAACACGAAAAAAAGTTAACAGGACTTCTTCAGTTCTTTTAGATAAAAAAGTCCTGTTAATTTTTTTTCGTGTTTTTGGAAATTTCAAAAATGCGTAACAGGATGGAAATAAATTTATAATCCTATGTGACCGGTTTTGTTGTTTTTCTTCAAGAATTTATTGCTCTGTATTATTGTTACATTGAGCTCGTTACCAGGAAAATTTAAATATTCACTCATGAATAATTTCTTGTCCTGATGGAATTACTCCCAACTCCGGTTTAACGGGACCAAAGAATACTATATATATATATATATATATATATGTGTGTGTGTGTGTGTGTGTGTGTGTGTGTGTGTATGTGTGTGTGAGTTGTAAGCAAATAGTTTGTCGATAAATTTATTTTTAAACGAGTTGTTAGAGCCCATTTGGTTGTACACAGTTGAATGGTTTCAAGTATTGTTGACAAACACTAATATTTCTACATAATATCAATCATTCATTCGTGCGCAATTAAAGACTATTAGTATTCATATATAAAACTAATAATTCTATTTAATATTGATAATTTATTTTCATACTGTAAAATGTTTTCAAGTATTCTTATCGAACTCAAGGGAGTAGTAAGCGTGTTCGAATTCCAGTCATGGCTCGGAATAGTAGCACCTGATAGGGCCCTATATATGGGTTAAATAGAACTAACTGCATACTTATGCTAAAGTGAATTGTTTGAATTAGAACTGATTGACTAAACTGAATTGCTTGAAATAGAAATGTCTTTGACAAATAAATCAAGTACTTATATTTAAATTGTGTGCTTATGGTTAACTGAATTGTTTAAAATGGGACAGTTTTTGACATTGAAACTGTACTTATGCTAAATTGAATTGTTTGATATAGAACTGTTTTGACATTTAACTGTGTGCAAACAAAATCTGTACTTATACTAAACCGAATAAGTTGAATTAGAACTGTTTGAATAAACTGAATAGTTTGAAATAGAAACGTTTTTGACAATTAAACTGTGTACTCATGCTAAACTGAATTGTTTGACATAGAACTAATCAACTGCATAAAAATGGGTTTGGCGTTAAATAACCTACAAAGGTTGATATGCCCTAAAACCAAAACAACCAACCAATCAATTTGAAATTAATCTTTTGCTAGCATACGGTTAAATGGCTTCAAGTATTGCTATTTAACATTAGAAATTCTATTTAAGTATTGCTATATAATATAAATAACTTGCACGGTGCTTTATGGTTTGAAATAACAAAGCGAGAATAGATAAGACTCAACAAAATAGCAAATGCAGGCTATGTGGTGACAGAGATGAAACCATCAATCATATAATAAGCGAATGCAGCAAATTACCACAGAGGGAGTATAAGGCGAGACGTGACTGGGTTGGCAAGGTGATTCTCTGGGAAATGTGTAAGAAATTTAAATTCGACCATACTAACAAATGGTATATGCACAGCCCAGCACCTGTCCTAGAAAATGCCACGCATAAACTCTAATGGGACTTTAACATACAAACGGATCACCTAATCCCGGCCAGAAGACCAGACTTAATAATAATCAACAAAAAAAGAGAACTAGTAAAATAGTCGACTTTGCTGTTCCGGCTGACCACATAATAAAACTGAAAGAATGTGAAAAGACGGATAATTACCTCGACCTTGCTAGGGAATTGAAAAAACTGTGGAACATGCAGGTGACAATTATACCAATTGTAATTGGTGCGTTTGGAACAGTAACTAAAGGATTACTAAAGGGACTAGAGGACGTGGAAATTGGAGCACGAGTGGAAACCATCCAAACGACAGCATTATTGAAAACAGCCCGAAAATTGAGAAGAGTCCTGGAGACTTGAGGAGACTTGCTGTCACTCCGACTCCAGTGAAAAACCATCGGCTAACGCTGATGTGAAAAGCTCTAATGAGTGGATAATAATAATCCTTAGTAAATGATTGAACAGTTCTATTTGACCCGGATATTGGTTCCAAATAGGTACTATTAATCTGGAGACTGAATCGAGCTGGAAGTAATGGCAAATAAGGAGTATTCCACATTCTTCAAGGCTCCATAACGCAAATAGCAATGTTAAATAGCAGTGATGAATGGAATAGACACAACACACGGTTATAAAAATATAACTCTCACACGATATTCTCGAAATGGATTAAAGGTTCTGTGGTGTGTGAGAGAGAGAGAGAGAGAGAGAGAGAGAGAGAGAGAGAGAGAGAGGGAAAAATAGAGAGAGATAGAGGCAACATTGATCTAATGGGGTTCAATCCCAGGTCTAGTTATACCAAAGACTCAAAAAATGGTACTTGATGCTGCCTTGCTTAGCACTCAGCACTGTAAGGTGAGGATCATGGGTAAAGTGGAGAAATCCTGGGAATGGAATAGCACCCTCCCCTACTTCTCGGTGTAGTAGCTATTGAAAAGGGAGCCTTCGGGTCACCCTCGTCAAAGGTCGCCAACTTTACTTTTACTTATACTGGCCCATAACTTCTCATGACCGTAAACTCAGCACTTCTGCTTCTCGGTACTCAACCGGGAGTTCACTGTGAGCCGCTGCCCATACGAGGCACCCAACCACTTGCTGGCACTCCTGTGACTGACCCCTCTCTTCTAGCCGCAAAGTGAGACTGACTCAAGACTCTCTGTATCTCAGGTGGGCATTTGCATATATTATTTTCGAACACCCATACACTTCTTTTCAACCACGTGACTGTTTCAACTCATCTGCACATATGCACACAGTACAATCTACAGCCCCTGCCGACAGATGGATACAGAATTTCAGAAAGGATGCGACTGTCTTTTTTATTAATTATATTTAATCATTTTTCTTTATGGAATTTGACGAATCTGTGAAAACAGTTGTTGCTGTCAAATTTGGCAAATATAATCCATTTTTTCTTGATATTCCCTGTTTATGACACAAATTCCCCTCTAACAGCTTCTTCCTAAGAACAGGTGAAAGGTGGAACGAACATTCCCGTGCGAGCATTTTAATTTTAAGCTCAGTAAATATTTTCTTATCCTTGTGGTGTAATGGTTAAAGGGATTGACTGCGGAACCGTAGTAAGCGAGTTCGAACTCCAGTCGCGTTATTACGTTCACTTTCGGGCAAATACCCTTGAGAAAGGTATGAACCCCCTTATCCTCCTAGCTATGGGTTAAATAGTACTGTTCTTCGAAGAGAATGGCTTTGGCATTAAATAACCTACAAAGGTTGATATGCGATTAAAAACAAAGAAACCAAACCATATTCAATAGAAGCAATACACGTGTGTAAAGGACCCGATACTTATTTTGACCGCATAAATATTTTCAAGGAGTACAAATAAGAGTTTTGACTCTTCAGGTCTCCTATTTATGCAACTGCACTATGATTCTTTTGTGTAAGAGCTTCGTATAGGGAAACTTTGTACCTGTGTTAAAAACATTGATATCCAAGAGATAATGCTCAGAAAGAAACCCAAATCCAGACTTTCTTTCTTCAAGTATTAGTCTGGACTTCCGTGTCGAAGAAAATGGACACAGTGACCCTTGTTCAAAACCTGGACCTGGCTGTATGCATTTCACATAGCCTTTATATCCTTAGGAAAAGCAATCCAACGATTTTCCCTCTTTCTATAGGTAAATTGGTATAGACTGGGTTCTTTAATCTTGGTATGCCAACAGGTTTACACGGAAAACTCTGAATTCAAAACTGATAAAACTTTGCTTCAAAACTGACCTTGTGGCACATCCTTATTACAAACCAGTTCTGTAACTGGATACTAATTTTGTGTCTTCTCTCACTTGTGCGAAGGGGTTATATATATATATATATATATATGCTCCGCTACCCCTGTTGGGTTGAGCTCTCTAGCGAAGGAAGTAATGGTTGCTACAAGTGTAAAGCAAGCATCTTCAAATGAATTGAGCTCTCGGTAGCCGTTAAGCAGATATATGTAAACAAAATAAATGTGATACATAAGCGTTTAAATTTCCTTCGCTTGTGCTGGTTTCCTCGTGGCTGTGTGGTAGAATCTTGGATTAGCGTTACAGTCAGCCAGGTTTCGACCCCAGCTTCGGGAATCTAGCCTGTCTAGCCACACTGATGAGTTCTGATAGAACGAAACTGTCTGTCTGTGGGTGACAATATATATATATATATGTGTGTGTGTGTGTGTGTGTGTGTGTGTGTGTGCATGCGTAACAGCGTTCAGCCTAGTTCGGTTGAGCCGGCTTCATCCAACGAATTCACAGCACAACGAATGAAGGCCGACCAAGCGTGACAGTATGAGGCTTTTCGATGAGATGACTATTGCAGTTCCAACGAAGAATTCCGGGGGTATCTACGTGGTGTAATGGTTAACGTGCTGGACTGCGAAATCATAGTAAAAAAGTTCGAACTCCAGTCACGCTATTACGTTCACTTTCTAGACAAATACGCTAAGAAAAAGTATGAACCCCTTATACTCCCAGCCATATGTTAAATAGTACCGTTGCTGTTCTTCTAGAAGGATGGCTTTGGCATTAAATAACATACGAAGGTTGATATGCCATTAAAAACAAAGAAAAAAGGCAAACAAAGAACTCTATACAGGCGTGGATCCAAAATCAATTCTGTATCTTGCTTCATCGTTATGTTTTTAGTTGTATAACCCGACGCTTTCTTCCAACTTGATATATATATATATATATAGTGATTGCTATTTCTTTGCAAAACAGCTCTGTTGTTTGGGGCTATAGAATACACTGACTGCCTCTCTGCAGAGGGGTAAGACCTCCCCTGTCAAAGAATGACCTCGATGAGATATTAAACCATCTGATAACGTGGCTCCAGCCAAGGAGATTTGGGGAATAGGGAGTATCCCTTCATTGGCATTACTCATAGATCTACTCTCACCCGAAGTGGAAGCATCTGAAAGGGTCCTATCAAGGGGTCAAATAGAACAAATGATGTGCAAACAGATGGCTGATGTTAAATTTTGATTATTATATAGCAATACTTGAAATTATATAATTGAGTGTAAAAAAGAGCTCAGGCTCGTTTAAGAACGTTGTCTACAAAATGTATTTACGAATCATATATATATTTTTTTAATATATACGTTTAAAGAAGATTTGGCATTAAATAACCGACAATGGCTGATATGTCATAAAATCCAACCCGATCAATTCTTTGCCAAAGGAGGCCATCTCCTCGATTCGCAAAGAACACTCTTAAGAGCGCATGTGACTCCTCGAGCCAATTATATTCTTGCAAGCCCAATTGTATGTGTGACAAATAAATTTGCTGTCTTTTCAATAGACATTACTCCTGAGCTTCCTCAAAGTACTTCTCAAACCAGCTGCAAACCTACATAGTTTGATACAAACTTGACACAACTTTCTCATATGTTGCTGTTGAAAGATGTTTTTAAAGCGATTTTTCGAGAGTTTGCAGTCATGAAACTTCATACGAAGAGCAAATACAACTTTAGACAAATAGAACCAACTACAGATGTTATGAGCATGTTCAGGTTGTAAAGAGTCAGGGACCGAGTTCAAGTCCTGTTTCGGAAGTGTTCATAGCAGAAATGTTCCATGCATCAAATGTTTTACCACTTTGTAAATCACATTCTTCCATTTTCATTGATTTATCTACATATACTTCGAAGAAAACAAAATATAATGATGTCTACTGCTGTCACTACTTCTACAGAATATATTCTGTATTTTGCTCATCTTGTTTCAAGATAAACTGGGAGAGAAAAGTAAACTAGGGAAAAGATCAGAAGATGGAAGGGAAATGATTAACAAAAAACAACGAAAAAAACAAGAAATTTGAGGAAATGAAAAGAAGAAACAGGGAAAAAATGATGATTTGGTGCAGGCGAGGAGAGAAGATGATTCAATAATAGAAATTCGCGAGATATTCTTTGCCTAAGGTAGAATAATGACTGTTGATGCATTTCTGCAGTTTGCGCATGCAGTTTGCGCATGTCTCCTGAGTATCTCGTGCTTCTGAATTCATTCGAGGAGAATTAGTTGAGAGGAAGTAAATAGCTTGCTCATCTACGACAATGTGTTTAGAAATAAATAAAACTAGAACTAGACAACCTTTGAACCCGTTGGTTCCTGTTACAAGATCTGTTCATGATGATATTGGTGTGTCAGGAAGGAGTGAAGGATCCTTATTGGTATCTATAAATATCACCGTTGTAAAGAAAGTTTGGATAAGCAAAAATGACATTCACCGCCAATACCCAATTTATAATATTATCGTATATATAATTTTATTCATTTGCAAATCAAACTGGAAATTGCTTTACCCTCTATATTAGAGTGTTTTACTAATTAAAATAATTTCGTTTTGATGTGATGTTTTGCTGAGTTACAGTAGCATAGATAGATAGATAGATAGATAGGATGAGATACTTATATGTTGAGATATATAAATAGATAGATAAAATTTCATGTGAATATTAGTAATATATAAACGAAGCCATGAAACCTTTATATTCCTATGACTGTAAGAACACGTGATGTTCTACTTAAGAAGGACTGAAGAAGTCACACATATACAGTTACACACACACACACACACACACACACACACATATATATGTATATATGTTAAATCATATACTAGTTTTTTTATGTATATTTAATCGCATGGATGCTTATCTACGATCATTGTTTTCATGCCGTCTTCATACGACAATCATCAGCCCGAAAAATCTTTTATAAGACCTATATAAAATATAGGAAAACTCAAATATATTTATTTATTATTATACAATAGCTCTGTCACAGATATTGAACACTCTCTAAATTATACCGCATTTGGTCTACTACAAATCCACCTAGTTTGAGATAGTGACATCTATATACTGTTGATATATATACATATATATATAATGACGTTCAGCGTGAATATTATCCGGTCAAAATCGGTAAATCTTGTAAGAGAGATTTTAGAGTGATATTCAGCTACAAATCTCGTAATGATAGGCTGTTTAAGTATCTACAAACCCTTCTGCATGAGCACGAAGAGGTAGATTGTCAATTTTCAAGCGGAGTTATTCGGCTAGAAGGCGGAGATTTTATTTTCTTAGTCCAGCTGCCATATTAAGGTTAAATAGCTGATTCTGCCCTACTATTTACCCATAGTTGAAGGCAGAATAATTGAACACAAAACGCTATATGAAATGCAAACAGTATCGTCCAGGTTTGAACTCGTGTCGCCATGACCATTGTCTACGACGATAACCATACAATATATATATATATATATATATATATATATGTATATTGTCATCCACAGACAGACTGTTTCGTTCTATCAGAACTCTTCAGTGTGGCTAGACCCGCAGGACGCTGGAAGCCGGGATCGAAACCCGTCTAACTTTACGATAGATTAAGGTTTCAGACCACACGGCTACAAGCGGACTACATTGGCTAAGGGAATTTTAAGGTATTTTATTTTTAGCAACAGCAGCAGCCTTTGTTTACATTTTTTAATACCCTATCGGCTACCAGAGTGCTCAATTCTCACGAAGAGCTTTGCATATATATATGTATATATATATATATATATATGTATGTATATATATATATTCGAGTCGACCGGGTTTTGATCCCAGCTACGGAAAGCTAATATGTCTAGCCACACTGATGAGTTCTGATAGAACGAAACAGATCTGTCTGTGGATGACTATATATATATATATATCTGTTAGCAAGAAAGATGTAAATGTGAAAGGCACAAGACGATTGTACTAAAACTATTCTGACATTTTTTATGAAGTGTGAATAATTTCGAGCATTGTTGGTAATTGACAAGCGTGTGAGTTTGGTGATGTAGTCAAATGAAAAATAGTCGAGTTATGAAGGAACTTTTAAATGAATATGTCCTTCCTATGCTGAAACATTAGTTTTATATATACATATATTAATGCGGGAAACATGGGTTTAGTCCTATATCGAGTCATAACAAAGACTAAAAAAATGGTATTTGATGTCTTTTTAACACTCAGCATTATAAGATCCAGATCAAGAGTAAGGGGAGCAATCTGGGGAATCTCCACCTCGTTGTCATAGCTTTTGAAAAGGGAGCCTTCGGGTTGCCCTCGACTAAGTTAAGCCCACTTACTATAGATATATATATATATATATTGTTTGATTTATTTTAAATAATGCTATATCACCTTTCGTGGGTTATTTATTTGCCAAAGCCATTCTCATAGAGAAAAAACAGTGGGACTATTTAACCGATAGTTGAGCGGATATGGGAGGTTCGTACCTTTACCATGGCTATTTGTATGAAGTGAACGTAATAGCTGGACTAGATTGGTTTGGTTTGGTTTGGTTTTATGACCTATCAACCATTATAGATTATTTAATGCCAAATGGAGGTGCCCGTGGTGTAATGGTTATCGTCGTAGGAAATGAACACGGCGACACGAGTTCAAATCCTGGACGAAACTGATTGCATTTCACATAGCACTAATAGCCCTGGGAAAGGTATGAATCCGATTATTCTCCCTCCAGCTATGGGTAAATAGTTGGGCAGACTAGTTTCTTCAGCCCTGGTTAGGCAACTAGTCTAGGAGAAGGAAAACTCTGAATTAAAACCTGTTAAACTCCGCTTAAAAATTGACCTTGTGTCGTATCCAGCCCGAGCGGAGGGGTTGGTAAATAGGATTTAATGCCAAATCCATTTTAGACATATAAACAGTTCTATTTCAAACAATTCAGTTTGGCATAAGTATAGTTTAGTTCTATTTGTGCCATAGATATGACCCTATCAGGTGCTATCAGTCTGGGCCAGAGTAGTCCTGAGAGCGATGGCAAAAGAGGTACTCCACACTCCTCAAAGCTCCAGCTTTACAGAATTCTCACCTTCAGATTGTTTCGTGTCAATAACAGGATACTCGTTGTGAGGGGGGAGCCTTACTCCTCTGCAGAGATGCAGTCGGTATGTTCTGTAGCCCCAGCCGACTGTGCCACAAACAGGTTAAGTTTAGGTTTTTTATTTAATGGCACATCAACTGGTGTATAGTCACCATCATGACCAACTATACACATATACATGCAGAATACATATTGAGGCAATGAAGACGAGCGACACAGTTCTTAGAAAAATATACCTCTCACTTTATTTGAAAGGGTTCGTGTGAGAGGGAGTTGGAGACCGAACAGAACTGCAATATATTGACCCCCACTCTTATGGCCATCAGCGTTGTGTCTTTCTCGTACTCAAGGACTGCTTAACTGGAAGCCCGGGGGCCCAGCTTTCTGCTGAGTGCTGGCTTTCTCTACCGCATCTTGTCTCTAATTCATCTGATCTCAAACTTACAGACTTCCTGTCTTCACCGAGTTATATAATAGTTCAATCGCCCACTCAATATCTCCCCATAATTGGCCATCGGGATGAGTCACTTCCGCTGTCCTTGGAATGGCATGTTTGATTGTGATCGAGCGGAAATAACTGTCATGCAGTTCACAGGTCACTCTCTTCCGGTGCATCAGTCTATGACTGTACCGCAGGATTTTACCTTGTCCCATATTGTCAGCCAAGCCCGCCTACGCCAATGGAATATGCAACTTCCACGTCTTTGGAATGGCATGTTTGGCCGGGTCGAAGGTCAATATACAACACAACCATCGTGGGTTGTATATTGCCAAAGTCAATTTTTATATGCATATATATATATATATATATGTGTGTGTGTGTGTGTGTGTGTATGTTTCTGTTTTTCTCTGTTTAACGTGGTTCATTTAATAATAACATTATATGTTATTTACATATATATTTGCGTGTATGTATGTATGTATGTATATTTCTATATATCATTACTTTTGTTTAGCAAAAAAACTAATAATAAATATTTTAAAGAATCGAATAAAATTGTGCAATTTAAAGTTGTTGGGTGGATAAATTTATTCGTTTTACTTTTGTTGTATAGTGGCTCGTACCACGTGACTTCCCGTATCGTGGAGGTATAAAAGACGCCGTGTCTCTTATGCACAGGGAAGCAGAAGCAAAAGCAGGAACAGAAAGAGAAGCAGAGAGATTGCTCCGAAAGGACGTTGGTCATTAGTAAGACCAACTTCGGACGCAACACCAACAATGCAACACTTATAATACTAGTCGGATTGTACCACTTGAGTTATTAAATAATTAACTCCATTTCGCTGTGTATCTTTTCCTTAGCACGATGCAAAAACAAGCTGACAAAGGTAAGAAGCAGAAGATACCCCGCACAAACAATTACGGACGCGGACTACGCCGTTGACAGAGCACTACTGGCAAATACACCCGCCCAAGCCGAAACCCAGTTACATAGTCTGTAACGATTAGCTGCTGTCATAGACCTCCAAGTCAACGCAGACAAGACGGAATACATGTCCTTTAATCAAAGAGGTGACATCTCCACGCTATATGGTAGTTCTCTTAAACTAGTTCACCTACCTCGGAAGCAGTGTCTCATCAACCGAGATTGACATCAACACGCGACTAGCAAAGGCATGGACAGCTAACGATAGGCTATCCGTCATATGAAAGTCAGACCTGACCGATAAAATAAAACGCAGTTTTTTCCAAGCAGTGGTCGTGTCGATACTGGACTACATGGACGCTATCTAAACGTATGGAGAAAAAAGCTTGACAGCAACTACACAAGAATGCTGCGAGCAATACTGAACAAATCCTGGAAGCAGCCCCCTACAAAGCAGCAGCTGTATTACCACCTACTACTCGTCATGAAAACTATCCAAGTTAGACGAACCAGACATGTGGGACACTGCTGGAGAAGTGGGGATGAACCTAAAAATGACATATTCGTGTGGACCCCTTTACATGCTGGTCGTCCTGCCTTTGCAGGACGACCAGCAAGAACCTATATACAACAGCTCTGTGCCGATAAAGGATGTAGCCTTGAAGACCTACCGGGAGCGATGGATGATAGAGACGGGTGGCGAGAGAGAGTCAGGGAGATCCGTGCTGGCCGTGTGACATGATGATTATATTTTGAATAGTGAATCATCAATTAAAAAAAGCTGCCTGGAAGACCTCGAAGCGTTTGAACATATATGTATATATATATATATATATATATTGTGACTTTGCATAAACATGCTCTCATAGGAATACACGGAGATGTACAAACTTTAGGAATAATTCAGTTTACCATCCAAATAATTTTATAGTGTCAGTATTCAGAACGATATTACACGCAAACACACACATATATATGTTTATACCTGCATGTACAAATATATATATATATATATATATATATATATATATATAGTATGCGTCAAGTATATATATATATATATATATATATACATGGTATGCATATGTATACATAGGGAAACTACACAAGAATGATGCGTGCCCTTGAAAAAGTCTGATAGTAACACCCCACAAAACACCAGCTGTACAGCCATCTGTCCTCCACATCTCCTAAACAATTCAAATACTTCGAAAGAGACATGCAAAGCACTGCTGGAGGAGCAAGGACAATCTCATTAGCGACGTTCTCTTATAATTCTTGCACATGAATATGACCAGCGAAGACTTACTTATCTCGGTTCTGTATAGACACAGTATACAACCCGGAAGATATGCCAGGAGCAGTGAATGATTAAGATGGATGGATCAAAACTTGATGATGATGATGATGATGATGATGATGATGATGATGATACATAAATCTTGTTTGCATTTTGTAATTAGTATGCATCTGTTTTATATATATATATATATATATATATATATATATATATATATATTACTGCATATAATAGCCACAGTAGATTAATGGATCGCGACTTGATGATGAAGATGATGATTATAAGGATGATGATACTTATATCTCGTGTTCATTTTGTATAATTAGTATGCATCTAGTATGTATATATATATATATATATTACTGCATATAATAGCCACAGTAGAGCTCACAGGCAAAAATAACGAGCAAAAATGTAGTGTCACTTCTGAGGTGATCGTCTAAGCAATCAAATGTAGCCCTGCCATATGTATAATTATTTGTATGTGTGTGTGTGTGTGTGTGTGTGTGTGTGTGGTTACATAGATTATAATAATTATATGTACTTAAACACACACTCACATACACACACACACACATATATATATAATTATATATATATATATATATATATATATATATATATATATATATATATATATATATATATATATGTGCGTATTTATATGTCTGTTTGCATATGTATATATACATCCGAACATAATGAAGAATTAATAATATATAGATAACATGAAATGAATTTTCCCCAGCTCCCAGTACGCACCTGTTTCCACGTTGCTTTCTCAGAAACCAGCGTTTCCTCGAGAGAAAAAAAAAAGCACATATATTTATTTATATGCGATTTATCCTGTGCAAATGGATGGAACAATCATGATGTATCGTTTTTTTTTTTCGTTTTTTTGTTTTTTTTGTTTTTTCCGTCTTCTTCAATTCGTTTTCCCGCCTTTTGGTGGATTTTTCCTTTGTTTACTTTAAGAAACACCGCCGAATACATAACACTTCCTTCCACTTACTTTTCTCTCCTTATTATCTTGGGTTCAATCGTGACTCTCTTTACACCAACACCTCTGCAAATATCATCATCATCTTCGCATTATCGTCATCATCATCAACAACAGCACCAAACGGAATAATTTGTTGATGCAATGAAGCAGTACAGTTTCATTCTTTCGTCTTTGTGTTTTCATTATCTCACTGAAGATATCGCTGTGTGCCATTGTTGTGATGCTGACTAAAGAAAGACACAGGGAATACAAAAAGGTAGATAGAAAAACATATATATTCAAGTAACAGAAACCAGATACAAGTGAACCTGGTTAAACAGTAGTTAGTTAATAGGAAGCTGAGAGTCCAGTGGGGTAGTGACTATCCGTCCACAACGCAAATGGCATCACACGTGATTGTGTCACGCTGATTGGTGAATTCTGTCTGACGCCATCGTTGACGTATATTCATGGTGGAGGGCCAGTCCGTTATGTAGGGAGTACAACACCCATGTGACAACAAATCTCATTACTCTAATCATACTGTTCTTCAGTACTCTTGCCGATGCCAAATCTACTCTGAGAGTATCTAAAATCTTAAATCACAGGATTATTTTATTCAGTTGTTCAGAAAATTATATCCGATTTTAGAATAAACTTTTACTTTTCAATTAATGAATTTGAACACTGTTTGAATCAATCATTTGATTTTCTTTTACCTATTTCTTAACATATTGATTAATGCTCTTTTTCTCCCCCCCTCTCTCTCTCTATCTATCTATCTATCTATCTATCTTTCTTTCTTTCTTTCTTTACACACAAAAGTTCACAAACACAACCACACATGTATATCTATGCCAACACCCGCACGCATACTAAAGTGCACGCGCTTATAAACACACGCACACACTCATATATACACACGCATAGATAGACACGCATACAAACATACACACATGCACGCACACACACAAAAGCCACACACCTACATACACATGAACACACACAATTCCCTGAACATCTGTCCGGTTTTGCTTCTTTGTGTAATGGCACATCAACCTTCGTTGGTTATTCTTATGTCAAAACCGTCTTTCTAGAAAGACAGAAAAGGTACCTTTAACTGGAGGAATAAGAGAGTAACTTTATAGTGTCGCTGGAGTTCGAACTTACTTACCAGGATGTCTCAGTCTAGCACGTTAGCCATTACACAGCTATGGCTCCCCTCTCCAATCATCAATATATTTCTGCCATCGATTAATTATGTTTTTCATGCCTCTACGATAAAACTGAATTTTTGATGCCAAGAAATTTTTAAATGCAGTTTCTACGTCTCTTTAAGAACGGAATGTTTCTATAGTTTTAAAAATGTGTCAGGAACTTGAGAGAAAATGATTGTGAGTGGGGGAGTGATCAGAAGTATATGATGGATGTGACAAGTCAGTGAGCTTCTGCTGTGTCAAACTGGCAACATGAACGAGTTGGAATTCATCCAAGTAAATGAATAAATGCATCTTTTCTTTTCTTTTTTATTGTGTTCATTTTAAGGAACATATAACTTTCAACATCAAATTCTGAAAGAAGTAATAGAAAATTAACGAAGAGGACACTTTAATCACTAGGGATATGATTTTTTCATACAACTACTACTAAAACGGTATGTTTAAATAGAATTTAAACAGCTTATACAAAAATCAGACAATATTTTTCTATCAATCTAATATATAGAAGAAGATAAGATATGAAAATCGGGAATAATAATGACCGTTATTTCATCATCATATCTTCTTTTTGAAACTTGATGATTATTTATAGACTAAAAAGACAACATTATTTAATTCTTTCGGTTCTCTTTTGCTTAATTTGTATTCATTATAGCAATGAAATATTGATGTACTACTTACTGCTTTCGATCAAGATCTAATTTTGAAGGAGTAAAAAGCAAAGACAAAAATTGTTGCGTTATGTTTGCATCTGGAAATTCTCCAAGTTTGTATAACACTAAAACACTATAAATCTACTCGAAACCAAGTTCATATCCCTTGACAAACTACCTAGATCCCCCTTATCATAGAAAAGCTGATTTTAACATGTCCAATTTCCCCAATAATTCGTTTACAAACATAGATAGATAGATAGATAGATAGATAGATAGATAGATACGTGGTGCCTTCAATAAGTTTCCAGACGTTTTTTTTTTTACTGGCATTTAAAATTGTCGTAGACTTTTGAAAATTCAGTATGTTATTGCAATACATCTTATGAAATGACTGACCAATTTTTATGATTTCAGGTTCAAATGAACAGCAACAGAAGGAATTGGAATACACCCTACTAAATCCTGATTGTTACAGCTAGTGAATTTCAAAAATGCAATCTGGACGTGAGAACACTTTAGAAGAACGATATGCAATAAAATTCTGTTTTAAACTTGGAAAAAATGCCAAAGAACCGTATGGAATGCTTCACACTGCTTTTCGACGATCTTGCATGAATCGAGAATCAGTTTTTGAGTGGCATAAGAGATTCAAGGAAGAATGATGAGAGGTGTGCGAGGAATAAGGAAGTTAATACACCACAGTTGATTGGCCAAAGGGTTAGGGTTAGGATTAAGGTTACTATGTTGAGGTTTTAAGGGAGTTCAGGAAGATATTCATAGGGAAGAGGCCAGCACTCTTCTAATCGGGTCAGTGGCATTTCCACCGGAACAATGCACCAGTCCACAACTCCATCTTTGTTACAGACTATTTGACCAAGATGGGCATCAAGACAGTTCCTCAGCCTCCCTGTAGTCCAGACCTTGATCCCTGTGACTTTTTCTTATTCCCTAAGCTTAGAGGCTGTCGTTATGAGACAATTGAGGAGATGAAAGAGGCTGTGACGAAGGTCATTGACACGCTCACACAAGAGGACTTCCATGGGGCCTTCCAGAAGTTGTTGGAACGGTACAACAAGTGCATTGCAACTGGCGGAGTCTACTTCAAAGGGGACTAAAGTTTCATGTGGGTACTATCAATAAAACTGTCCATATGAAAAAAACCTGGAAAGTTATTTAATGATCCTCATAGATAGATAGATAGATAGATTCTCAAGCTCTTCAAGCTTTAAAACAATCCTGTAGATTTATCGCTCAGTTATTTCTAATAATCATGAAAAAAATGTTTAAATCAATAAATCTCTTAAGTGTTACTCGTTAAAATTTTAAACATGTATCTCCAAAAGTCTGTCAAACTTTTCACGAAACTCTATAAACATAAAACATTCCTATAAACTTAATATACATTTTCTTTGTGTATAATATGTTGATTTAGTTTTGTTTTGTTTTATCGCATATTAACCCTGTTAGGTTATTTAATGCCAAAGTTGTCTTTTAGATGAACAGCAGTCATATCACTTAACACAGTCGGAAGGATAAGGGGATCCATGCCTTTCTCAAGGGTATTAGTCCGAAAGTGAACGTAATAGCACGACGAAAGCTCAAAGTCCCTTATTTCAAGATCTCCGGCCAGCACTTTAGTCATCATGTCAGAGGCGATTGGCGTTAATGAGATTATCCCGTTCGCCATAAATCCTGAGTGACACGACGAGAAAGAAAGACACACAGAGCGCCGGACTAAACGGACGATCAAGGTAAAAGAAAAACAGACACTAAGCGAGAAGACATCAGAACCAAAATCTAAATGTATTTATACTAAAGCTATCCAAAAGTGTTTAGAAAATTCAGCTACTCAGCACTAAATCTACCTGTAATGTTCCGGAAAATGGATGAATTTTAATATGTCTTTACCCAGGTTATAAAAGCATAGTTTGAAGAGAAAAATAAATCTTTTACTCTCTTTTCTTTTCAGAAACAAGAAAAAGTAAAAATTTGGTTTCATAGTGTAATTGGTAAATCTTTTCTATTTTCGTGGATTCATCATTTAGACTAACAAATACTGTTTGTTACCAAACGCATTAATAATAATGCCTTGCATTCGCACCAGGTGAGTGTTATTAATTTAAATCATCTGGTCCCAGGGGCCGTCCCCCGGCAATACCTACTTCAACAGGGCCAAGCTAATTGCTTAGTGCCCAAGGCGCCTCAATAAGGGAATTCCAAAGGGATCAAGCATTTTTTGCACTAGTTGCGCATGAGTTTCGATTCGTCTGCGGGCCCCACCTTAAAATGACCTTGTGTCAAATCCTAACGAATGGGAAGTTGGATAAATATCAATACTGTTTGTAACCACCGAGGTGTAATTCTTTTGAAAAATAAGCTGAAAAATAGATATCATTTACAAAAGTTAAATCAGGGATTTTTTTCTTACGACGTTTCTCTGTTCAAATATCTGATCGTTTACTAAGGATATTTATTCACGAAAATTAGCTTAGTTTGGCCCAAAGCCAGAAGTAAAAATGTTACATAACCACAATTAACGATATGTGCGAAATAGACATATAATGTTCATAACGACAGAACATACAAAGAACATAGGAATCTCGAAATTCAAAAACACGTAACGATTTCTTGTTAAGGTACGAAACCTTTTAATTAACTTTGAGTTAAAGGTTTCGACATAAGGAGGAGACACACAATCTTCTATGCTGTCTTATTCATTCGGACCCCATCACGTGCGGCACCCATAGGGCGCAACTTCGCCTCGCGTCTGCGAGCTCCAAAAGTCGATCCTTCTCGTTTGGTGTCTAGTACTCAAATCCCTAACTTTCTTCAAATCTCCCACAAACCTCTGCGCGCTTCCGGTGCGTGACGTTACCCGCACCCTGTCACCCCGTTCCGTCATCTCGGGCTATTGTGACATCTCTGAGTGGCACGTCCGCCCCGCGCGTGCTTTACCACCTACATCAAGGTTTGCACCTAACTAACCCACGTGCTGAGCCGAAAGGTTCTCAACCGAACTAAACTCAAAGGTATGAACCGAAATCCCTTGGCCATTACGTTACAAAAATAGTCCTCTGATGATCGAGCTTAATAGCAAGAATTGGTTGATCTAACTCATTAACCCTTGCACAACACACCGCATTCATTAAGTGCACTCAAATTTTACTCACCTTAGTTTGGCCCATAGACCTTAGACCGCAAAAAAATTCCTGCTGTGTCCAAGTTATTACCCATCTGCGTACTAACAAAGCTTATGGCTTCTTGACTTTAATTTTCAGCCAGTATTTTTATGGCTACGTGTCTAAGTTTGGGTTGTATGTCAGTAGACATCATCTGCCGTTGTTATCTTTTATTTGAAAGAAGGGGATCCCCCCAATACTTGGGGTATCTAACGCTATCAGAATGGGTACTTCCAGTTGGTGTATAAGTATTGTTTAGTAAGCTTACTGAAGTTTGGCATTGTTCTTAGGCTGTTACCAATAGA
This sequence comes from Sepioteuthis lessoniana, assembly GCA_963585895.1. Lineage (NCBI taxonomy): Eukaryota > Metazoa > Mollusca > Cephalopoda > Myopsida > Loliginidae > Sepioteuthis > Sepioteuthis lessoniana. The sequence goes on along the minus strand of OY757924.1, from coordinate 54,524,592 downwards.
TAGTTATTCCTATTTACCACCCACCTAAGTACTCACTAGGCTTCTCACTGCCTTAAATCGCTGTTCTGGCCGGAACCAATGCTTTCAACGCCATGTTACCGTAAGTCCGGTTTATCAGGTCAGTGACTATCATCTGTCGCTTTTTTAATGAAAGAATTTACTGTTAAACAGCATAAAGTGTTCCTATCGAATACAAATACTTTTTAAGCCTATTCATTTGACCCATAAAGAGACCTGGGAGTAAGAACAATAAATGGCTACTCCACCGTCTTCAGAACTTAGGTATCATCCTAAAATGCAGTTTGGGATCATACCCACGATATCACTTTTGGGTGCAGAGTCTAACCCCTCTACATGAGACACATTCAGCGTATTCTATGCCCGGTCGACAGGGCGAGCTGATCGTAAGTAATTAGTTTATATAGCTTGTTAACCATTACATCACAATCAGATGCTCATTTCTCATGTGTATTGTAATTTGTCAAAGATAAGAACGGATAGTTTCTATTTTTTATTTATTCATTTTATCTTCTTTTTTTTTTCTTTTTTTGTCAGCTTTTTATTTTTATTTATTTATTTTTTTTTTTTTTTTGATGGGGTTGGTTTAGTCATGTCAGTAATCAGTGATATTTTATAAATGAAGAAAGAAGAGAAAAAAAGAATTGAAGAAGCGAAGTAGATTGAAAAACTTGATTGATAAGAAAAAAACGGAACGAAATCGAAGAACAAAAGAAACGAGCAGAATAAAATATAAAAACAGACTTTTAAAAAAATGTCTACGTAAATGAATTACATAGAAGGAACTTTGAAATCGACGTGAGAATTTTTTGAAAAGGAATTAATCTGAGAAGTAAAAACATCTATTAAAGAACTCATTGAAATATTTTCAAAGATATGTCAGTAAAGCAGGTTGAATTAGAAATAAAGCAGTAAAAACTGTGTGTAGAAGTCGTCAAAAGAATTTGAGAAATACGGAATTGAAAATAAAAAGTGTGAATCAAAAGATTTGCAATATTTTGGTAACATCAGGCACAATTCGGCAACACAGAGTGTTTTTATCAAGATCGTAAAGGTGACGAACCACAAACTCGTCTGATATTCTCCGAGTGCTGTTTGCCGGATTTGGGGCAAGAATTTGGAGCACGGCCACGTAATCCACGCTTTTAGGTCTACCTTGTCTAATCACCGACGTTCTGGCAACTCGAGATAATTTTCTTGAGCAATCTGGTTAACTGAACTGTGATCAACTGCACCTTTACTTTTTGTGCACCAATTATTCTTTGTTTTTTGGGGGGTTTTTTTCTTTCTTCCTTTCTCTCTCTCTCTCTCTCTCTCTCTCTATCTATCTATCTATCTATCTATCTATCTGTCTGCCCTCCCTATCTCTCTCTCTCTGTCTTTGTCATTCTCTGTTTCTGTTTTTCTCTCTTTCTCTCGGTTTATCAGTCCATTTCTTTCTCTCTCGCTTTCTCTTTCTTTGTGTCTCTCTCTCTCTCTCTCTCTCTCTCTCTATCTGTAATTTTGTCTGCCTATATCTCTCCTATATCTTTTTTCTTTGTCATCCTCTCTCTCTCCTCCCCTCTCTCTCTCTCTCTCTCTCTCTCTCTCTCTCTCTCTCTCTTAGTTATTCTCTCTGTCTGTACTGTCTGTACAATTATAAACGTAAGCATGGTAAGTCTGTCTGTCTCTCCATGTCTGTCCATTTCTCTCACTCTCTCCCCCTCTCTCTCTCTCTTTGTCCCTCCCCCCTCTCTCTCTCTCTCTCATTCTCTCTGTCTTTGTCTTTCTCTCTGTCTCTGTCTGTCTGTTTCTTTCTGTGTCTATCTATCCCTCGGTTTGTCTGTCCATTTCTTCCTCTCTTTCTCTTTGTCCGTCTCTCTCTTCCTCTCTTTCTCTCTCTCTCTCTCTCTCTTTCTCTCTCTACATATATATATATATATATATATATATATATACATATATATTCCTCCCTCTCTCGCTTCGTGTGGCACCGAATAGTTCCACATAATTCAACTTTTAAAAAATAAACGCCCAATGTTATTTTAAACCAAAGATACCAACATTTTTTTTATTGTCGGGTAACTCTAACATCAAAAAATTGTAACACCTCTGAAATCAAAGTATATACGAATAATGACAATGCTGGAATAACAACATACACTATAAACCTTTTATTTTCTTTTTATTTACGTTTTCACACAAGCAGGATGCGACACAAAATCAATTTCAAGTGGAGTTTAATTCAGTTTGAACTCAGAGTTTTCTTTCATCTAGATCAGTTGCAATAGCAAAGTTTAAAGACCCCACACTACCCTATTTACCCATGGCTGTGGGAAGATAATTGGATTCATACCTTTCCCCAAAGATATTAGCGCTATGTGAACTGTGAACAATCTCGTCCAGGATTTGAACCCCTATCGCCGTGTCTATATCCATAGACGGTAACTATTGCACGACAAACGCCTCCTTCTTGATAAAATCCAGTTAAGGAGAGTGGGAACCAGCTTTTAGAAATCCCAAAAAGGAATATGTCGTTATACCCCGATTATACATTGGTCCCACTAAATTTTCCTCGCTCCTTTGTAGTAGCTATTGAAAAAAGAGCTTTTGGGTCACCTTCGATTACGGTCGGTCTGCAACTTACTCATACTCAAAAAGAAAGTACTATGATAGTGTTTAGCGCCTCAAACACAGTTAGGCATTTTCTTATAGAGCCCAGAGCTCTCGCTCTCATTAGACAACGCTTTTTTCAACGTAAATAATATAAAAAATTTATTTGAAAATGTCGACGTAGATGAATTTTTGTTCATTGACAGAATAAATGAACTATAGAAACAATTATAAAAGTAAGCATGGTCAGTACAATGCAAAGTGATATCTCAACTTATTAGAAAAATATCTCAGACGACGTTGACAAGAAATCTTGAGAAACGACCACACAAAAAATATAATTATATACGATGTACACAACTCCCTAACCTCTAGGCATAAAATAAACCTTGCGAGGCTGAGATGCTAGCAAAATCAATCGATTGATCAATCAGAATATATATGAGGAATTTCACATTTCAAAACACTAAAAGAGTTTGTGTGAGAACGACAGAATTTTATAGAGAAAATTGCTGGCAAGTCTTCTCGTCTGTGGTGGGGGCTGAGTGTGATCCCTTTATTATTCCTTTGTTGCCTGAATAAAGGTGGAAAAAAGAGTGAATTAAGAAAAAGATAGAAAATGAATAGCGAAAAGGTGGAAAAGAGGAAGTAAATAAACAAGGAAAAGAGGAAGCGAAGAAAAAGAGAGAACAGAGGGAGTGAAGAAAAAGATGAAAAAGGAGGAGTGAAGAGAAAGACAGAAAAAAGAAGTGAAAAAAAAGAAGAAAGGGTGAAGAAATGAGAAAAACGAGTTAGTGAAAAAAAGATTGAAAATGGGGAGAAAAAAAATCAATGGAAAACTGTGAGTGAGGAAATAGATGGAAAAGAGTGAGTAAAAAAAAAAAGAAAGAAAAGAGGTAGTGAAGAAAAAGACGGAAAAGAGAGAATGAAGAAAAAGAAGGAAAAGAGGGGATGAAGAAAAGGACGGAAAAAAGGGAATGAAGAAAAAGACGGAAAAGTGAGAATGAAGAAAAAGACGCAAACGAGGGAATGAAGAAAAAGACGGAAAAATGACAATGAAGAAAAAGACGCAAAAGAGGGAATGAAGAAAAAGAAAGAAAAGAGGGAATGAAGAAAAAGATGGAAAAGTGACAATGAAGAAAAAGACGCAAAAGAGGGAATGAAGAAAAAGAAGGAAAAGAGGGAATAAAGAAAAAGACGGAAAAGAGGGAATAAAGAAAAAACGGAAAAGTGAGAATGAAGAAAAAGACGCAAAAGAGGGAATGAAAAAAAAGAAGGTAAAGAGGGAATGAAAAAAAAGTCGGAAAAGAGGTAGTGAAGAAAAAGACGGAAAAGAGGGAATAAAAAAAAGACGGTAAAGAGAGAATGAAGAAAAAGATGGAAAAGAGGGAGTAAAAAAAAAATATGGAATCTGTGTAGTGAAGAAAAAGACGGGAATCCCGATTTCTCTCTCTCTCTCTCTCTCTCTCTCTCTCTCTCTCTCTCTCTCTCTCTCTATCTATCTATCTATCTATCTCGCCCCGGGTTTGGTCTGTTGCCCAAATATTTACGGCCTTTTTATCTCTTGAGTGTCAATGTTATGTACCATTCATTTGTTCTTTCTTTGTTTTTTTTTAATTCTTTGTTTCTCATTTTGTCTAAATGTTAATGCACCACACACCAAGAGGAGATCGTCCTCAGTTTTATCAAGAAAAATACCAGAGAGACATGTAATTAAAAACCGTTCAAAATTTTATCAAGTATGGAACTCTTGAAAAAGTGCCTACATCTATATATTTTGCATCATAAATTCAAGCACGTGTTCCATTGGTCCCGGACGAGAGGAGAGGGTAGAGGAAATTTGGCCCAACCTGCGATAAAACCCGCAAATAGATAAAATCAATTTTTCATAGTGCTCATTAAGGTAGGAATATTTCGGCAAAAAATTGATTTTTTAACCCTTTGCCAAAGTAAGTATCATGGGTCTGCAAAAAAATAAAGCCGAATCAATATCGTTTTCCAAAGTAAATCTCTCTCTCTCTCTCTCTCTCTCTCTCTCTCTCTCTCTCTCTCTCTCTCTCTCTGATATATATATTTATATAGTGTGAATGCACATACACACACACACACACATATATATATATATATAGATATATATTCATGGGTGATGATATATATATATATATATATATATATATATATATATATATATATATATATATATATATATATATAAAGATAAAAAATTGGGGATGTTTCCGTGGCATGTAGCTAATATGACAGCCCTTCAACTATGCTTCTTTTTTCCTTTTTTTTCTTTTTTTTTTTTCGTCTGTCATTAATTGGGATGATTATTTCGGGTTTGAAAACAACAGGTAAAAATGAAAAGATGAAAGAAAATGATTTTTTCATCATCATCATCATCATCATCATCATCATCATCATCATCATCATCATCATCATCATCATCATCATCACCAAGGAGTGCCGGCAGTACAGGTTTTCATAACTTTCCTTCTCTATCTTGCCACCTGTCCCTATCCGGCATCGCTCCTGCTAAGTCCGTACCGAGCTGATAATCACAAAGATTTTTGCTGATCGGCTTAACACTTGTGTGTCCCCGTATCAGTGTCCATTGAAGAATATAGCTCATAGGTTCGTCCTTACTTCCTCCACCAGAGTCCAGCATGTCTTGTTCATCTTACTTAGATAGTTTGGTTTACAGATGTTGCTTTGTAGGGTGCTGCTTTTAGGATTCGTTCCAAAAAGGACAGAGCATCCTTGTGTAGTTCAAACTTTTTCTCCAAGCATTTTGTTAAAGATCGAGTGATGCAACCTCACTGTTACAATGAAGAAGAATATCCGTTTTCATTTTTGATATAGTTTTTCAAATATATATTTTCTTATTTTTGACATAAAAGTAACTAAAGTTGGCGACCGTAGTCGAAGCTAACCCAAAGGTTCCCTTTTCGATAGCTACTACACCAAAGTTTAGGAGAGGGCGCTACTCCTTTCCCAGATTTGACCCACTTTACCCTTGATCTGTACCTTATAATACTGAGTGTTAACCAAGGAGGAATAAGTACCATTTTTCAATTCCTTATATATATATATATATATATATATATATATATATATATATATGAGTGTGTGTGTGTGTGTGTGTGTGTGTGTGTGTGTGTGTGTGTGTGTGTGTGTGTGTGTGTTACAATGTAATCTATTTATATGATTTTTAATTATATTTAGAAAAGATAACAATATTTTTTTAATATTGTTATATGCTGTTTTTATTTTTTGAAAAGACAATTATAATTTTTTTTTTTTTAGTTTAGAAATATATCTATTATTTCTTTTTTAGAAATGAGGATCAAATTTCTCTATCGAAGAAAGTTGAAACGAAGAAATGATTTGCAATTTTTAATATTTTATTAATTGAATTGAATCTAAAGTAATTTTATATACGTTGAATGATTCAATCTAAATAATACCTGAAAAAAAAAAAACAATAATACATGTGTGTGTGGGGGGGGGCTATTTGACTCGATTTCTCCCTCACTTCTTCGTATCAACAATCACCAACATCTGGTGCGATCTACTATGACTCCTCAAGAGAGCGAGCTGCTCACACCCTTTTTCAGACATTGCCGATCATTTATCCAATCAAAAATGTCAAACTGGTTACTAACTAGCCGAGAATTTTTGTGCAATGTCTTCTCAATGAGTAAGAAATAAGTGGCAATTTTCTTTTTTAGAAAAGACAAATATTAGTTGCTTTTTGGTATAATTTTTAAGATATATTTCTTTGAGTCTTTTTTATCATTTTTTATATAAGTCTAATTTATCTTTTTTAGAAAAGACAATTATTTTTATTACAATTTATGTTTATAGAACTGACGAATGTAAATTGTTTTCGTTTGATTTATTACAATTTTATATAATTCTGAATGTTATATTTCTAAGGTTTTGCAACGTAAAACTTATACCAGGACAAGATAGAACTAATCGTATTCGAACCTGGAATGTCACAGTTACTTTACTTCAGCCTGACGGCAATCAAGAATAACCATACACAAACAATTCAAGAATGCAAGCTTCACTCATTTGATGTTGTAAGAGGCTGTAGAATTAAAAAAAAAACGTCTGCTCAGCATTTTCATTATCATTCTTTATTTTTTATTTACTTTTTATTTATCTTTAGAAAAGACTTTTTTTTTAGTTATAATTTTAAAAACAGATCAATATATTCTTCGATTGCAAGACATTTAAAATTAAGACAGGATTTTCGTTTTTGTTTTTTTTTTTCTTCTTCATATTTTTATATAATTGAACTGAATTTAAACTAATTTTTAGCCCCGTCTGAGCGAATTATGTAAATCATAAAAACTGCAATTTATTTTCAAAATGGAAGCTGATGATGAAATTGGCTGTTCCGTTTGTGTCAAGATATGCAACATTCTAAGTGCAGGATAAAAAAAAAGTAATTGAATCGGATAAAACTGATGTAACATCTGATTCAAGAAAATGGTCTCCAGAAATTCTAGTTCTCAAGCTGTCTGACAATTACCGAATTCCAATTGAAGATGCTGTCCCCCTAATTCCGTAATTTCATCTTTGATTACACCGGCATAATTTTAGCTGTCTGTTCTGGCTGGAACTATTCATAAATCAAATAGACAGTAATTCTTGGTCTGACTGTTGAGACGACTCACTACGATACGGACTTCCTCTGTTTTACTAATTCATCGTCATCAAATTGAAGTTCATCTTTACAATCAGTAAATCCTTGTCCTTTCAAAAATTTTATTCTTAACTTGATTAACAAGAATTTCTGTAAGAACCATTATTTTTAGCTCTGATTAATAAAATAAAGAGACTTATTATAATTACATTACTTCTTCCTAGTTTTTCCCATTAGCTCCAACTGGTCATTTTTCACTAAAGTCTGAGGAATATCAAGTCTCTTCAAGTCTCCAGGACTTTTCTAAGAAAATGCTATTCAAGATTAAGTTTAAGATTAATTACTATAATTGGTTTGGTCTGATTTCTTTCTTTAATGGTTTATCAACCTTTGTGGGTTATTTAATGCCGAAGCCATTTTTGCAGTGATACTAATTAAACTATAGCTGGGGGAGGTAAAAGAGTTCATACCTTCCCCATGGGTATTTGTCCGAAAGTGAAAGTAATAACGTGACTGGAGTTTGAAATCAATTACTTTGAGGGCACCGTCTGGCACTTTAGCCTTTACGCCATGAGGACTTCTCAATAATAATAATAATAATAATAATAATAATAATAATAATAATAAGAAGAAGAAGAAGAAGAAGAAGAAGAAGAAGAAGAAGAAGAAGAAACAGTTAATCCCACAAGCAAATGCAGTCTAGGAGAAGGAAAACTCTGAATTCAAACCTGTTAAACTCCGCTTAAAAAATTGACCATGTGTCATATCCTACCCGAGCGGAGGGGTTGGTAAATAGGACCCACAAGCAAATGCAGCCAACCGGCACAAAAACAGTGCAAGAGCAGCCATGACTGAGTAGGAAAGGTGATTCACTGAGGACTGTGCAAGAGACTAAAGTGTGAACAAATTCACAAATTGAGTAGAGTGTTCGCCAATGGTCCGGGAGACTGGGGTTCAATCCCAGGTCAAGTTATACCAAAAACTAAAAAAAATGGAATTTGATGCCGCCTTACTTAGCACTCAGCACTATAAAGTAAGGATCAAGGTTAAAGAAGAGCAATCCAGGGAAAGGATCAGTGCCCTTCCTTACACCTCGGTGTTGTAGCTATTGAAAATTGAGCCTTCTGGTCACCCTCGACTAAGATCACCAACTTTACTTTTTACTATATGCACAAACCAGAATCTGTCCAAGAAAATGAGGCGTATAAAATGCCTCATCACTCAATCACAATTAGAAGACCAGGCCTAGTGTCAAATAAGAAAAAGAAATGGATATATCACGTATGGATTATGACCCTCAGGCAGATCACAGAAAAGAAAGCTTAAAAACTGGACATATACTAGGACATTGCCGGAGAGCTGAAAACGCAGCATGTAAATGATAGCGATACCAATCGTAATCGAAGCCCTTGGAACAATCCCGAATAATCTCGTAAAGAGATTGGCTTAGCTGGAGATCCGAGGAAGAAAAGGAACCATTCAAATCAAAGTACTGCTAATATTAGCTTGGATACTCAGAAGAGTCCTGGAGACCCAAGGAAATTTACGGTCATTTAGATACAAACGAAAAATCACTCTTTAAAGCTGATGTGAAATACATAATCTAAAGGTAAAATGAATAAAATATGCTATTAATACAAATAGCATGAAAAACAATAACAATATAATACAGAGATGCTTCAAGAAATAGAATAAGACAGGGGTTCTTCCATTTTATAAGAGCTTTTGAAAACTAATGGAAAAATGAAAACGTAACGTAGCATATCCAAATATTCATTAAATGAAGATTATTTTTTCGTTGCGATTTTTTTTTTTAGCTTTTCGTTTTATTATCACTGCGTACCGTAACCAATTAGCATTCCGGGTTATACGTGGAAGTCAATCCAAGAGATGCCACCAGGTGCTGTTTCAAATTAGCTGTGATTGTTTTAATCAGATATTAACTTAGATATGTTTATTTCGATATTTACGTGGCTACCGATCAATCTTTTCAATTTCCAAGCAGTGTTTAGATTTAAGGATTATAAAGTTTAATGTGAAAGACATTTGGAAAACGTATCATGAGAATCTAAGAATATATATATACATATATATATATAGTTATTGTTATGAGGTCCCCGTGGTGTAATGATTATCATCGTTAGAAATCGACACGGTGACTCGACTTTCGAATCCTGGACGACGCAGTTTGCATTTCATATTGACACAAATAGAAATGAATCCAACTATTCTCCCTCCATCCATGGATAAATAGTCGGGCAGACGAGGATCTTTAGCTGGCATGGAAACCGGTCTGTGAGAACTTAAACCTGTTAAACTCTGTTTAAAAAGTTATCTTCTTAATTACATCCAATTTGCTATTCTAATTTTCAAATAAAACGAAAAAATTAGAAATCCATTATCATTCTATTTCCATTTGTAGAGTTTTGTTTCAAAATTGTGTGATGTAATTAGTTTACGAAATTTATTTTAAAAGTGTAACTTGTTTCCTTAAAAAAATTATTAATAACTTTAAGAATAGATTTAAATAAAATTCAGAAGATACATCATGTATTAAAAATACCCTGATGATGGTTTAAAAACCGGAACGTCTAATGTAGGCACATAGTTCAACTTAAATAAGTTCATCCACTGAAGACCTTGTCTTTTCATGTTTTACTTTTATATACCATCCGTTTTACTTCCATTTTCCTATATATATACAATGGTGGACATAACGTTCAAAACGGCATAGTTTCATCAGAAAAAGTAGATATAACTTTTTATCTAAGTTGGTTTAGATTCTATAATTTTCATAGACAATGAATACGATATTAATTGTAATCCTGTGAAATTTTGGTGTTATTTGAGACGATAATAAAAAAGTATTGAAGGATTTAGTGATTTACTGCAAAACCCAGGGCGGCCAAAATGATCAGAACGGTTGAAAAAAAGAAACAAAATACTCAAATATAACAGAAAATACAGAACTTATTCGGCTTCGAATGAAGGATAATCAATGTTTTGGGGCAATTGTGTTGTTCAAAAAGTGTTGTTCACGCTATTCTTAAGGTCTACAGTGATTATGTTTCGTCTGAAGCAAAAGGTCTGCATGTAGGCCAAGAATAACGACCAAGAGAGAAAATCGTGCTATGGTAAAATTAGTTAAAAAGGACCGATTTAAAACTGCTGCTGCTGTTTCTTGGGAAATGAGCATTCAACTGGGAAAAGCTTTATCTAGGAAGACTGTGTCTCATCGTTTAGTTGAACAATAACTTTTAGCTAGAGCACTTGTAGTGAAGCCATTGATATCCTCCAAGAATAAAAAGTGTCGTCTTGCTTTTGCAAACGAACTTGTGTTATGGTCTCTAGAAAAATGGCAAATGGTGCATTTCAGTGATGAATCTTTCGTTAATTGGCTTAGTTGCGAAAACGTACATTCGTTGTAAAGTGCCTTAAGGCTAGGGCTAAATTTGGTGGAGGAAGTGTCATGAGATGGTGTGGGCCCTTTGGTGCGATTACAAGGAAAGGTTAATACAGGAGTTTATAAACAACTTGTAAAAGATCATGTCTTGCCTGTGCTGAGAAATTCGACTAAGCAAACTTCTATATTCATGCAGGACAATGCCCCATATCACAAGGCTATGGTAGTCATGAACTTCCTCAAGGCAGAAAATGTTACTGTTATGGATTGGCCACCTCAAAGCCCAGATCTTAATCCTATTGAGAATGTGTAGAAGACTCAAGGAGAACGTTCTAAAACCAGAAATCCAAAAACAACAGAGCATTTATGGAATGCCCTTCAGGAAGAATGGAAGAAGATCACTCGGCAAGATATCAATTAATTAATTTCTTCATGCAGCCGAAGATGTCAAAGTGTGATTGAAGCTAAAGAGCTTCACACTAAATATTAAATAATTTCTGTATTTTCTGTAATATTTGAATATTTTGTTCATTTTTTTCAATCGTTCTGATCATTTTGGCCGCCCTGGGTTTTGCAGTAAATCACTAAATCACTAAATACTTTTTTTTATTATCATCTCAAATAACACCAAAATTTCACAGGATTACAATTAATATCGTGTTTATTGTCTGTGAAAATTATAGAATCTAAAACAACTTAGATAAAAAGTTATACTTACTTTTTCCGAAGAAACTATGCCGTTCTGAACATTATGGCCGCCACTGTATATATATATATATATATATATATATATATATATATATATAGAGAGAGAGAGAGAGAGAGGGGGAGATATATTGAGCATAAATTGTATGTTCTAAAAAAGGACCTTTTTTCCGGTCACGTATCGTCAGAGAAAGCTCCGTGATAGCAAGCAATAGCAAGGAATTAATCAAAGTATTTTTCTCTTTTGTTTTACTCCTTGTCATCGACTACCTTGATTTATTCCTCGCTTTTGCTTGCTATCACAGAGTTTCTCTGACGAGATGTGACCGAAAAAAATGTATATCCTACTTAAAGCTATTCTAAACTTCTGTAAGTACTATTATATATATATATATATATATATATATATATATATATACTATCTATTTAAGGTTAAAACATAGTTACATGATACACATAAACTTAGTTATTCTCTAGTGTGAGCATTTAGTCTAGAGACGTTCTAATAATATCACTCTTACCAATGAAAATTAATAAAAGGGATAGCAAATTAGAGAGCCTAAGAAAGATACAATCATCTTTGAAGCGTCATGCGCTAATTCTCTCAAATAAAAGAAGAAACATATTAATTAAAAAAACTTAATTAGTATTTGAGGTTTTACTGTTTACTTACTCGTTAATTTTCTAATCGTGTCTGTTTAAATTCAAAATTTAATTGGTATATGTCCTTGATCCCATTATCAATTACATGAACAAAGACTTTCTTTAATTAGTCAGAGCAATATCAATTCGTTAAAAAGAAGTTCATAAGATCACATAATATCACAGTACTGAGTATTTCGTTTTGTTTTTATTTTCATTTTTTTAGGGTAAATGTCTTTTCATGTGTTGCTTTTTTATTTATTTATTTATTTATTTATTTATTTTCCACCACTTCTACCTTAACCTGTTTCATTCTTTCTATCTTTTTCTTCTCTTTTCCATCCACGAAGTCGGTCTTTCTTTACTTCTTTTGTGACATCCTGGGTTTCTTTTTGTTTACTGTTTCTCTTTTACGCGCCCAGGTGGAGCAGCCTCAGTGGCGTGCACCAAACTAGAATATGTCAAACATAACTGGTCACTACACCAGATTTGGATTTATAGCAAGCATCCTGGTCACAGCACCGGACTACGTTGTTGGTTTTTGAAGAAAGTAGAAAAGTCAAAGAAGTTGTCACTGGTTCTTCTACGGTCAATGAATTGACCCGCACGAAACATTAGTTTTCTTCACTCGTTTATATTTTTAATAAATAGACCAGCCTTTTATGGATCTTCAGTGGTCAACGAATTGACTCACAAGAAACTTTAGTTTTGTTCACTCATTTATAATTTTAATAATCAGACCAGCCTTTTGTGGATCTTCCATTGTCACTCAGTGAAAGGCGAGAATCATTTTACTTTTTAAAGTCTATATCAAGCCTTGCACCACTACGCAAAGGGAGCCTCTTGGCATTAAACATTTGAATTCTAAACATCTGCATAGTTCAATTCTCTGATAACTGTCAAAAAATAATTTTATTTTCTTGTCGCGTTTCAAATCAAAGTCAGCTTTTGACCCTTCCTGTCTATCAAAACACCCAGACTGGCTGAAAACACAGGAGGATAGTGGTTGGTGATAGAAGAGATATGACAAATATTCTCAACGGTATCCTAACCTGTCTCGTGATGTTAAAAGTTTATTTCCAAACAGTTTCAAAAATTGATGTTAGAACCTTGTTAAAAGCCATGTTTTCGAGTTCTGATTTTCAGGGTTTGTAGGCGTTCTCATATTGTAATATTTGCAACACTTTATTCCTTTGTTTATTATTTTTTTTCTTTTTAGTAAGTAAACAGTCTCCTCTCTTCATTCCTCGCTTCGTTTCGTTTAAAGCTGAACGAAGTGAAAAGGAAATTTTAAAATGTCCATAGCTTTTGAAATACTAGCAAAAGAATGATGAGATTATTTATGTATTGATCAGCACTTCTCTCTAGAGTCAAAGTGTCACTTAAATATCCTCTTCCAATGATCAGTGAATTACACAATGTAATTCAAATTTCGTTTCCTGCATATTTAGTTTATTTCGTAATTGCTTATATTGTAAAAATAGGTGCCCGTGGTGTAGTCGTTATCGTCGTAGGAATTAGACACGGCGACACGAGTTCAAATCCTAGACGAGACTGATTGCATTTCACATAGCACTAATACCCTTGGGGAAGGTATGAATCCAATTATTCTCCCTCCAGCTATGGGTAAATAGTAGGACAGACTAGGTTCTTCAGCCTTGGTTAGGCAACTAGTCTAGGAGAAGGAAAACTCTGAATTCAAACATGTTAAACTCCGCTTAAAAATTGACCTTGTGTCATATCCTGCTCGAGCGGAGGGGTTGGTAAATAGTATATTGTAAAAATATAGAAATTCCCTTCCACCTGTGTTTTCATACTCTGAATAACTCTGAGACTCTTTGGATCATTTGTGAGGAATGCGACAAAATGAGAAGGAAAAATTAATTCATCGACCAACCAACAGCCTGGCCGGTCAATAAGGTCAACTTGACTTTGAGCGAAACGACTTTGTGACGTTGTATGATTGTGAGGCTACCCGCAGGAAGAGTAGCAAAGAAACAGAAAATGGCCAAGTGCTTCCTCTTTTTTGTGTGCGAGGAATAATCCAGAAAATACTGGAAGTTTGACAAATCTGGTGAAGTCTATTAAAGCTGGTCACATTCGAAGGTAAGAAAGAATCTGGCGTCACTGGTGCTAACCAGAAGTCCTGAGAAGTAAGCTTGTTGTCAGTGACTATGGAAACGTGGCCCCCAGACGTAACAGCAGTGACAGGCTACAGTTCGCACTGAACGCCAAAATGGGAGACAGAGTCATATAAGAGTTCCGAAGAGACTCACACATGAACACACACACACTCACACACCCGCAAATCCATCTGTGAGCAATTCCACTCCTTCGAAAACTTGTCTGTTCATCTCTTTTTTTTTTTTTTTGTGACACTGCCGTCTCCTTGGCAGAATGTATCGTAGTATATGCATAATGCAAAATCATTGGGGCTGATATCGCTGCACCAGCAGATATGCACAAGGCAGGAGGTGTCGGTGGTGTAATGGTTATCGTCGTAGGAAATGGACACGGTGACACGAGTTTAAACCCTGAACGAGACTGATAACATTTCACATTGCACTAATACCCTTGGGAAAGGTATGAATCCAATTATTTTCCCTCCAGCTATGGGTAAATAGTAGGGCAGACTAGCTTCTTCAGCCTTGGTGAGGCAACTAGTCTAAGAGAAGGAAAACTCTAAATTCAAACCTGTTATACGCCGCTCAAAAATTGACCTTGTGTCATATCCTGCCCGAGCGGAGGGGTACGTAAATATGGATATGCACAAGGCACAATGCAATGTGTAGTGCACAAGCACTATTGTCGTAAAACAATCGATTACCTCCCTTTTCTATATAAATGCAGCTCTCCGTTTTACTACAATTTTACTACACCGGTATGGGAATGGTTAACGATAGCTTGGTTGAAGTGGGGGACTTCCCTCCAGACTATATCTAACTTTCAGGGTTGAGTTTATTACTCGGCACCTGAAGCGCCTCAATCGGAAATGCCGACGGATCCCAAAATGTTTTGGATCAGCTGCATATGAGTCTCGATTAATGAGTGCCTCCTCACTATACTTCAACCTTGTGTCGTTATCAGCTTGGTGGGAAATCAGTTAAATGCTTCATAAACATCTATTACGTTCAATAATATGATTTGTGTGAGAGTCATGATAATGTTTCTGCTTCATAGTCTGGAACGGCCAGAAGGTGGCAGAGACCTCCATGTCAACACAAAGAAAAGAGAGTTTATGTGCTTTAATCAAAGAGGCGACATCTCCACACTAAATGGTAGATTTCTGAAGCAATGGGGCAAGTTCACCTACCTCGGAAGCAGCGTCTCATCAACCAAGACTGAAATCAACACGCAACTAACAAAGGTATGGACAGCTATCGATAGACTATCGGTCATATGGAAATCAGACCTCTCAGATAAAATAAAGCGCAGTTTTTTTTTTCCAAGCAGCGGTTGTTTCAATACGGAAATATGGGTACACCACATGGACGCTGACTTAGCGTATGGAGAGAAAGCTTGACAGCAATTACGCAAGAATACTGCGAGCTGCATTGAATTAGTCCTGGAGGCAGTGTCCCACAAAGCAGCAGCTGTACGAACACCTACCACCCATCTCGAAAACCATCCAAATTAGACGAACGATACATCCCGGACATTGCTGGAGAAGTAAGAGTGAGCTCATAAGTGATGTACTCCTGTGGACTCCCCCACATGGATAAGCAAGGGTAGGGTAACCAATTTGAACCTATCAACATAGCTTTGTACTTATACAGGATATAGCATGGAAGGCCTACCGAGAGAGATGGACGATAAAGGCGCGTAGAGAGAGAGGGTCAGGGAAATCTGTGCTAGCGGCACGCCATGATGATGATGATGATGATGATGTTCAATAAAGGCTCAAGTAAGTTTAACTAGTCCACAAGTTCTTATAACAATTAATTCAACGTAATAAAGGTTTATGACCGTAGTAGCAAAACGATGTATCGTATTTTTACAGAAAATGACGACAGGGAAAGTAATCATTTGTCTTATAACAACTATGAAAGGCAAATTTTGTACCTGGATAGTATGTGTTATGTCTTAATTGCTTATGTTGTAAAGGCATTGAAAATGGCTATTATTGTCTTCAAACATTTTTTTCTGCCCTTTATAAAGAACCTTAGAAATTAAATTATTTTTTATATAAAAAGAGGCAAATTTGCATTTGCTTAAGGTCTGAACAAAACAACATGTGAATCAAATATTTACATGTATTTACGCTGAAGTTATAAATAAAATAAACAAAAGTGTTTAGTAAGTGCTAGAAAATTCTCTATCAGCTAATTTAGCACTTAATCAACTTGAAATGTGCTGAAAAATGTGTAAATTTGAAAATTTCATTACCCAGTTCTCAAAATAAAATTTGAAAAAAACGACAGATTTTTTAACTTTTTTTTTTTTTACTTTTGGCATTAGCAATCAGGAAATAACACTTTCTACCCAACAACTATAGAGAGTAAAATATTTGGTTAAAAAGTTATCTGTCCTTCCCGTTTAACTTCCAATTTAATTTTCATACAAGAGAACTCTTGACTGTCAATCTCTAGGTCTGACGTTCGAATCTGGTAACATTCATTCACTGAATTTAAACATATATTGGCTTAAGTGTCACTAAACTTATAAGAAAGGAAATGAGATATACAGAAAGTCACACTTCGTCATCATATACTTGGTACACGCGAAAAAAGTCACAGGTATATTTGTATTTCTACTAGATAATCTTTAGAAAAGAAACTAAACGTATTCACTTATTTAACTTTAAGGATTATTTAACTACCACTTATTTGTTAGGGTAACATGATGTTTCCTTGGTTTGAGTGACGCATTTGATTGCATCAGATTTTTTCATAACTAGGGTCTAGTGTGCGCACAGCATATAGAAATAAAAAAATACACTCGCAAATAACCACACACAACCCCCCCAAACACACACATACTGTTATATAATAGCCGAGGGATTTCGGTTCATGCCTTTGAGTTTAGTTAGGCTGAGAACCTTTCAGCTCAGCACATGGGTTAGTTAGGTGCAACATTGAGGCAGGTGTTAACGCGGGCGCGCGCGGGTGGATGGAGGTGTCACTCAGATGTCATAATAGTCCGAGACGAAACTGTGTAACAGGGTGTGGGTGACGTCACGCACCGGAAGCGCACGGAGGTTTGTGAGAGAATCTGAAGAAAGTCAGAGAGTTGAGAATTAGACGCCAAACGAGAAGGATCGACTTTTGGAGCTCGCAGACGCGAGGCGAACTTGCGCCCTATGGGGGCCGCTCGAGATGAGGACCAAATGAATAAGACAGCATAGAAGATTGTGTCTCTCCTCCTTACGTCGAAACCTTTGACTCAAAGTTAAAAAAAGGTTTATTACCTGAAAAAGAAGTCCTTACGTGTTTTCGAATTCCGAGATTCCTATGTTCTTTATATGTTCTATCGTTATGAACATTATATGTCCATTTCACCCATTTCGCATATGGCAATATTCGTGTATCTGACTACGCAACAATACATACACAGAGAGGTTTAGAATTCGCTGACTGTATCCCTTTAGGTAGACTAAGATTAAACACCAAAAATGGGTGTGTTATGTATCATATTAAACAGCGTCTGATAGTGAGGCTCCAGTTCTAGAGGTCCGGGGTTTGTGAAATACCTCTTCATTGCCATTACTCTCAGGTCCACTCTGACTCAGAGTAGTGGTTCCTATTACGGTCCTATCAATGAGTTAAATAGATATATTTAAAGATTATTCATATTTGAATGGACACTGCGCTAAACAATAAAAAATCCATAAGAAACAACCCCACAAAAATGTAAATATAAACGTACAATGAAAGCGATTCCCTAACCTCTTAGCATAAAATAACACTAAGCGGGTTGGCATGCCATATTAAAGAACCAATTAATTCACACACACACACGCCCGCACGCGCGTGCACACATATGTGTATATCCGTCATGTCGACTACGGCTATAGAATACGCTTACTGAACCTCAGCAGAGGCGTAAGACCTACACCACTGAATGTCCTGTTATGACACTAAACTACCTGATAGTGAGGCTCCAGTCCTGGAACTTTGGGGAATGTTGAGTACCTCTTCATTGGCATTACATCCGAGTCTACTCTGATCCGCAGTTGTACTACCTGATGGGGTCTCATCCATGGGTCAAATTGAATAAACTGTATGGAAACAAATGACTGATGTTAAAATCACTAGTTGGTATTGTACTAATACTTGAAACCATTTAAATGTGCGCAAAGAAATGAGTTTTGGCTCGTTTAAAAATGTCATCTTCAAAATATGCGTTTACAAATCGTATTTTTTAAAATTTATTTATAGAAAGGGTTTGGCATTTAGAAAGCTACAAATGTTTATACGCCATAAACACCAACCAACAATATATAACGCAAAATGTAAACAAACTAAAGCTAATACATATGCGTTATAAATCCTGAACTGACGTATGTCGTCTAAACGGCTGAGCGGTTAGATATCGTGTAAAGTTAATCGGGTTTCGATCCTGGCTTGAAGCGTCCTGTATGTCTAGCCACACTGAAGAGCTGTGATACAACGAAACAGTGTCTGTGGATGACAATATATGTATATATGATTTTTTTGTTGTAGGTCCAAAGAGAGAAAGAAATATTTCAAAATGAGTAGGTCAACGAAGAGATTTCTATTTTTTCTTTTGGATTTATTTATTTTGTTCCAGCTTGTTGCTTTTGTCAGAGAACATGTATGGAACAAGGCTTTGTTAATGGGGTACTCAATGAGAGTTTTCAATTATCCAACTTTCCATATATTTCTATCACACACACACGCACACACACACACACACACACACATATATATATATATATATATATATATATATATATATATATATATATATATATATATATATATATACAACGTGTGTTCAGAATTGGGATTGAGGCACTAAAAAAACAATGCTTTTATTTACACAAAATAATTGGAATTCTAATCCCTAGAAAATTCATCAGAGCTCATAAATTAAAAAAATATTATTTTAATTATTTCAGTTAGTTTAATTAAACCGGCTACTTTGTGGTGTTTCTAATATGTTTGGAATAATGTCACTTTAATCTGTTTCCAATTGAACGCCTCAAAACACAGAAACCTCTTCTGGGACAAATAAGAATGCGAAAATGTCCAATACTTTAACTGTCAGGTCGGGCTAGCAGCACGATTGTACATAGCAACATCAAAACGTGCTTTATCGTAAGTAGGTCTGAACATATGAATAGCAGATGCATGAAAACATTAAAGAAATTAATAAATGCATGAAAATTATCATTATCATCATCATTATGAAGGCGTGCTGACAGCATGCATTCCTATGACTCTCTCTCGCTCTCTCATCCCCCGTCTCTATCGTTCATCGCTCTTGGTATGTTGTTTAGACGCTACCCAGTATCAGAACTGAATTGATGAACGTTAGTTTTAGGTGATCGACCAACGCAGGTGAGTCCGTGCGCAGAAGTCGATTGGACAACGTCGCCTATGTGTTTGTCTATATTTCCCTGCTAGTTTTTAGCATAGCTTACTGGGATAGTTTGTGAGATGGGAGGTAAGTGGCCATACAACTGCTGTTTTGTTGGGCGCAGTATCCTTGTGTAATTCCATTCAGCTTTTAATCCGAGTGTTTTGCCCGAATCTAAATAGTGCAACAATACTATAGTACTGACACGGCTACAAGATGGAAAAAATACTGTATCAAAACATTATCGATTTATTAGCATAAACCCGTAAAAATGACATGATTAGGTGTGGATCGGCTCTTTTTCTGAAGATTGGGAAATCCTTACGCTCTCCGATCCAAGAGTCACTCCCTTGCATTTTATGGTTTTATGGTCAGTGTAGTATCTGTGCTCCCTGTTTAACTTTGTTATGGTTATATTTGGTTTTATGGCATATCAACCATTGTAGGTTACTTAATGCCAAATCCTTTTCTTACATATATTAAACATTTCTTAAGACATTTTGAAGATAATATTTTAAACAAGTCTGAGCTCGTTTTTTTCTTTTTAGTTTTTTTTTTGTTCTTTTTTTGTAAAGAGTTAAATTGCTTCGCTTAATTTCAAACAATTCAGTTTAACATAAGTACAACTTTTGTTTACACACAATTAGATGATCAAACAATTCTATTTCAAACAATTTAGTTTAGTATGTCGACAAAGTTAAATGCTTCCAAGTATTGCTATGTATCACTAACAATTCAATTAATGAGTCATTTGTTCACACATGGTTAAATGTAAAAACAGTTAATTTCAAACTATTCAGTTTAGCGTAATTACCCAGTTTAGTTCTATTTGACCCATAGATAGGACCCTATCAGATGGTACCACTCCAAGCCAGAGTTAACCTGAGAGTGATGGCAATGAAGGAGTACTCTGCATTCCCCAAATTTCCAGCATTACTGAAGCTTCACCAGCTGGTTGTTTAGTGTCATATTCAGTACACTCGTTACGGGAGTCTTACCCCACTTAAGGGAAGCAGTCGGTGTATTCTACAGCCCCAGCTTACTGGACAATAGTTTAAGTATATACAAGTTAATCTTACCCCACCCCCGATTCAGTATTCTGACGTGATGAGTAAGTGACTTGTCTGGTTATGTTCCCGTCGAAAGTTCGAATCCAGCCACGTTAATTTAGTATATCTATATCTGTTTGCTTCTGATGTTATGGGCAAATAGATATACAAAAAAAAGTCATATTATCCATTATCATATATGATAATATTATTATTATGTGTATTGTTGTTCTGTTCATAAGACTTAGAATTCACTGACAGTATCCCCCTCCGGAGCAGGTTAGACCCCCACCAAAAAGAGGGAGTACTGGGTATAATTCTAAACATTTGATGGTGAGACTCTATTTCTAGAGTTCTGGAGAGTGAGAAATATCTCTTCATTGATATTACTCCCAGGTCTACTGTGACCTGGAGTGGTAGTACTTGTTTGGGTCTGATCTATGGGCCAAAAAGATCTGTTTAGAAATTGTTCAGGTTGACATGCCATTAAATATATATATGTGTGTGTGTGTGTGTGTGTGTATGTGAACAGGATCTAGCATTAAATAACCTACAAATGTTGATATGCCAAAAAAACCCAATCAACCATCCAACCCACCAACCTTAAACTTTAACAACTAAATAAATTCTTAGAAAAATGAATGTTCACTCGTAACTATACAAAGATATATTTATTAGAAAAAAAGGACACTACATTAGTACGACTTTATATAATTCGAGCTTTCTGATTCATGCTGCACTGCCAGTTTTATGATATGTCGCTCCAACGTTGGTAATGATAATCGAAGGTCATCACTTTGTTCATGTCGAATCTGTTTCAAACTTTTGATAGCTGAAACTAGATTCAATAATGTAAAATGTAGCAATAATATACAACTCTAAATACGTCTAACTTTTTTCATTTAACACTAAAATCCTCCCGCTGGCCCTCAAATTACTCTTTTGTTTGCATGAACCCAATAGAAGTTTATATGGACTCTAGTGATATGGAACTCGGTTGTGAACCACTGCTCTGTGGTATTGGAAATCAGTAACTAAAAATATGAGAAAGTAGTTATTTTCTCAGTTTTTTTTTTTTTGTTTTTTTTTACTAATATGTAGCACTAGGTCGTACGAATGGGCGAACTGGTTGGACTCGAACTCAATTGTAATAGGTTGCCAGTCTCGCTTGCTATCTATTTCACCACCTGAAGTACTAAAAATGTTAATATTTAGTAATTTACACAGATTTGTTGCTTATATGTAGCACAATGTCGTACGAATGGGCTAACCGGTTCGACTCGAACTCACTCCTATTAGGTTACCAGTCTAGCTCGCTGACTATAGTACCACCTGAAGCGCTCAAAATAGAAACATTTCATAATTTACAAAGTTTTTCTTCTTTTTTTTTAGATGTAGCATAAGGGCGTATAAATGGGGTAACCAATGAGACTCGAACTCACTCGTGAAGGTTTGCAGTTTTAGCAGGCAAGCCATTACACCACTCGAGGTGACAAAAATATGAATATGTAATAATTTATTAAGCTTTTTTGCTTAGATGTAGCTTAAGACCCTATTAATGAGACACCCGGTGAGACTCAAACTTACAAGTGAAGGCTTGCCAATCGAACTTGCTAACCATTACACCACCCACGGTGTCAAAAATATAAATATGTAGCGGTACAAAAATAAGTACACCCCTTTTGTAATTTTCTAAGCTCTTTGCTTGAATGTGACATGAGGCCATATGAATTAGGTTCACAGTGAGACTCGAACTCACTCATGAAGGTTTGCTAGCGTTAAATTACTAACCATTACACCACCAAAGACGTCTAAAGTATCACTCTGTCCTAATTTTAAAATTTTTTTCGCTTAGAAGTTGCATAATTGTGTGTGAATGGAGCATCCTATAAGACTCGAACACACACATCATAGGTTGCTAGCTTGTAACCATTACACAACCCGAGGCACCAAAAAAATCGTTATGTAGTAGTCCAAAAATAAGTACACTCCTTTTGTAATTTTCTAAGCTTTTTGCTTATATATGGCATAATGCCATATGAAGTGGGTTCACAGTGAGACTCAAACTCACTCGTACAGGTTTGCTCGCTTAAATTGCTAACCATTACAACCATCGAAGACGTTCAAAATATCACTCTGTCGTAATTTACTAAAATTTTTTTTTCGTTTAGTAGTTGCATAATGTTGTTTTAATGGAACATCCAATAAGACTCGAACACACTTACGATAGGTTGCTAGCTTGATAACAATTACACAACCCGAGGCACCTAAAACATGGTTACGTAGCAGTTCAGAAATAAGTACACTTCTTTTATCTTTTGAAAAATCATGTAAACATTTCCGTGGGAGTTCTTTTATGATATTATGCTTTTAAGATACCCCCTGTTTACCTTCTCTGTAAACACATTATTAGAATCTTCCTCGGGGGATTTTTGTAATATCAGTTTTTCTAATAAGGATACTCCCACAGAAACATTAAAATTCTTTAATCACCTGTGGGAGATTTAAGGAATGTGTTGACAGGGGTGCAGAATAAGTGGAGACTGTTTTGAATTATTTCTTAAAAGTTCTCCCATAAGGGTGTTGACTTTTTTTTCTTTTAAATCACCCTGTATATTTATGCTAATTTATTTTTTGTTTTAGAAATCCATATCTAAAATGGATCTGGAAAAATCTGGTAATCATCTTGTTAAGGAAAATACAGATCACTCCTCTGGGGAGGGGCCTATATAATTAACAAGGGGTATGTTTAGTGAACGAGGAAGTTGAACCAAGCTGCATACATAGATTTGTAAATGAAATGTCAAAACTGTGGTTTTCAAATTAGTACACAAAATGCTTAGTGTAACATTATGCAATAAAAGCGGACATTATTAGTTATTATTTTGTTTTAAAAAAACAAACTCTGAAGCTTTGAAAATCTGAAACAAAACATATTTATATATAGCAGGGCTGAAATAAGTACCACCCTGCTGCATTGGTATTTTTGGTTACAGAGATCTGGCGATTTGATTTTGCTTGGATACTGCAAAGGTATCTGTTTACTTTCTTATTTTCGTGAAATGAACTGGTAAGAATCTCCAGGGTCAGCTTTGCATTTTTTTAATTTGTTTTTTTTTTTTTTTTGGTTTTCTTTGTCGGATTTTTTTTTGAGACCGAGAAAGAAGGAGATGAGAGGGAGGTTTGGTTGGATTTTTTGTTTTTCGTCGGTTATCTAACGCCAAAGCTAGCCTTGTAGAAGAGTTGTGGTACTTTGGATTCATAACTGGAGGCATAAGAGGAATCATATAATTTATAAAGGTATTAGTCTAAAAGTGAACGTAATAGCGCGACTGAAATTTGAACTCACTTACTATGATGCTGTAGTTCAACACGTTAGTCACAACACCATGGAACTCCCCTTTGAAGAGAAAGCTAGACACGGGAAGATAGAGAGAGAGAATGCTACACTTTGATTATAGCTCTGAACCCTAGAGGCATGTCAAGACGGAAGTGCCGAGAAGTGATAATTTGATTTGAGAGAAAGAGAGAAGAATACTACACTTTGATTATAGCTCTGAACCCTAGAGGCATGTCAAGACGGAAGTGCCGGGAAGTGATAATTTGATTTGAGAGAAAGAGAGAAGAATACTACACTTTGATTATAGCTCTGAGCCCTAGAGGCATGTCAAGACGGAAGTGCCGAGAAGTGATAATTTGATTTAAGAGAAAGAGAGAAGAATACTACACTTTGATTATAGCTCTGAACCCTAGAGGCATGTCAAGACGGAAGTGCCGGGAAGTGATAATTTGATTTGAGAGAAAGAGAGAAGAATACTACACTTTGATTATAGCTCCGAACCCTAGAGGCATGTCAAGACGGAAGTGCCGAGAAGTGATAATTTGATTTGAGAGAAAGAGAGAAGAATACTACACTTTGATTATAGCTCTGAGCCCTAGAGGCATGTCAAGACGGAAGTGCCGAGAAGTGATAATTTGATTTAAGAGAAAGAGAGAAGAATACTACACTTTGATTATAGCTCTGAACCCTAGAGGCATGTCAAGACGGAAGTGCCGGAAAGTGATAATTTGATTTGAGAGAAAGAGAGAAGAATACTACACTTTGATTATAGCTCTGAACCCTAGAGGCATGTCAAGACGGAAGTGCCGGAAAGTGATAATTTGATTTGAGAGAAAGAGAGAAGAATACTACACTTTGATTATAGCTCCGAACCCTAGAGGCATGTCAAGACGGAAGTGCCGAGAAGTGATAATTTGATTTGAGAGAAAGAGAGAAGAATACTACACTTTGATTATAACTCTGAAACCATGAGGCATACCAAGACGGAAGTGCTGAGAAATGAAAATTTTATTTGAAAGAGGAAGAGGTTACTACACTTTGATAATAGCTCTGAACCCGAGAGGCATATCCATAACTCAAGGCAGAAGTGCAGAATAATGACAGTTTCATTAGAAACAGAGTGGACAGATACTATACTCTGATCGAAACTCCGAAA
The DNA here is from genome assembly GCA_963585895.1 of Sepioteuthis lessoniana. NCBI lineage: Eukaryota > Metazoa > Mollusca > Cephalopoda > Myopsida > Loliginidae > Sepioteuthis > Sepioteuthis lessoniana. The sequence goes on along the minus strand of OY757924.1, from coordinate 54,499,488 downwards.
GAAACACAAACAAGTTAAAAGAAAAATCCACACTGTTATATATACATGTAAGGGAATGCTGAAAATTATCCGCTTTATGCCATGAATTGTTGCATATGGACCTTTGACCAAGCTATCAATTCTCTGCTGAGGTAGCACTTAAGAAAATAAACAGAAATAGTCACGTGGTTGAACAGAAATATGTGGGTGTTATGAAATGCCCACTTGAGATACGGAGTTTCAGTCTTGGGTCAGTGTCAGATTGAAGCGGTTAATCGAGTCGGCAGTTAGGGGACCGGTTGAGTACATCTCGTCGAAAGAGGAGATGTAAGACATTAAAGATAACACAGACCGGCTAAGAAGAAGTTATGGGTCAGTATAGCAGTCTGTCTTCGTCACCCTGTCTCCGTCTGTCTCTGTCTCTCTCACTAGGAAACTTTGACCCCTTTCCAGAATATTCTTATGACCAAGAGTTGTAGTCATTCTTCCTCAATGCGTTTTCTTCACTCATTAAGAGCACACAAGAGAATGACCTTTTATATTCTAATAGTTGTTTTTATGAGAGAGTGAGATTGATTTATTGATTGATTTTAATGGCATGTCAATACGTCTAAGCTTATAATATGACTAGAATTTTGAGAAACATATTAATTGTGTTTTTGTATTACCATTTTTGTGTATTCATTTCTTGATATTTTTTTTTTTTTTGCTCTCATAAGTATTCCTATCAAATACGAATAATTAGCACAGAGTTTTTGTTTCAAGCATTACATAAAATTATATACAATTATATGTTTTCAAGAAATTATTTCTATTTGGTAATAATCATTTGTTTGCACACAGACATACGGTTTCAAGTAACTAATATTTCACAGTAAACAATTACAGATTCAGGTAATCCTTCTTAATACAAACAATTTGCTCACGGTTATATGGTATCAAGTATTCCCTATCTAATAAGAATAATCTCTTATTACGTCTCTTTAGCTCATTGGCCAAGTGGGTAGAGTGTTCGCCAATGGTCCGTGAGACATGGGTTCAATCCCAGGTCACGTCATACCAAAGACTCAAAAAATGGTACTTGATACCTCCTTGCTTAACTCTCAGCAATATGAGGTACGTATCAAGGGTAAAGTGGAGTAATCCTGGGAAAGGGGTAGCGCCCTCTCCTTCTGGTCACATTCGACTACGGTCACCCACTTTACTTAATTATTTGGCTCATAGATTGGACCCTAACAAGTACTTTCATTCAGGGTCAGAGTGGATCTGGTTTTGTATACTCATAATGATATCAGGAATCAAGACCAGACCTTTTAGTAATCAACAACAAAAAAGAGAACTTGCAAAATTGTAGACTTTACTGTACTGGTTGGCCATAGAATAAAACTGAAAGAAAGTGAAAAGAAGGATAAGTACTTCGACCTTGCTAGAGAATTGAAAAAACTGTGGAACATGAAAGTGACATTTATACCAATTGCAATTGGTTCATTTGGTACAATAACTAAAGGACTACTAAAGGGGCTGGAGGACATGGACATTGGAGGACGAGTGGAGACCATCCAAAATACACCATTGTTGAGAAGAGTCCTGGACACTTGAAGAGACTTACTGTCACTCAAACTCCAGTGAAAGACCATTAGCTAACGCTGATGGGAAAAACTCTAAAGGAGTAAATAATAATAATAATAATAATAATAATAATAATAATAATAATAATAATAATAATACAAGCGGATTATGTCGTTTCGGATACGAACGGGTTTATTTCTTTCTACCTTCAGTCCTTGGCGACATGAAGAGAGAGACACAGTTCATAAAAGCCTATGCAACCCATACTATGCTGAAATCCCATACATACACACACACGGCGCATCTTGTGGCGTGTAAGATCTCAATTCATCTGTTCCGGTCGAGGCCCAAACTGATCTAATCTGATCAGATCCGAAAAACTCAATCGTTACCTTCAACGGTCGAACCTCAACTCCCTATTTTCAAAATCCTATAATTCTCAGGACCATCTCTTCCAGTTGTGTCGTCACCCACCGACCTAATTCACTCAGACCCTATATCCTGTCTGGGAGTTTATTATGACAGATGATTATTGCCATATCCTTTCTGCGCGGGTGTGTGAGCGCACTGTATAATTATTACACCTGAACCAAGAGACACCGAATAGTTTAAATCTTTATTTTACTAAATTACAAAATATAATTAACGAAAAATGACCAATATAATTAATCATTATCTTGATTATATAACACTGGGAGAAGTGGCAATGAAAGTTTACTCCACATTATCCAATTCATATCTCCAGAACTGAAGCCTCACCATGTGACGCAGCTTAGTGTCACAGTTAGGATACACTTTTTGCGGGGTCTTACTCTTCTAGAAGAGATACAATCAGCTTAATCTATGCTTTACTTCTCACTAGAGAAACGATTTATTACATGCCTGGATCTGTGCTATAAATATATGTAATAATAGGTGCTTTCCATATTGTGACATCATTCTCATTTTAGTTAGGCCGGGACTTTTTCAGTCTTTCCACGCATAGATCCAATTCGTTGGATTTTGTTTCAAGTACTGTGTCGTGTGTTTAGCTCTTGAATCGAGTGATAACGAGTTTTCTTTCTGAATAAATGAATATCCCACTTTTCATGTCTCTTCTTCATAAACACAACAAAACTTTCTTTTTAATCTATTGTTCTTTCTTTCTTTTTTTCTTTCTTTCTTTCTTGTTTTATTGACGGTACTTTTTCATTTCTTTCAAAGTGCTTTTCTTTTGTATTCGTTTTACAGACATGACACTTCCGAGTGTATTGGCAATTTGCTCAGTTGCAAGTTTTCCCACCTCCCTACCAAACCGGGTCTTCACAACTCCAAGCAACAACAAATAATTGCAAGGTACCTACTCCCCACTGATACTGATCTTCATCAATAATTTACTACTTGGCCGGCAATAGCTCAGTTGAAGCTGAGTCACAGTCAGTAAGCACCCTCCTATATACAATAAAGATGGATTGATTTGTTAATACAGGAAAGGACATTTGTAAACTAGTAATGTATACTTATATTGAAATATTGTCAACACTTGGATAATATATGTATATATTTGTTATGATCAGGCACTTGTAAAATAATTGATACCCATTGACAAAAAAATCTATTCAATCTCAAAAGAGATGTATAGTTACTCTAAAAGGAGACAAAAGGTTAGTTTTTAAATGGAGTACAACTGGTTTGTTTTCAGAGTGTTTCCTTCTCTGGGGCTGGTTTCCTTACCGAAGAAATATAGGGATGTGAAGGCTGCTTTAAGATTCAGCAGAGGTACGAAAGCAATGACTAAATTAGATTGGTCGATATAGCTTCACGCCCGGTACTTTTGGAACATAACTGGTATGTATGAGCACGATGCGACTCAAGGTCAATTCTTAAGAGAAGTTTAACAGGTTGAAATTCAGAATGTTTGTTCTCCTAAACCGGCTGCCATACCAAGGTTAAAGAGCCTATACTGTCCTACTATTTTCCCATGGGTGGAGGGAGAATAGCTAGATTCATGCATTTCCTAATGATATTAGCGCTCTGTGACATGCAAACTGTTTCATCCAGGAGGTGAACTCGTGTCACCGTGTCCCTTTCTTACGGTAATGACTATTACATTACAATTACCTCCAGCACAACTTATATATACGTGAGTGGGCGGAAAAATTCATTGGCTGAAAAGTTTACATGATAACGTCATATCTGCAGTTGTTGACTTTTCTTATCAATGATATCCAATCACTGCAACATCGATGGAAGGTGTGTGTAGACCACAAGGAAGGCCACATTGAAAAATGAACCACATTTGGTCGCATTCCATGCGAGTATTGTGGTCATATTACTCAGATCATCACTTGTATCTTCCGACTCTTTATTTTATCAATGCTTTCAGAACCCATGTTGTGTTTTTAAAGATCAGCCGATCGGGAATGATGCAACTGCGTCGGAACTACATGTGACAGCTCGGCAAGTTAGTAGTAATGTGTTGCCAAAGACGTTGGCAAGGTTCACGAACGAGACAACTCTTCGCTAACAGTAATGATATAAATTTTGCCTTCGAATCAAGAATAGCAGCTTCAATTTTTGACAGTTTTGATAAGCTAATCAACTTTGTTTGAATTTGTAAACACATTCAGAAGAATCAACTTTATCAAATATTTTGATTTTAATGGGTTTTTTTCTTTAATATTAATAAAATTAGATCTGACTTAAAAAAAAACAATTTGTCTATGAATTTTAAACACCAGTGGCAGTCCTCGCATTATCATAGTATCTTGGTGAGTTTTTGAACTTTTCAGTCTATCCTCGTATATTGTATTTTTCTTTCAGAATGTCTGCATTCAAAAGAATTGGCAGGTGTACCCTTTATCGGTCATCTCGTAATATTTCGATAATCAGTAATTATTATTGTCTAATTTATTCTGCTCATTTCATGTTAGAATAAATGTTCAGCAATCGCTCAGGATCAAGTCTTACTCAAGTCCTTCCCTTCTTCTAAAAAAAAAAGCTGTATCTTGTTTCACACTGAATGTTTCATGAGTCATAAAGTGTTTGAAAACTCTTCATTTGCATGGATTAAATAAACCCGGTAACTTAAATCTTATACGTAATCCGATAAAAATGGACGTTGTCGCGGTTCCCGACAATTCTTCTCTGTCTTTTGGCTTGACACATAGCAGGTCAAAGAAATCGCTTGCCTTGTACAGTTCACAGTTTCCGGTTTCACGAAAAGTGTTATTCGCTTATTGGGTTTTTTTTTGGGGGGGGTCAGTGTTGGTATGTTTTGAGGAAAGATTAGAGTCAATTGTAAAAGTAGCTTTTATTTATTTATTTATTGTATACAGAAATAAAGCAATTTTTTTGAAGCTATGAAAATTCTTGACACTTGTTATGACAAATGAGTGAAGAGAGGTAATCGCGTATTTATTCACATAATAACTGTGTCCTTTCTATAAATCTAGTTTTTATTGCTAGACTACCGACAATCCTTCCCTTCCTTTCATCTTGATTGATTGATTAATTAACTAATTAAATTTAATGGTATATCAACCCGTATGGGATTATTTTATACCTAGTTTAAAGGTTTGTATATATTGTATCTTTGTATTTACATTTTTGTGAACTTTCTTTAGTTTTTTGCTCACACTTATATATCAAGTTTTTCTAGCTAATTATCATCATAATCATCATCATCATCATCATCATCATCAAGGCATGTTTCCTACGTAGATTGACTTCACTAACACACACACACGCTCTCTCTTTCTCTCTCTTTCACTCTCTCTCTCTCTCACTCTCTCTTTCGCCATCCTCCCTATCGACCATCGTACTTGGTAGGTCTTCTATACTGCATCCAGTGTCCGTACAGAGCTGATAGATGTAGGTTTTTGCCGGTTGACCCTCACTGGTGTGTCCATGTATAGTAGTCGCTTTTGAGTTCGCCACTACTTCACCAGCAGTGCCATGGTATGTGTTATGGAAGGTAAGGGGTTATAAAACTCCTGTTTTGTATTATGCTGCTTCTAGGATCTGTTCAAAACAGCTCACAACCATCAAAATTTTCCTCCAAGCGTTTTGTTAGAGTCCAATAGTTGCAGCCATACAATCGTTCTGACATAACTACAACTTGGAAGAATCCCAGTTTTATTTTATCACAGACATCAGATTTCCACATGGTCGATAATCTATCAATAGCAATCCATACATCATCTATGCATAATTTGCCTTCAGGTTTGAAAATTCCGTATATTGTACGTTTAGCTTTATTATTTTACATTTTTTTGTGCAGTTTCTTAAGCTTTTACCCAGTTATATATCAAGTAGTCATATCCAATACGAATAATTTTTAAACTGATCTATTTAACCTATAGATGGGACCTTAACAAGTACTGTTATTCAGGGTCAGAGTGGACCTGAGATTAATGAAAAGTAGTTTTGGCATAAGATAACCTAAAATGGTTGATCTGCCATAAACCAAACCAAACCAAGTCAAACCAAACCAATCGGATCTTAAACTTGAGGTCAACTTTTTTATGAAATGAGAAAAAAAGTCACAAGGTATTTGGCATATTAAATTGAGAGAGTAATGCACTTGCAACCACTAATGTTTTGCAAAAAATATTTCGTCTAAAAAATTGCAAAAAATATTTTGTCTAAAAAGTTGCAAAAAATATTTCGTCAAAAAGTTGCAAAAAATATTTCGTCAAAAAGTTGCAAAAAATATTTTGTCTAAAAAGTTGCAAAAAATATTTCGTCAAAAAGTTGCAAAAAATATTTCGTCTAAAAAGTTGCAAAAAATATTTTGTCTAAAAATTTGCAAAAAATATTTCGTCTAAAAAGTTGCAAAAAATATTTAGTCTAAAAAGTTGCAACATAATTGACTCTTACTCGTCTAGACAGCAATCAAGACGACTAGCCATGATTCCTTTGGTTTGGTTCCTTTGTTTCATAGCATATAAATCTCCAAAGGTTATTTTATTCCAATGATATCCTAATAGAAGAACAGTAGTGTTACTATTTAATCCATTAGGGATAAAGGAGTTCAAGCCTTTCTAAAGGGTAATTGTAAGTAAGTGAGCGTTATAATTCGACTGTGTTTTATTGTAGTGAAAGACGACAACTGATGTTTAAAAATATAATCTGTTCCATTTTTCATTTTCTTATTACCCAAAATGTATGGATGGGGAGAGTACGGAGGACAGAAGGCGGCTGAGCTACCCACACAGTGGTCGAGGTTCGAAACTTCAGTGAACCGCTTTCCTCTACTTTCTGTCCGGGTCGAAATCTTTCTGGTCATAAAATATCCCGGACGCCCACGCAAATTTTCGTAGTTACACTTCCAGCCTACTGCCTATACGATGCACAAGATCACGCTCTCTTCGAGCATGTCACCCTTGGGAAAGGTATGAATCCAATTATTCTCCCTCCAGCTATGGGTAAATAGTAGGGCAGACTAGGTTCTTCAGCCTTGGTGAGGCAACTAGTCTTAGAGAAGGAAAACTCTGAATTCAAACCTGTTAAACTCCGCTTAAAATTGACCTTGTGTCATATCCTGCCCGAGCGGATGGGTTGGTAAATATGGTCACCCACGCAATTTATGTTGCATTTCCGCCGAGAACACCCGCATCCTGTTATTTTTGTTCAACTAAGGTCGACTTTTTTACCGCTGCATTGAGAGATGTCAACGGGGTCTTCAAGTTAATATCCAACTGCTGGAGTTCAAACTCGCTTACTATGATGTCACAGTCCAGCACGTTACCCACTATGCTATGTGAGACACCCTACCCAGTATTTCGTTATTATATAAGTTCCTCAGTTGTGCATACAGTTTCATTTGCATTTTAGAATTATCATTGCTCATATATCAAATTAATGGCGTAATTTGCAACTCGTTTGAGCGTTAGGACCTTAATTGCTTTATTCTCTCCGTTCTGTCTTTAGGGCTAAGAAAGACGTAAGAAATTGATAATAGGTACGACGTGTTGGCTGGCTTCTTCGTTATCTAAGGAAGAGTACACTTCTTGTAGCGGTATTCGTTCCTCACACACATCCGTCCCCAAAAGAATTGCAGAACCAAATCCGTGATGTATATATTGGGGTTCAGAAAGCCTCAACCCCGACTAGGATGGTTGACATCGTCCGGCTAACCCTCGTCACCACTTAGTTGGCTATTGCAGGTTGCCCAGTCAGGGATGCGAGGTCATACTATATCACGTTACTCCAAGAGTAATAGAGGTTCAGCTTTATCTTTCAACATTTCTTCCTTCCTCATTGTTGGTTAATTGGGTTGTGTGATATATCAACCCGTATAGGTTATTTAATGCCTAATCCTCTTGATGCATAAATATCAAATACATTTGTAAACATTTTGTAGTTAACATTTTAACGAGTTGGAAATCGTGTTTTTATACACATCTAAATGGTTTAAAGTACTGCTATGTAACTGTAACATTTTTGTTTAACATCAGTCATTTGTTTATACGAATTTAAATTCTATTTGTAAGTAATTTTATTTTCAAATGAGTTAAAACTAACTTTGTCGCACACAAGTATTGCTATTCTTTCTACAAATATAAATGATTGGTTGGTTATTTTGTTATTTTGTTTACGGCGTATCAACCCTTTTGGGTTATTTAACACCGAATTAATGTATTTTGATAAAAGTTCAAAGAATTCATTTTAGTGTAAGTACAGATTTATTTTTACACAGTTAAGTGTCAAAACAGTTCTGTTTCAAGCAATTCAGTTTAGCATAAGTACGCAGTTTACTTCTATTTGACTCATAGGTAGGACCCTATAAGGTGCCACAATTCCGGGCCAGAGTGGACCTGGGACCGATGGCAATGAAGGGATACTCTGCATTCTCCAAAGCTCCAGTATTATTGGAACCTCACCATCAGATTGTTTAGTATCATATCCAGGACACTCGTTGGGGGAGTCTTACACCTCTGCAGATAAGTAGTCAGTGTATTCTTCTGTCCCAGCCAAATGGGCAAAAGTTAAATGGTTTCAATTACTGCTATCAACACTAATCATTCAATTTGATATTTTGGATTTATTTGCACACAGTGAAATACTTACAAGTATTGCTATTGAACACTATTCATTCATTTACGCGTAGTTAAATAGCTTCAAGTATTGCTATGTAATACTAATATTACTCATTCTTTTGCACACAATTGAATGATTCAAGGTATTGCTAGGTATCTCTAAAAAATTAATCAACCATCAGTCACTTGTTAAATGGTCAAAAATTTCTATTTCTAAAATACGTCATCGGTTTGCAAACAGATGAAATCTCAGACAGTTCTATTTGATCCATAGATAGGACCCTATCAGGTGCTACAACTCTGGGTCAGGTTGGACCTGGAAATAATAGTAATGAAGGAGTACTAATTATTCACCAAAGATCCCGGGTGTGGAGCCTCACCTTCAAATTGTTTAATGTGATATCCAGGAAAATTGTTGGATTTGGGGTCTTAACCCTCTGCAGAGATGCAGTCGGTGTATTCTACAGCACAAGCCAACTGGGCTGCAGGACACTCGTTGGAGGAGTCTTAACCCTCTGCAAAGGTTCACTCGGTGTATACAACAGCCCCAGCTGACTGGGATCTCCTTTAAATGTACTCATATATATATATATATATATATATATATATATATATATATATATATATATATTGGCGGTGCCCGTGGTGTATTGGTTATCGTCGTAGGAAATGTACACGGCGACACGAGTTCAAATCCTGGACGAGACTGATTGCATTTCACATAGCACTAATACCCTTGGGAAAGGTATGAATCCAATTATTCTCCCTCCAGCTATGGGCAAAATAATAGGGCAGACTAGGTTCTTCAGCCTTGGTGGGGCAACTAGTCTAGGAGAAGGAAAACTCTGAATTGAAACCTGTTAAACTCCGCTTAAAAAATTGACCTTGTGTCATATCCTCCCCGAGCGGAGAAGTTGGGTATATATATATATATATATATATATATATATATATATATATATATCGTGCTATCGAAAAGATTTGAAGAATATGAACAAATCTTGATCTTTGAAATGAAAGGATTCGACCTTGAAAATCAGCAGTCAACATCCTAGCTTTCAATTACCCTTGAATACCGGCTGCTGCTGCTGCTGTAGGCGAGCAATACCGCCCTATCCCCTTCCCTCTCGAGATAAGAACCTCTATCTTAGTTTGATTAGTGCAAATGGATATTTCGAGCACTGATTGAAGAAACCTGCGATCGCAAAGTGAAGAATGTGATTTGGGATTTAGAGATTTACTGGCCTCGCTTCAAAACATGCTTAAACTTCAAAGTTTTAATTAGAGAATAGAATTAACGTTTTCTGCTTCTAAAAAAATATTTCCGAAACTTTCCTTAATACGACAAAAACAATTTAGGAATTAGTTGGACGTACAGCAGTTTTCCAAAATGAGAAAGCGTGCCTGTGTTTAAATCAGCATTCGAAATCCTGGTTGTTTATCTGATCTTAAACTGTCGGAAATACTCACAACGAAGCAGATCAGAAGCGTTGTTATTTGTTAATCAACTGTTCGGCAGAAAACTTCCCAATGTTAAAAGAACTCAAACTACTTAACATTTGAACTCTCTTAAAGAGTCCCTGAAGACATCGGTGAGATCAAGATACACAAAATGCATATTCTGCAAAAGGGAAAAGATCCACCCCCCACCAAAAAAAAAAGAGTGTCCCGGGTATGACTCTGTTGTGTAGTGGCTCGTACCACATGACTTCCCGTATCTCGGAGGAATAAAAGACGTCGTGTTTCTTAAGCACGTCGGTACGTAAAGATCTCGGTTGGTAGTAAGACCAACTTCGGCGTAACAGTGCGAGACTTGTGATATTTGTACCACTTCAGTTAATAAATAATTAACTCTGTTTCACGGTGTATCTCTTCCTTACCACGATACAAGAGACACTAAAGAGCATCTGGGGCTGAGGCTCCAGTTTTTGAACCCTTAGGAGTGTGAATTTATGAGGTCGCTTTCTTTTATTTTCACTCTGTGGTCTTCCGGGACAACAAAGACTGGTTGCCAGGCCGAGATTAGGTAATAAGTTTCTATTTGAAAATCCCCGAGATTTGTGCATCACATTCTCCAGGATGGATTCTGGGTTGTGCATATACCATTTGTCCGTATGGTCAAAGTCAAAATTCTTCCACAACTCCCAGTGGATTACCCTCTCCATCCAGAATAATTATTATCAATAATATTATTTACATACTTAATGGAAACCGTACAAGTCCATCAAATAATTAAAACTACATAATTATTTATTAATTTTAGTCTTAAAGAGGAATACTTGAAACCTTATCAGAGTAAAAATCAATTGTATTAAAAGTCGTTTGAAGTTATGATTGTTCACAAAGTATCTTTTGTTACTTGAAACCATATCATCATTATAATGAAAGTCACACTGAGTTCCCCGACTCTCTTTCACCATCCATCCCTATCATTCATTGCATCTGGCTGTTCATCTAGGTTTAATCCTGTTCCTGCACACAGATCATGTAACAGTGGCGCATCAATGTGTAAGAATTTATTGGAGAATGTCACTATTAATAGTATTGTCTCTAGATAATTTTCTTGTACACCTTCAAAGGTTAGACGGATTTTCAGATTCTGAGAGGCATTAAATAAACCATAAGGGTCGACATGCCGCAAAACCAACCAATCAACCTTAATATCATGCAGAAACCCTTCCCTTTACCATTTTCTATATACGTAAAATTACTTGTAAAATGTTTAGTATTGGGCTCTGAAAACATTTCTGTTACACGAGGAAGCGGTCGGATTAGGAAAAACAAGACTTAAAGAGCAGTGCATTGTACTGCAGAAAACACTAAAAGAATATATCTTTAAGCTTAAAAAAGACAAGAATTTGGTCGATAAAACATTAGCTACAATTTAATATACATAATGGACAGTTCACGTGCATACAGCCAAATAAATATCAAATCTATTTATAAACTTATTTATTTGTCTCATCGACAGAGCTCCTAATCGATCGATTCTAAATGTAGTGACAAGAAAATTAATAGCCACAAAAAATAAATAGATAATTATGAAAGTCGACAGTTAGTCATTTTACCTGGCATTGTGCTAGAACTAAGTTTAGTAAATAGTAATTGTAATAAATATCAATGGTGCGACTATCAACAAGCTACACTCGTAAACCAGATTGGAGGTGCCGGTGGTGTAATGGTTATCGTCGTAGGAAATGGACAAGGCGACACGAGCTCAAATCCTGGACGAGACTGATTGCATTTTACATAGCACTAAAGGTATGGGAAAGGTATGAATCCAATTATTCTCCTTCCAGCTATGAGTAAATAGTAGGGCAGACTGAGTTCTTCAGCCTTGGTTAGGCAACAAGTCTAAGAGAAGGAAAACTCTGAATTGAAACCTGTTAAACTCCGCTTAAAAATTGACCTTGTGTCATATCCTGCCCGAGCGGCGGGGTTGGGTAAATATGATAAACCAGATCGGTAGATGAAACAATGCTCACTGAAGGTTTCACAATCAGACAAGAGAATTCTGAATGTTGTTTCTCTTGATAGGCGTGAACTGACTGTCATCAAGTGCCACTGATTCTGTGTTTACTATTATATATATATATATATATATATATATATATTGTCACCAAGAGATTGACTGTTTCGTTGTATCACAAATCTTTAGTGCGGATAGACCCGTGAGATGCTTCAAGCTGAGTTCAAAACGCGGCTGATTTTACTTTAGTCAGATATCTTACTCCAGAGCCATTTTCATTCTCAACGTACGTGAAGGAATTTTTTACGATAAACTTTTTACATGCTGGTTATCAGCTACCGGACAGCTTAATTCATGAGAAGAGCTATTGCATTTCAGCGTATATGGCAGCCGGCAATTTCCCAACTCGACTGCTAAACCCACGGTGGGAGCATCTCTCTCTGTCTCTCTCTCTCTATATATATATATATATATATATAACCAATCCCTCTGCACAAGCAGGCTTCGATACAAGGTCAGTTTATAAACAGATTAAAACAAGGTTTGAAGTCAGTTTTCATTTTCCTCGACAGGCTGCCATGCCAGGGCTAAGGAGGCCAGTCTGCTATACTATTTTATAATTGCTAGTGGGAAAATAGCTGGATTCCTAGCTTTCTCCAGGATCACCGTCACCATTTCCAACGACGGTAAACATTATATATATATATATATATCATCATCATGTCGCGCCGCCTGCGCGGATAATATATATATATATATATATATATATATATATATATATATATATATATATAACAGATGAATAAAATCTATCGTTTGAAAAATGTCAGATAAAACAAAGTCTCAGATAGACAACCATATAAACTAAAATAAGTTTTATCTCATCTTCCCAGGTTCATTCCATTACTAATAGTTTGACATTATTTTCTTTCTTTTGTTTGCTTGTTTTTTGTTTGTTTGTTTTTATTTTCGCGCGCGCGTGCGCGTGTGTGTGTGTGTGTGCATGTGTGTGTGTGTGTGTGTTTTGTGGTTGTTGTGTTCAAAATGCATGAAACTATTTGTAACGAACTGATTAAAAAGTGAGAAGTGAACAAGTGGGTAGAGTGTTCGCCAATGGTCCGGGAGACCCCGATTCAATCCCAGGTCGCGTCATACCAAAGACTTAAAAATGGTACTTGATAATTCCTTGCTTAACACTCAGCAATATAAGGTACGTATCAAGGTTAAAGTGGAGCAATCCAGGGAAAGGAGTAGCGCCCTCCCTTACACCTAGGTGTAGTAGCTATTGAAAAGGGAGCCTCCGGGTTACCCTCGACTACGGTCGCCAACTTATATATATATATATATATATATATGAATGTTTAATTAAATAATAAAGACCCATTTTGGCTATATAATTTGATTAAAATCCTTTCACGTTTCCTGATAAGTTTCTTGGTTTCAGGTTGGACTGGTGGATGAAATTACCAAAATTGTCCCGAATGCTTTCGGAGCATCATTATCAGGAAACTTGAAAGGATCTAAATAAAATTATGTAGACAAAATGTGCCTTTATTAGTTAATCAAACCTGTTTAAATGAAAGACTTCTGCCTAACTACACATACGCACAGATATATATATATATATATATATCTACGTTTCGGCCAAATTTCACCTCTGGCCTTTTTCAGGGGATTTTTACCGCGACCTCGGATCGGAGTGATGAGTCTTGTAACCGTATCCCCATTAATTACTGCCTTCCATAGTTGTTATCTATCGCACAACGTTTTTGACCAAGTAAACCTCTGGCCGGCTTGGGTAGGATTTGAAACCGCTATCTTCTAACAATGTGTGTGTGAGTTGGGTTGGTTTGGGTTTTATCGCGTATCAACCATTGTAGGTTATTTATTGCCAAATGATTTGGTTTGCTTTGGTTTACTTTGCTTTCATTCTATATTAACAGTTGTTTAATATTTAATTCCAAACCCTGTTTTTACATATGTGACGGCAAATTGACTAAAATCCCAAAAAGGGACTTTATTTTTTTTGCACGTGTGAAGACGGGGCAGGTTGGCACTTGATCCTCTATAGAATATGTCCTCGTTCAGAGTTTTTCTCTCAGGCATATAAGAACTGGCATATTATGTGAGGGATCAATTTAGGGCTAGATTGACCGCCGCTGGCAAGGGGTTCCAAATTTCCCACTATCCACACACCCACCAGGCCACTTTCCTTCCTTTCCCGTGTGATATTTTTAAGGAATTAATTGGACAATTCTAAGCAAGATAACATAAGGCGAATAGAAGCTGAAAAGGAAGCATGAGGTAACAGATTCGTAGAAGACACGGTAAAGAACAACTTAGACACACGTGGTGACATAAAAATACATTAATCCTTTACTATACAAAGAGATACACTTTCAAAGTGTCAGATATACAATGAATGGACAGTCCACGAATATAAATGTCTTTTCTTGTTTTTTCTTCAAATTGAGAGAGAGAGAGAGAGAGAGAGTGGTACATAAAATTTGGGTATATAGGAGAAATAGCCCAAAGTTACTTATCTTATTTTTCGACGGGGTTCCACTGGAGAATCTTTCTTCTTTCACGGGCTAATAGAATTTTATTCTATTTTTTTTTTTTTTTTACACTGGCTTGAAGAACCTGGGGTCCCTCGTGTCTCAGATATTCTTTTGTCTTCAACCCGGAGTAAATGGCTATTGGTCTGTCTGCCACGAGCCCTGCTCAAAAAACTAACTTTCTTATTATTTACTTCCGCTGAGGGGAAGGAGTCCCCACTTCCATTTTAGGGCCCCAGCCAGTCATTTGGCTTCTCTCTCCCTCCCCTTCAGGTGTCCGGTGACCTGAGGTTACTAAGTACCAACACCTGTTGATATCCCCTCTGTGACCCACATTCTCTCTTAACGGTCACTTTTTTGACGGGTTTCCACTGTTCATTCCAACGGGAGGATAGTATTAATCTTACCTCTATCGTCTCCGCGGGATATCACGTGACACATATATATTAAATATATGATTTGCGAACACATTTTGTATATACATGCAGTTAAATGATCAAACAGTTCTATTTCTAATAGTTCAATTTAGCATAAGTCAATAAAGTTAAATGATTCCAAGTATTGCTATGTATTACTAACAATTCAATTAAACATCAGTCATCTGTTTACACAAAGTTAAATGATCAAACAGTTCTTTTTCTAACAATTCAGTTTTGCATAAGTTATTTGTTTACACTCAGTTTAAATGTTAAAAAGTTCTATTTGAACCATAGATAGGACCCCATCATGTGCTACCTCTCCATATCAGAGTAGACCAGGGGCTGATGGCAATGAAGAGGTATTCCGCATGACCCAAAGCTCCAACAATACTAGAGTCTCACCACCATATTGTTTAATGTCCTATCAGGACACTCGTTGTGGGAGGGTCTTACACCTCTGCAGAGACGCATTGTTGTATTTTAAAACCTCAACCGACTGGGCAAATATCCTCATCATCATGCCGTGACGTTAGCACGGATATCCCTGACCCTCTCTCGCCACTTCTCCCTATCACTCATCGCTTCTGGCAGGTCTTCAGGGCTACATCCCGTATCCTCACATAGTTGCTGTATGCATGTATGTTCGAGCTGGTCGTCCTGTTTTTGCTTGGCCATGAGCGGGGGTCCATAGGAGTGCATCACTGATGAGTTCGTCCTTGCTTCTCCAGCAGTGTCCTGCGTGTCTGGTTCGTCTAACTTGGATAGTTTTCGTGACGGGAGGCAGGTGGCCGTATAATTGATGCCTTGTGGAGTGTTGCCGCCAGGACTTGTTCAATATTGCTCGCAGCATTCTTGTGTAATTGCCGTCTAGCTTCTTCTTCCAAGTAGTGCATCCATATAGCAGTTTCGATACGACCGCTGTCTGGAAGAAACTGCGTTTCCTTTTATCGGTCAGGTCTGATTTCCATATGATCGAGAGCCTATCGATAGCTTTCCATGCTTTCGTTAGCCGTGTGTCGATGTCTTTTTCGGTTGATGAGACGCTGCTTCCTAGGTAGGTGAATTTGTCTACTAGTTTCAGAGAGGTTCCGTCTAGTGTGGAAATGTCACCTGTTTGGTTATAACACATATATTCAGTTTTGTGTGCATTGACATGGAGGCCAATGCTAGAGCGGCTCGTTCCAAACTATGCAGTAGTGTTTCGGCTTGGTTGGATGTATTCGCCAGTAACGCTATGTCATCGGCGTAGTCGGCGTCGGTAATTGTTTTTGCGGGGTACCTTCTGCTTCTTTTCTTTGTTAGTTTCTCTAAATTTATTTGTACACCAAAATTGAGGAAATGAAGCAATGACTTTCTTCTAGTAGGAATCGAACCACAAAGATGGCCTAGTCTTATTTCTATGGCCAGAGAATTTACAAACGTTCGTGATAAAATACTTTTCTTAATAAAGAAAAATAGGAACAAAAATTTTTGCTAAAGGTTGATATATGATTATAAGAATGAACGACATTAATTTTTTTTTTCAATTAAATTCCTTTTCTAATAAGAAAGTTCACAGGGGAAAACTTAAAAAATAACAAGATGATATTTGAAATGAAAAAAAAAATGAAAAATAAAAACAAACATTGAAAACAAATTTTAATCACAGTAATGTATCTTTTTCTTACAAATTAATTGCTGCTCCTATCCAATATATACACACACACACACACACACACACACACATATATATATATATATATATATATATATATATATATATATAAACACGCACAAAATATGAAAAAATAAGGTATTCAGAGGATGATTTGATTTACATTTGAATTAATTGTTTCGGTTTTTATATTAAAACATCATCAGAGCAATCAGAAGTTGTATCTTCAGAATTATATTCAAGTGTAAAATGAGACGAAAAAATGAGAAAACTTCTAGCATCAAGTTGGATTTGGTCGAAAGCGAGAAGTTTTCTGCATGAATGAAAAGTACGCGGAACCACCATTCCTGTGTGATTGCGTAACATGACGAAACGGTTACATATGACATTTTGGAGGGAAAATGACAAACAGTACTCAATTTGGACAATTAAGGGTGTAGTTTCTAAGGTGTGTACTCAGTTTTGTTAGCTGGGGTTTAGCTTTTAATGGTTATATTTTGAGTTATTTTGAGGGGAAAATAAATTAACTCTGTTATATAAGCTGCACACAGACTACTTTTCATTGTGTAAAAGTGTCATTTTGTCAGTGTTGTCCCATGAAGAGATATACTAAAATATCTGCAGAAATGTGAGGGGTGTACTCACTTTTGTGATACACTGTATATATATATATATATATGGAGTGACTTCGTCACCAATATGGCAGATTATGATCATTAATAGCATTGAGGCCATGCTATCGAAGTCCCAAGCACGCTTGATCAATCATATCTCTGAGATGGGGAATCATTAACAACCCAGTTTCATACTGTGCGTCGAACACTCCACTGGCCATCGCGACAGAGCAGCTACAAATAGCACTCCAAGGTCTGCCTAAAAAATCTCTTGGTACCCGCCAAATTGACCATCAATGACGGTCGATCCTATCTGAGAACTGACGCTTGGCATCTCACCAAAATAAAACAGGAATTTGACGTTCCTCGCAGCAGAGCGTTCAATGTGTCATTGACACTCTTTAACGATTAGGTATTTATAAATCATACAAAGGAAAAATTGCTTTTTCAAGAAAAAAATTATCATAACATCGTCATCCCTGAAGATGTAGGTACCCTTGGTCTTTGTAAGATTATGGAAAATTTCTAGAGAAGAAAAACTCAAAATTCAAATCAGATTTACTGAGGTTGAAAATTGGCTTTGTGTTGTTGATGTATGACATTACTGCTGTCAAGATGAATGGCAAGATGTCAATTGTATTCTTCTCTGCTACCAGTTGTCTCTTTTCGAATCAAGCGGGTAAAATTCCGACTTAAAATACGTTCATGATAGATATACCGACTCCGACCATTGGGCCTAGAATTGCTAAATCCTGCTGTGACAGGACCAGACTTTATATTCATCGTCGGGCAGCTAGAATTCTCAAGAATTTTCGAGACAATCCTGCAAAATTCGAGAAACAGCAAGTGCGTGGTCATTGCCTGTTCATTTGTTTCCTTTTCGGTGGGTAAACTCATGCTTGCTAAGGGTCACGTGGTCGTTTCGTTTAACTATTAAAACTGGTGTCAACATGACTTGACCATAATACATTACTCCAAACCCATCTCTGCTACGTGGGAGGCAGTCAAATTGTTGGGTATTGACTTAAAGACCACCTCTATCAATACAGCTGCAGAAGCCGGACACTGAGAACGAAAATAACAGGAAATGCACCTGGTACCTAAAGTAAACAGGAAGCAGGTGTTTTAGGTAGAAATGCCGCGTAAATTGCGTAATCGGCATGCTAGAAGAAAGCGTGATCACGTGTAATGTGTAGGCAGCAGGCTGGAGGTTCGATCACGAGAATACGCGTGGGTGGCATGCTAGAAGTAGGTGTGCCCACTTGCAACGTCTAAGCAGCAGACTGTAGGAGATGTGACCAATACAATTTTCGTGGACGTCCGGTATATTATATAACCAGGGAGGTTTCGAATCGAACAGCAGGAAGAGAAGAGGTCTAATCGTTGATTCATACCTCGGCCTCAATGTGTGCAGCTCAGCCATCTTCAACTCTCTCTCTCACTAAATGTACATTATGGGTAATAAGAAAAAGAAAAAAAGCATATTGTATTTCTATATATCAGTCTTGTAATGTTTCTCTTCTATACAACAAAATAACCAAGAGATTCCAATTAGATGTTACAAAAAGTCACCGGAGTCTGAAAGAAAAAATTTCTAATAAAATTTTTATCTTAAAACAAAGCACCTCCAATATATATATATATATATAT